>NW_019167904.1:247818-269907 GCF_002303985.1 Durio zibethinus
AAACTTATATAAACAAAAACAATTATTTTATGACAAAACAAAAACTAATAATGATTTGAAATATATATTTTTCAAATAGTTATAATTATTTGAATTGGTTCAGTAAATAGAATTATTCTTTAAATCTCTTACCTATAAAATTTTGAAATATTAACAAATTAGTTTTATTTTATTCGAATAAACTTGTATGAGTTGAAATAATACGATTTGAAATAGATAATTGTTCATATTGTCTTAACTATTTGAATTAGTTCAGAAAACAGATTTATTTTTTAAATCTCTTAGTTATGAATTTTCAAAATATTATTAAATTAGTATTATTTTATTTCAAATAAACTTGTATGAACATAAATAATTGATTTATGACAGAACAAAAGCTTATAACAATTTGAAATAGATAATTGTTCAAATAGTCATAACTATTTAAACTAGTTTGGTAAACAGATTTATTTTTTAAATCTCTTACTAATTCTTGAAATATTAATAAATTAGTATTATTTTATTTCAAATAAGCTTGTATGTTGAGAAACAATTGTTTTATGACAAAATAAAAGGTAATAACAATTTGAAATATATAATTATTCAAATGGCCATAATTATTTGAACTGATTCGGTAAATTGATTTATTTTTTAAATCTCTTGCTTATTAATTTATGAAATATTAATAAAGTAGTACTATTTATTTTTGATAAGCTTTATGAACTGAACAAACAATTTTTTATGACAAAACAAAAGTTCATAACGATTTTAAATAGATAATTGTTCAAATAATTATAACTCTTTGAACTTGTTTGATAATAGATTTATTTTTCAAAATCTCTTACATATTAATTTTTGAATGTTAATAAATTAGTATTGTTTTATTTTGAATAAGCTTGTATGAATTGAAACATTATTTTATGACAACAAAATCTTAGAACGATTTGAAAATAGATAATTATTCTAAGTAGTCTTAACCATTGAATTAATTCGACAAATACATTTATTTTTTAAATCTCTTATTAATTTTTGAAATATTATTAAATTAGTATTATTTTTATCGATAAGCTTGTATGATCAAAAACAATTTTTTTATGAAAAACAAAGATTATAGCAATTTGAGATTGATATTTGTTCAAATGGTTATAACTATTTGAATGGTTCAAAAACAGCTTTAATTTTTAAATCTCTTGCTTAATAATTTTTGAAATAATTAAAAGTAGTATTATTTTATTTTAATAAGTTTTTATGAACTGAAATAATTATTTTATGACAAAACAAAAAGTGAAAATGAGTTTAAATAGATAATTGTTTAAATAGTCATATCTATTTGATCTTGTTTGGTAAACATATTTATTATTTTAAATCTCTTGCTTATTAATTTTTTGAATGTTAATAAATTAGTATTATTTTATTTTCAATAAGCTTGTATGAACTAAAATAATTGTTTTATGACTAAACAAAAGGTCAAAACGATTTGAAATATATAATTGTTCAATAGTCTTAACTTTTTGAACGGTTAAAATACATTTATTTTTATTATTAAATTAGTATTATCTTAATCCAAATAAGCTAACATGAAAAGAAGCAATTGTTCTATAACAAACTAAAGATCATAATGATTTGAGATAGATCATTGTTCAAATAGTCATAACTATTTGAACTAGTTTGGTAAATATTTAGTTTTTAAATCTCTTATTAATTTTTAAAATTTTAATAAATCAATACTATTTTATTCTGAAGAATTATGTTTGAACAAAAAAATTGTTTTACAACAAAGCTAAAGGTCATAATGATTGAAAATAGATAATTATTTAAATGGACATGACTATTTGAACTTATTTGGTAAATAGATTTATTTTTTAAATCTCCTACCTATTAATTTTCAAAATATTAATAAATTAGTATTATTTTATTCTAAATAAACTTGTATGAACAAAAACAAGTCTTTGATCATAAAACAAAAGATCATAACTATTTGAAATCAATAATTATTCATATAGTCATAACTATTAGAGCTTGCTTGGTAAACGAATTTATTTTTTAAATCATTTACTTATTAATTTTTGAAATATTAATAAATTAGTATTATTTTATTTCGAATAAACTTGTATGAACAGAAACAATTGGTTTACGACAAAACAAAAGGTCATAACTATTTGAAATAGATAATTATTCAAATAGTCATAACTATTTGAATGTGTTCAGAAAATAAATTTATTTTTAAATTTCTAATTTTTGGAATATTAATAAATTTATATTATTTTATTTGGAATGAGTTTGTATGAATAGAAATGATTGTTTTATGACTAAATAAAAGGTTATAACGATTTGAAATAGATAATTGTTCAAATAATCATAATTATTTGAACTTTTTTGGGAAACAAATTCATTTTTTAAATCTCTTGCTCATTAGTTTTTAGAGTATTAATAAATTAGTATTATTTTATTTCGTATAAGCCTATATGAACTAAAACAATGGTTTTATTACAAAACAAAAGTCATAACGATTTGAAATAGATAACTATTCAAATAGTTATGACTATTTGGACTTGTTCAATAAACATATTTATTTTTAAAATCTTTTACTTATTATTTGCCAAAATATTAATAAATTTTTAAATCCAAATAAGCTTGTATGAACAAAAACAATTGTTTTATGAAAAAACAAAATGTCATAATGATTTAAAATAAATAATTGTTCAAATTGTCATAACTATTTGAACTTATTTGGTAAACAAATTTATTTTTCAAATCTTTTACCTTTTAATTATTTGAATATTAATAAATTTGTATTATTTTATTTGGAATAAGCTTGTCTGAATAGAAAAAATTGTTTTATGATCAAACAAATGGTTTAGCAATTTGAAAAAGATAATTGTTCAAATAGTCATAAGTATTTGAAATTATTTAGAAAATAAATTTATTTTTTAAATCTCTTACTTATTAATTTTTGGAATATTAATATGTTAGAATTATATTGTTCCGAATAAGATTGTATGAATAGAAATAATTGATTTGCGTTAAAGCAAAAGGTTATAACAATTTGAAATTAATAATTATTCAAATAGTCAGAACCAATAGATTCATTTTTTAAATCCATTACTTATTAATTTTTAGAATATTAATAAATTAGCATTACTTTATTCCAAATAAGATTGTATGAACATAAGCTATTATTTTATGACAAAATGAATGGTCATAACAATTTGAAATAAATAATTGTTCAAATAGAACAAAACAAAAGGTTATAACAATTTAAAATATATAATTGTTCAAATAGTCATAACCATTTGAACTAGTTCAATAAACATATTTATTTTTTAATTCTCCTACTTATTAATTTTTGAAATATTAAGAAATTAGTATTATTTTATTTTGAATAGGCTTGTATGATGAAAAACAATTGTTCATTGACAAAACAAAAGTTAATAATGATTTGAAATAGGTAACTGTTCAAATAGTTATAATTATTTGAACTAATTCGATAAATTGATTTATGTTTTTAAATCTCTAACTTATCAATTTTTATAATATTAATAAAGTAATATTATTTTATTTTAGATAAGCTTTTATGAACTGAAACAATTGTTTTATGATAAAATAAAAAGGTCATAACTATTTTAAATAGATAATTAGTCAAATAGTCAAAACTATTTAAACTTGTTCGGTAAACAGATTTTTTTTATTTTCTTACTTACTAATTTTTTGAATGTTAATAAATTAGTATTATTTTATTTCAAATAAGCATGTATAAGCTGAAGCAATTATTTTATGACTAAACAAAAGGTTAGAATGATTTGAAATAGATAATTGTTTTAGTAGTCTTAACTTTTAGAACTGGTATGACAAACACACTTATTTTTTAAATCCTTACTTATTAATGTTTAAAATATTATTAATTTAGCAATATTTTACTCTAAATAAACTTGTATGAATAGAAATAAATGTTTTAGGACAAAACAAAGACCATAATGATTTGAGATAGATAATTGTTCAAATAGTCATAACTATTTGAACTAGTTTGGTAAAAAAGATTTAGATTTTAAATCTCTTATTAATTTTGAAATAGTAATAAATTAGTATTATTTTATTCTAAATAATTTTGTATGAATAGAAACAATTGTTTTATAACAAAACAAAATATCACAATGATTTGAAATAAATAATAGTTCAAATGGACATCACTATTTGAACTTGTTCGGAAAATAAATCATGTTTTAAATCTTGAACTTATTAATTTTTAGAATATTAATAAATTACTATTATTTATTTTGAATAAACTTGTATGATAGAAAAAATTGTTTATGACAAAAAGACCATAATGATTTGAAATAAATAATTGTTCAAATAGTCATAACTATTTGAATTCACTCGATAAATAGATTTATTTTTAAAATCTTTTACTTATTAATTTTAGAATATTAATAAATGAGTATTATTTTATTTTGAATAATGTTTTTTGAACAGAAACAATTGGTTTATGAAAAAACAAGTGGTCATAATAATTTAAAATGGATAATTGTTCACATAGTCATAACTATTTGAATGTGTTCAAAAAATAAATTTATTTTTTAAAATTTTTAGTTATTAATTTTTGGAACATTAATAAATTTATATTATTTTATTTGAAGTAAGCTTGCATAAATAGAACCAATTGTTTTATGACAAAATAAAAGGTCATAATATTTTGAAATAGATAATTGTTTAGATAGTCATAACTATTTGAACTTGTTTGGCAAACAAATTTATTTTTTTAATTCTCTTACTCTTTATTTTTGGAATATTAATAAATTAGTATTATTTTATTTCGAATAAGCTTACATGAATTGAAACAATTTTTTTTATTATAAAACAAAAGGTCACAATAATTTGAAGTAAATAATTATTCAGATAGTCATGACTATTTAAACTTGTTTGATAAACATATATTTTTTAGATCTTTTACTTATTAATTGTCAAAATATTAATAAATTAATATTATATTCATTCGAATAAGCACGTATGGACAGAAACAATTGTTTTATTATAAAATAAAAAAGTCATAAGAATTTGAAATAAATAATTATTCAAATAGTCATAATAGTTTGAACTTATTTGCTAAATAGATTTATTTTTTAAATCTTTTACTAATTAATTATCTTAAATTATTTTATTTGAAATAAGCTTGTATGAACAAAAAAAATCATTTTATGACAAACCAAAAGGTTACAGCGATTCCAAGTCCATGATTGTTCAAATAGTCATAATTATTCATTTTTAAAATTTTTTACTTATTAATTGCCAAAATATTAATAAATTTGTATTATATTAATCTGAACAAGCTTGTGTGAATAGAAACTATTGTTTTATAACTGAACAAAAAGTCATAATGATTTGAAATAAATAATTGCTTAAATATTCATAACTATTTGAATTGGTTTGATAAATAGATTTATTTTTTAAATCTTTTATTAATTTTTGAAATATTAATAGATTAGTATTATTTTATTTCAAACAAACTTATATGAGCAAAAACATTTTTTTTATGACAAAACAAAATGTCATAATGATTTGAAATAGATAATTGTTCAAATAGTCATAATTATTTAAACTGATTCGGCAAACAAAATTATCTTTTAAACCTAT
Source organism: Durio zibethinus (assembly GCF_002303985.1). Next base: position 253,426 of record NW_019167904.1, read on the forward strand.
TATTGATTAATTTTTTGAAATATTAATAAATTTTTTTTATTTTATTTTGAATAAGTGAGTAAGAATTTGAAAAAATTGTTTTACAACAAAACAAAAGGTCATAATGATTTGAAATAAAGAATTGTTCATATAGCTTTAACTATTGGAATTGGTTCGGCAAATAAATTTATTTTTTAAATCTCTTAGTTATTAATTTTTAGAATATTATTACATTAGTATTATTTTATTATGAATAAGCTTGTATGAATAGAAATAATTTTTTTATGTCAGAACAAAAGGTTGTAACAATTTAAAATATATAATTGTTCTAATAGTCATAACTATTTAAACTGGTTCGATAAACAAATTTATTTTTTAAACATTCTATTTATTAAATTTTAAAAAATTAAAAAATTAGTATTATTTTATTTCAAATAGTCTTGTATGATGAAAAAAATATTGTTTTATGACTAAACAAATGTTAACAATGATTTGAAATAGATAATTGTTCAAATGGCCATAATTATTTGAATAGATTTGATAAACTGATTTATTTCTTAAATCTCTAATATTATTTTATTTCAAACAAGATTTTATGAATTGAAACAATCATTTTAAAATAAAATAAAAGGTCATAATGATTTTAAATAGATAATTATTCAAATAGTAAAAACTATTTGCACTTGTTCGGTAAACAGATTTTTTTAAAATTTTCTTACTTATTAATTTTTTGAATGTTAATAAATTAATATTATTTTATTTTGAATTAGCATATATGAGCTAAAACAATTATTTTATGACTATACAAAAGGTCAGAACAATTTGAAATTGTTCTAATAGTCTTAACTATTTAAACTAGTTTGGCAAAAACATTTATTTTTAAATCCTTACTTATTAATGTTTACAATATTATTAATTTAGCAATATTTTACTTCAAATAAGCTTGTTTGAATAGAAATAAATGTTTTAGGACAAAACAAAGATCACAACGATTTGAGATAAATAATTGTTCAAATAGTCATAACTCTTTGAACTAGTTCGGTAATGAGAATTAGTTTTTAAATCTCTTATTAATTTTAAAAATAGTAATAAATTAGTATTATTTTATTCTGAATAATTTTGTATGAATAGAAACAATTATTTTATGACAAAACAAAATTTTATAACAATTTGAAATAGATAATAGTTTAAGTGGACATGACTATTTGAACTTGTTTAGTAAATAAATTAATTTTTTAAATCTTCAACTTATTAATTTTTTAAATATTAATAAATTAGAATTATTTTATTTCGAATAAACTTGTATGAATAGAAACAATTGTTTTATGATAAAACAAAGGATTATAACAATTTGAAACAAATAATTGTTCAAATAGTCATAACTATTTGAACTCACTCAATAAATAGATTTATTTTAAAAATATTTTACTTATTAATTTTGGAATATTAATAAATTAGTATTATTTTATTTCAAATAAGGTTTTTTGAACAAAAACAATTGGTTTATGATGAAACATATGGTCATAAAGATTTGAAATAGATGATTGTTCAAATAGTTAAACTATTTAAACATGTTCAAATTTTGATTTATTTTTAAAATTTTACTTATTAATTTTTGGACCATTAATAAATTTATACTATTTTATTTGAAAGAAGCTTGCATGAATAGAACCAATTGTTTTATGACAGAAAAAAAGGTCATAATGTTTTGAAATATATAATTGTTCAGATAGTCATAACTATTTGAACTTGTCTGATAAACAGATTTATTTTTTTAAATCTCTTTCTCTTTAATTTTTGAAATATTGATAAATTTGTATAATTTTATTTCCAATAAGCTTACATGAATTGAAACAATTGTTTTATTACAAAACAAAAGGTAACAATGATTTGAAGTAGATAATTATTCAAATAGTCATGACTATTTGAACTTGTTCTGTAAACATATATTTTTTAAATCTTTTACTTATTAATTGTTGAAAATTAATAAATTAATATTATTTTAATTCGAATAAGCTTGTATAGACAAAAACAATTATTTTATGACAAAACAAAAAAGTCATAAGAGTTTGGAATAAATAATTGTTCAAATAGTTATAACGATTTAAACTTATTCGGTAAATAGATTTATTTTTTAAATCTTTTACTTACTAATTGTCTTAATATTAATAAATTTGTATTATGTTATTTGAAATAAGCTTGTATGAACAAAGAGAATCATTTTATGACAAAGCCAAAGTTTATAGCAATTCCAAATCAATAATTGATCAAATGGTCATAATTATTTAAACTTGGTTGGTAAATAGATTCATTTTTTAATTCTCTTCATTATTAACTTTCAGAATATCAAAAACATAGTATTATTTTATCTCAAATAACCTTATATGAACTGAAATAATTTTTTATGACAAAGAAAAATGTCATAATGATTTAAATTAGATAATTAATCAAATAGTATGACTATTTGATCTAGTTTAGTAAACATATTTATTTTCTAAATTTTTTACTTATTAATTATCAAAATATTAATAAATTAATATTACATTAATCTAAATAAGCTTGTAAGGACAGAAACTATTATTTTGTAACAAAATAAACAGTCATAACGATTTGAAATAAATAATTACCTAAATATTCATAACTATTTGAATTGGTTTGATAAATAGATTTATTTTTAAATCTCTTATTAATTTTCAAAATATTAATAGATTAGTATTATTTTATTCTGAACAAACTTATATGAACAAAAACATTTGTTTTACGACAAAACAAAAGGTCTTAACAATTTGAAATAGATAATTGTTCAAATAGTGATAGTTATTTGAATTGGTTTGGTAAACAAAATTATTTTTTAAATCTCTTACTGATTAATTTTTGAAATATTAATAAATTTGTTTTATTTTATTTCAAATAAGTTAGTAAGAGCTAAAATAATTATTTTACGACAAAACAAAAGGTCATAACTACTTGAGATAAAGAATTGTTCATATAGCTTTAACTATTTGAACTGGCTCGGTAAATAAATTTATTTTTTAAATCTTTTAGTTTTTAATTTTTAGAATATTATTGCATTAGTATTATTTTATTCCCAATAAGCTTGTATGAACATAATTAATTATTTTATGATAGAATTAAAGGTTATAACAATTTGAAATATATAATTGATCAAATAGTCATAACTATTTGAACTAGTTCAATAAACAGATTTATTTTTTAAATCTCTTACTTATTAGTTTTTTAAATATTAATAAATTAGTATTATTTTATTCCAAATAGGCTTTTATGTTGAGAAACAATTGTTTTATGACAAAACAAAAGTTTATAACAATTTAAAATAAATAATTGTTCAAATGGCCATAATTATTTGAACCAATTCAATAAATTGATTTATATTTTAAATCTCTTACTTATCAATTTTTATAATATTAATAAAGTAATATTATTTTATTTTGGATAAGCTTTTATCAACTGAAATAATTGTTTTATGATAAAATATAAGGTCAAAATGATTTTAAATAGATAATTGTTCAAAAATTCAAAATTATTTAAACTTGTTCAATAAATAGATTTTTTTCCAATTTCTTACTTAATAATTTTTTGAATGTTAATAAATTAGTATTAGTTTATTTTGAATAAGAATGTATGAGTTGAAGCAATTATTTTATGACTAAATAAAAGGTCAAAATGATTTAAAATAGATAATTATTCTAATACTCTTAACTATTTGAACTGATTCGGTAAACACATTTATTTTTTAAATCCAATGTTTAGAATATTATTAATTTAGCAATATTTTACTTTGAATAAGCTTGTTGAACAGAAATAAATGTTTTAGGACAAAACAAAGATCAAAACAATTGGAGATAGATAATTGTTCCAATAGTCATAACTATTTGAACTGGTTTGGTAAAAAGATTTAGTTTTTAAATCTCTTATTAATTTTTGAAATAGTAATAAATTATTATTTTATTCTAAATAATTTTGTACGAATGGAAACAATTGGTTTTGGAACATTAATTTTTAAATAAATTTATTTTTTAATTTTTACTTATTAATTTTTGGAACATTAATAAATTTATATTATTTTATTTGAAATGAGCTTGGATGAATAAAACCAATTATTTTATGCCAAAACAAAATGTCGTAATGTTTTGAAATAGATAATTGTTAAGATAATCATAACTATTTGAGCTTATTCGATAAATAAATTTAATTTTTTAATTTTGAAATATTAATAAATTGGTATTATTTTATTTCAAATAAGCTTACATGAATAGAAACAATTGTTTTATTACAAAACAAAAGGTTAAAATGGTTTGAAGTAAACAATTATTCAAATAGTCATGATTATTTGAACTTGTTCGGTAAACATTTTTTTAAATATTTTACTTATTAATTGTTAAAAGATTAATAAATTAAAATTATTTTAATCCAAATAAGCTCGTATGGATAGAAACAATTGTTTTATGATAAAAAAAAAAGTCATAAGAATTTGAAATAAATAATTGTTTAAATAGTCATAACGATCTGAACTTGTTCAGTAAATAGATTTATTTTTTAAATCTTTTACTTATTAATTGTCTTCATATTAATAAATTTGTATTATTTTATTTGAAATAAGCTTATATGAACAAATAAAATCATTTTATGACAAACCAAAAAGTTATAGCGAATCCAAATTGATAATTGTTCAAATGGCCATAATTATTTAAAATTGTTTAGTAAATGCATTCATTTTTTAAATCTCTTAATTATTAATTTTTAGAATATTAATAACATAGTATTTTTTTATTTCGAATAACCTTATATGAACTAAAATAATTTTTTATGACAAAAAAAATGTCATAACGATTTGAAATAGATAATTATTCAAATAGTCATGACAATTAGATCTGGTTTAGTAAACATATTTATTTTTAAAATTTTTTACTTATTAATTGTCAAAATATTAATAAATTAGTGTTATTTTAATCTAAATAAGCTTGTATGACTAGAAACTATTGTTTTATAATAGAAGAAAAAGTCACAATAATTTGAAATAAATAATTGCTTACATATTTATAACTATTTAAATTGGTTTGATAAACAAATTTATTTTTTAAATCTCTTATTAATTTTTGAAATATTAATAGATTAGTATAATTTTATTTTGAACAAACTTATATGAGCAAAAACATTTGTTTTATGACAAAACAAAAGGTCATAATGATTTGAAATAGATAATTGTTCAAATAGTCATAATTATTTGAACTGTTTAGGTAAATAGAATTTTTTTAATCTCTTACTTATTAATTTTTTAAATATTAATAAATTTATTTTATTTTATTCCGAATAATCTAGTATGAATTGAGAAAATTCTTTTATGATGAGACAAAAGGTCATAACGATTTGAATTAGATAATTGATTATATAGTCTTAACTATTTGAACTAGTCTGGCAAACAAATTTATTTTTTTTATATCCCTTAGTTATTAATTTTTGGAATATTATTAGATTAGTATTGTTTTATTTAGAATAAGCTTGTATGAACAAAAATAATTGTTTTATGACATAACAAAAGGTTATAATGATTTAAAGTATAGAATTGTTCAAATAGTCATAACTATTTGAACTAATTCAGTAAACAAATTCATTTTTTAAATCTCTTACTTATTAATTTTTGAAAGATTAATATATTATTATTATTTTATTTCAAATAAGCTTGTATGATCAAAAACAATTGTTATATGACCAAACAAAAGATGATAACGATTTGAAATAGATAATTATTGAAATGACCATCATTATTTGAACTAATTCAACAAATAGATTCACTTTTTAATCACTTTTTAATTTTTGGAATATTAATAAATTAGAATTATTTTATTTTGAATAAACTTGTATGAACTGAAATAATTGTTTTATGACAAAACAAAAGGTCATAATGATTTTAAATAGACAATTGTTCAAATAGTCGTAACTGATAGAATTTGTTCAGTAAATAAATTTATTCTTTTAAACTCTTGCTTATTAATTTTTTTTTATTTTCGATAAGCTTTTATGAATTGAAACAATTATTTTATGTCAAAACAAAAGGTCATAATGATTTTATATAATTAATTGTTCAAATAGTCATAACTATTTAAACTTGTTTTGTAAACAAATTTATTTTTTCAAATCTTTTGCTTATTAATTTTTCAAATGTTCATAAATTTGGATTATTTTATTCTGAATAAACTCGTAAGACATGAAATAAATATTTTATGACTAAACAAAAGGTTTGAATGATTTGAAATAGATAATTATTCTAATAGTTTTAACTATTTGAACTGGTTTAACAAACATATTTATTTTTTAAATCTTTTATTAATTTTTAAAATATTATTAAATTAATATTGTTTTTAACCAAATAAGCTTCTATGATTAGAAACAATTATTTTATCACAAAACAAGATTTTAATGATTTGAGATTGAAAAGTGTTCAAATAGTCATAATTATTTGAATTGGTTTGGTAAATAGATTTATTGTTTAAATTTGTTACTTATTAATTTTTGAAATATTAGTTAATTAGTATTATTTTATTTTCAATAAGCTTGTACGATAAAAAATAATTTTTTTATGACAAAATAAAAAGTCATAATGATTTGAAATAGATAATTATTCAAATGACCATAATTATTTTAATTGATTTGGTAAATGGATTTATTTTTTAAATTTCTAACTTATTAATTTAGGAAATATTAATAAATTAGTATTATTTTATTCCATCTAAGCTTGTATTAACTAAAACAATTGTTTTATGACAAATTAAAAGGTTATAACGATTTTAAATAGACAATTGTTCAAATAATAATAACTATTTAAACTTGTTCGTTAAATAGATTTATTTTTTAAATCTCTTTCTTATTAATTTTTTGAATGTTAATAAATTAGTATTAATTTATTCTTAATAAGCTTGTATGAATTGAAACAATTGTTTTATGACTAAATAAAAGGTTAAAATGATTTGAAGTATATAATTATTTTAATAGTCTTAACCATTTAAAATGATTGGGTAAACAAAATTATTTTTTAAATCTCTTACTTATTAGTTTTTTAAATATTATGAAATTAGTATTATTTTAATATCAATAAGCTTGTACAAACAAGACAATTATTTTATGATAAAAGAAAAAGTCATAACGACTTAAAATAGATAATCATTTATATAGTCTTAACTATTTCAACTGGTTCAACAATTAGATTTATTTTTTGATTTTCTTGGTTATTAAGTTTTGGAATATTATTAAATTTGCATTATTTTACTTTGAATAAAATAGTATAAATAAAATCAATTGTTTGATGACAAAAAAAAAAGGTTATAATGATTTAAATAGATAATTATTCAAATAGTCAAAACTATTTGAAATGTTTTGGCAAGCAGATTTACTTTTTTAAATATCTTACTGATTAATTTTTTAAATATTAATAAATTAGTATTATTTTATATCAAACAAACTTATATTAACAAAAACAATTATTTTATGCTAAAATGAAAAGTAATAATAATTTCAAATAGATAATTGTGTAAATAGTAAATTATTTGAATTGGTTTTGTAAATAGAATTATTTTCTAAATCTCTTATAAATTTTTGAAATATTAATAAATTAATTTTATTCTATTCCGAATAAGCTTTTATGAGCTTAAATAATTATTTTATGACAAAACAAAAGGTTATAACAATTTGAAATAAATAATTTTTCATATAGTCTTAGCTGTTTGAACTGATTCGACAAACGAATTTATATTTTAAATCTCATAGTTATTAATTTTCAAAATATTACTAAATTATTATTATTTTATTCTGAATAAGCTTGTATGAACAGAAACAATTGTTTTAGGATTGAACAAAAGTTATAACAATTTGAAATATATAATTGTTCAAATAGTCATAACTATTTGAACAATACCAACAAACTGATTTCTTTTTTAAATCTCTTATTAATTCTTGAAATATTAATAAATTAGTATTATTTTATTTAGAAATAAAGATTGTATGTTGAAAAACAATTGTTTTATGTCAAAACAAAAGTTAATAATGATTTAAAATAGATAGTTATTTAAATAGCCATGATTATTTGAATTAATTCAGTAAACTGATTTATTTTTAAATCTCTTACTTATTAATTTTTGAAATATTAACCAAGTAGTATTATTTTATTTTGGATAAGCTTTTATGAACTAAAACAATTATTTTGTGACAAAACAAATGGTCATAATGATTTTAAATAGATAATTGTTGAAATAGTCATAACTATTTGAACTTGTTTGGTAAACAAAATTATTTTTTTCAAATCTAATGCTTATTAATTTTTTTAATGTCAATAAATTAGTATTATTTTATTCAAAATAAGCTTGCATGAATTGAAATAATTATTATATGACTAAAGAAAAGGTCAAGATGATTTCAAATAGATAATTATTCTAATAGTCTTAACTATTTAAACTGATTCAGTAAACACATTTATTTTTTAAATCTCTCATTAATTATCAGAATATTATTAAATTAGTATTATTTTTATCCAAATAATCTTGTATGATAAAAAATAATTGTTTTATGAGAAAACAGAGATCATAATGATTTGAGATTCATAATTTTGCAAATAGTCATTGTCATAACATATAGATTCGAAAATCTATAGCTAGATTTAACAAATGAATGGAGTCACCACCAATATTTTATTAGGTGTGATTGGTCACCTAGGGAATTTATCATTTTAAGGAACTCCTAAGCTTGACTAAGGGTCCCTAAAAGAATAGGTTTGGGTCTATTAACCAGAACAGGGTTCAGGAGTTCGGTTACATATTGGGAAGGTTATAGCACCCCCACATGCCTATCCAAGGGATGGTACCATATTACTTCAAATTTATCCTAAGGTTCGAAGTCTAATGGTTTCAAATATTGGAAACAATTTTTAAGATTCTCCATCAATCTGGTAGAACTCTTAAAAAATACTTCCTCACCTCAAGAGTATTCATGAATCCCAAACTTTTAAAAATCAAATGGCTTCTCTGAATAGAGGCAACAGAACTTTGGAAAATAAATGGCTCCTCTAATCAAAGGTTCAACGACTTTGAAAAATAAATGGCTCCTCTAATAAAAGGCTCAATGACTTTGGAGAATAAATAAATTCTCTAAGCAGAAGCACCATGATTTCAAAAATAAATGCTCCTTTAAACAGAGGCAACACAACTTTGAAAAGTAAATTGCTCCTCTAAATAGAGGCAACCACGACTTTGAAAAATAAATTGCTCCTCTAAACAGAGGCAACAGAACTTTGAAAAAATAAATTGCTCCTCTAAATAGAGGCACCACGACTTTGAAAAATAAATTGCTCCTCTAAACAGAGGCAACAGAACTTTGAAAAAAAATAAATTACTCCTTAACAATCATGTCCAAAGGAGTTATAGATCGTGACTAAAGGAATTTTGTAATGGGAACTCAAGGATTCACAATTTAAGCTTAATATTCAGAGGTTTAGATTCGCAAGAATCTTTCAACTTTATAAGAATTTACTAAAATTTGATTCTCAAAATTTTAGTTTCATTCAAATTTGTAATATCTCGAGATTTGCATTTGCAACTTGCAAGACTCGCATCCAACATTTAAAGATCCTTATTTGAATTTTGGAGATTCACATCCAAAAGTTCAAGGCTTTTCAAAGGTTCTCATTTAGCAAACTTGGAATTTATATCCAAAAATCTAAAGCTTTTCATTTGAATTTTGGAGATTCACATCCAAAAATTCAAAGCTTCTCATTTTAGTTCAAAGGCTCACATGCAATAAAACTTAGAGTTTCATATCTAAGTTCAAAGGTTCTCATTTAAAACATTAGAAATTCATATCCAAAAAGTTGAAGCTTTGTATTTTGGAGATTTACATCTAAAAGTTCAAAACTTTTCATTTGTTCGAAGATTCACATTCGATAAACTTTAGGGTTTCACTCCTCAAAGATTCTCATTTTGAAACTCAAAGATTCTCATTTGAGTTCTAAAAAATTCTCATCAAAATATTCACAATTTCTTTTTCAAGTGACTCAAAAATTTGCATGAATGAATATTATGACCAAAAATGTAAATGCCTTCTTAATGATGCAAATGCAACAACCTAGATTCTCATCGTTCCATGCATGTCCAAACAAAGTTTAATTCATCAAATTATGTGCATGTACTATTCAAGCAATGATGCTAACATGATACATATAATGCGGATATTAATAATTTCATGAAATCCTAATAATTGAGGTAATATGGCTCTCAAAACTCCACCATTTCGCATTTTTTCCTTGTTCAGTTTCTCAATACTTTGGGACAAGTTTCATCAATTGATCATCACTTGACCATCATTCATGGGCTTTTCAGCACTAATAAATTTTAGAACAAGTTTCATCCACCATGATCGGGTCACTACTCATAGGTGTCTCAACATTAACCATTCTGAACAAACTTCATCGTTCGTCACTAGGTTACACTCATAGGTTTCTCAACCCTAACCACTTTATCCACTGATCCATATTATTTTCATCATTCAATCATAACTCGCAAGTCATGTCGATTAATTCATCACTTGGTCATATCACCTCTTCAAGTTTTTGCATTCTCTTCATTTGTTGGCCAACCCATCACCATTTTCATCATTTGACCACACCACATGTTATCTCAAATCATCTTGCTCAAGCTTCTACGATCTTTTCATTTTTTTTTATCATCTTGGATTTCTTTTCAAATGAATGCAAGACTCTTTTAAGCACATATTCATTCATTATCATTTCAATTCTTGACAAATACAATGCAATCAAGCATTTTCTCAATTCATTTTAGAGATGTGAGAATAAAAGAGCGGAAGGTGCATTAAGAGAATGAGAAGTGAGTCTTGGTACCAAAGCAAATAGGGAAAGAAACAAGTTGGATGTATGACATTGGGACAAATGAATATTCAAACAATTTTGAACATTAATTCAAAAACTCATTCCATTGATTGTCAAAATCATTTTGAGCTCATCAAACTTTACCCCAGCTTTAGAGGATCTTTAGATGCATTGATCTTTTATATATTTGAACTGTTCATCTAACTTTCAGCTTAGAGATTTGGTCTACCCAAATTACCCTTTTGGGTTTTTAATTTGAGTCTTCCATTTTCCTCCTTTCATCTTTTTTTTTCTTTTTTTTTCATTTTCCCTTTTTTTTCTGTTTTTCACCTTTCACCTTTCACCTTTGACCATTTTCTTTTCTTTTTTTTTCATTTTTCATCCATTGTTGATATCTCTCACACATTAATCTTTAAGGCAATAACATGATTCCATCATGAGCACACCTTTGCCTAACATATGATTATTCAATTCGAGCATTCACACTTGATCCAAATGGACTTTTCAAGGTTGTAATGTAGGCCATGGTATGGGGTAATGAAAGAAATGGATAAAATAGGCTCAATATATATGTTTAAAGGGTTCAAAACCAAAGGATCATCACTTGATGTAGCTTGGCATTTTGCCCCGCTCTATATCATTTTATTACTTTTCCCTTTTTCCATCTCATTCTTCATAAAAAGATTCTCATTTCTTTGCCCCAAATCATTTGTGGCATTTTCCTTTGTTTTTTTTTTCTTTCTAAAAAAAAAAAAAAATTACCCCCTAGTATGGAGGGTAATCCTTGGTCAAGGTTTTTTAAAAAAATCACAATAGGCTCAAAGGGGTAGCAATGAACGGTTTTTCAAAAAAAAAGATGGCCATTTTTCATCTAAATGTGGATACTTTTCTTGAACTTCATCTATTAAGCAAAAACAAGCTTATGGATTTGTAAAAAAAACTACCCATCTTCAAGATATATTAATCTCACATCTGTTAGTAGCTGGCTTTTTTTTTTTTGCTCTAATAATCTCCTTAAATTAATGTGAATGAGTTATCAAAATTAAATTTCAAAATTATTACTGCCATTGTCTAAACATTCATTGTTCGAAATTCAAGAATGGCAACAAAAGTTATGAAAGGTGACAAAGCATGGAACAGTAGTTGAATGAAGAAGAAAATGTAATGAAATACATTAAATTACCTTTTATTGAAATGATAACAAATGAAATCCTACTGCTTAAAAGAAACCTAACATTACTCTAAAAAACTCCTAAAATGATAAGAAACTTTCAATTTGCTTTATCTCAATTCTCCAAAATTGTCCTCCTATGTGATAAGGTGAAGAATCTTTATTGACATCTTGCCCTTCAATTCATTGTGACTCTCCGGACCCTTTCTGACCAATGTGTTCTTGATTTTCACTCAGAGCATTATGATTTGGTAATGGATTGCCACTAACGTTAGGTGTTGTTGCTCTTTCTTGATCAAAACTTACCATTCCATCATTGATTAACCGTTGCACCTTATGCTTTAAAGCAGTGCAATTTTTTCATGTAGAATGGCCAGCAATTCCATAATGATAGTCACAGTAGGCTGTATGATCATACCATTTAGGATAGGGTGGCTTGAGCGGCTCCACACAATTAGGGGCAATCAAGTGGCTATTATAAAGTTTTCGATATAACTCCGTATAAGTCATGGGGATTAGATCAAATATAGGTTTTTCTCAAGTAATCCGTTACTCTCGTAAACCACTTGCTAGGTTAGTAGGGCGAATTTGGGGTTTTGCAGGAGTTTGAATGTTAAGGTTATATGTAAGATCTTGAGGGCTAAAAATTGATCGGTATGTTGATGAATAAGGTGGTTGTGGAGCTAGCTGGTATGGGTAGGATGAGGCATTATTCACAGCAGGATAGTATAGAGAGTAACCTTGGGGTAGATAGGGTTGATAACCCCTGAATTGTTACCTATCAAAGCTCAAAGCTTGAGCTTCAGTTTCTTTCTTTTCTGATGCCTTCTTAGTTTCTCCTCCTTTCAACTTGCCATTCTTGATGGCACTCTCAATAATTTCTCCAGAGATCACCATGTCGACGAAATTCTTTGTTGCATTCCCTATCATTTTTTCATAATAGGGAGATTTCAAAGTGTTGACAAATAGCACTGTAGTTTCTTTCTCAGTCAAAGGAGGCTGTACTTGAGAAGCAATATCCCTCCACCTCTGGGCATACTCCTTAAAAGTCTCATTGGCCTTTTTCTCTAGGTTTTGTAAAGATAAACGATCAGGGGCCAAATCCATGATATGTCGATATTGATTAATAAAATCATGGGCCATGTCACTCCAAGAACGGATATGAGTTCTGTCTAACTAGATATACCACTTAACAGTAGAACCAGTAAGACTGTCTTGGAAAACATACATTAGTAGCATTTCGTCATAAGTATGGGCTACCATCTTTCGACAATACATGGTAATATGAGTTTTTGGGCACTTTGTGCCATCATATTTTTCAAATTTTGGTACTTTGAACTTAGGAGGAATGACTACATCAGGGACTAAGCAAAGCCCAGCAGCATCAATTGAACCATAAAAACCAATTCCTTATACAACCTTTAGCCTTTGTTCTAGCATACTAATTTTGGAGTTTTCCTGAGCTTCCATTTTTATCTTTTCCTTGTCTTTTCCTTTCAGTTCATCCAGATCAGGGATTTGAATTGGTTCAACTGCCTTTTTAGTAAAGACAAGATTCATATAGCTATGGTAATGCCATGGATTAGAGGCTGATGGCATTTCAGGATATGTAGGATATGTGAAGTGTTATGGTGGAACCTCTTGTGTAGACTGGGCTTAAAGTGGACCAAAACTAAGTGGATATAGGGGGTCAGTCACTTCTTACGATGCAGGGCCTTGTTGGCTTATGTTCTCTTCTACTCTTTTCCCTTTATTTAATTTGTTGAGAGCATCCAAAATTTTACTTAACTCATTCTCAATCTTTTCCTGAGCTTTTTCTAGTTTTTCAAATCAGTGAGAATTTTCTTACTCCATTTGTCTAGCCCTAGCTCTTGTATTATTTTGGTGGATGGGGTTTCTGTTGGATGGAGCTATCCTTAAAACCTTTAGCATCATAATTACAATTAGAAACTATGTATGATATGCAAATGTATGCACGAAATGTACTAATGTTTGCCACATCATCGATATTGATAAAAGAAATCTCCATTTGAAACTTTATTAAATAAAATTTCAAAATTACATCCTAATAAAGTCAAAGCAATATTTTAAAGTCCTAAACATCATTCTTTATTTCTAATGCCTCTTTATAAACTTCCTAGCTTGGTGGTAATGATTTTGTGCCTCATTTACGGAAATCAAGTAAATATCGCCCATGTACTCCCACTGGTTGCAACCATAGCCTTCAAAACTTTCCACATTTTCTTCATTTTTGATGCTTTGTCTGTAACAATGCATATCTGATCAAACAAATGCCTTAGATGACTTTATTTTTTCTGTACACATGTCTTTCCATAACTCATTTTATTAAGCTTTATTTCCTGCATTCATCAAACAAAGCTTCTACTTGTGTTGTGCACCGATCCACTATCTTTTGTAGCATTTGGCTATGGTCGTATGTGCCCTAGCAATAGCCCTTTTGTTCGTTTCTCTACCCTCGACTTTTAACAATTCATTTTCTTTTAAAAGCTGGGCAAGCTCGAGTGTGGGACTGACGGAATGTGTCATATCCTAAATCGATTAAATAAGGCTCTCCATTGATCTTTTGCTTTGTAAGGCTTTGGAAATTTTTCAGTTCTTAAAGTCGTGAACTACCTTCCATTTCTATTCTTCCAATCGTTTGGTTTTCTTATTCTACTCATCTTTCTCAGACGGAGTTTTCTCTTAGGTTTTGTTTTCATTTTAAGCAAAGGATCCTTAAAGATGGGTTTTGGGGATGCCCTTAACTGTTCACATGGGAATCCAATGTTTTTTCCCCTCCTCACATGCCGTACACTATATTCTGGAGTGCGTCATAACTAAAACCCTTACTTAGTTAACCCTGGTGGTTTGCCTCCATGCTTTCTTGATCTTTTCAACCATTCCATATGCCCCTTTATCAGTGAATGAGAACTCTCCTTGGTTAAGTCCATAGGTTTATGGAATGAATTACTCACACCCAGATTGTCTTCTCACTAAAGCTAGAGCATAAGTAACAGCAACCCATAGGCCTAATAAAAACACCCATGGCTGATTTCCACAACTGTATAACATCGTATCATGACGTATCCAAGGTGCCCTTCAAACTATCCCTTGACTATCAAAGGCTCAAAAATAGAAAACCTATTCCTCTTTTGACTTTGCTTGTGGCCATGTGCTATAACAGAATTCTTTGATGGGGATATTGGAATGAAGGTATGGCTTGCTAAATTGACTTTCTTTACATTCCATGTGACTCTTGATCCATACATAAAAGCAACTGTAAACATCCATTAAATTGACCTTTACCATTTCTGTTATAAAAGTTTAGAGATCGAATGGTTTTTACCAAAATGGTTGGTGCTGCATTAACTTGATATGCTACTGATCAACAAAATCCACCATTACAACATCAACATAATCCGAATGACTTTTGAAAAGACCACCAATCCATAAAAAAGCTATAGCTATAGCTACTAATCCCTGATCATCATCTATGTGCCCCTAGATGAAATCTCGTAAAAATTCCATGGAATAGCATTACTTTCATCTTTATCTTAACACATGAATCAACTTGAGGCAACTAAGTCCAAGCATTTGCACTAGTTTTTACGATAGCCCACCTGTTGGCCCAGTAAATTCTTGTCTGGGTTTCCTAGATCGAGCGAAGTAGGACCATATACTCTTCAATTGTGGGCACCAATGTCTGCTTCATTGAAAACAAACATCTATATGAAGGATTCCAAAATTGAATGATAGCCTAATCAAAATTATTATCCACTTGCACCTGTAGCAGTTAAGCTATATCTCCATATCTATTCCAAATTCCTCCTATCTTATTCTATTCATGCATCCCCATATACTGCTTAAGTTCGGATAGATCATTTTGCTATATAGCTCTAAAATGAACTCTTTCGGGTAAATGATGAAATAAAATCCTTAGGCAAGCAATCTTTTTGTTTTCTTTGACCCTCTTCTGACTTAATTTTTAATTGATGAGCAGACTCATAGTGGACTGATGTAGACTTTGGTTACATTTATCTTTCCATTAATGTAAGTGTGAGATCTAATTTATCAATAACTGATATGCGATAAATATTTCTTATATGAAATGATGCAAACGATAGTGTTAAATATGATCATGATATGATAATGCTAGAACATGAGAATAGAGATTATGCATAGAAGAAATGCTAGAACATGAGAATGAAATGACATATAGATGCACACAATCAAGCAGACAAAATGGTTAGATAACAAATTATTCCTTCTTATGTCTTAATTTTAGGTTGTATCTATTGATGGATATGAAGGGCTTAAGTTGGTTTCTTAGGGGTGAATTATATGCAGGGTTAGAAAATTTTGACACTAAAAGGTTCTCAAATTGTTCCTTATATCATTGTCCATCACAGACTAGTAAGGCAGTCCAATCCTCACCCATCACAAG
>NW_019167904.1:870907-1202569 GCF_002303985.1 Durio zibethinus
CATAATGATAGTCTTATCTAAATTGCAACAACTTTTAAAATGATCCATTTCTTTCCATTTTTTCCTGTTTTTTCTTGGGTGTAGACGAGGAGAAACTTGGCAAAATTGGAGTTGTACCGCAAGTTTACTAATGCACTTGCAATGTCTGTGTTGCTTTCTATTGCTTGGATCAGCTTTGAGGTAATACTAGTTCTATCCATTTTAATGTTCTTTAGGTGGCTTGGTACATGGAATCTTGGAGACCCGGTTGGCATCTTCTTCCTAGGTATTTGAGAATTAGAAGATGCTTAAAAACAATGTACTTTCTTGTTGGTCTGACATAAACAACCTTGGTAATCTTTCAATAAACATTCCTGGGAAAGCATGCTAGTGTTTGATAACATGAACATTGTTGGTAATTTGGTATCTTGCATAATATTTCCAACATGCCCTTAATGTCGACTGGCAGGTAATTCTATGAAGTATCTATATTAGCTCAAATTAATGAATCAATTTCATTTGGCTTCTTACTCCAGCAAATAGTAATTAACATTATTTTCTTTTTTTTTTTTTGGTGGTACTTATAGTAATTAACATAATGAATCCTTGTTATATTCAACTCAACTAAAGCTTCACTTCAAACTAGTTGGGGGCAGGCTATATCATTCAGTATCTCTATATTGCATGATTAAGGGCTAAAATATTTGAAAGATTTAAACAAGCCAAATCCTTTGTGGTTCAACCAATTTAATCTTCAGTCTGCCTCTACCTCTCCTCATTCTTCATACTTAGATCAAATCATTCTTATGTGCCGGAGTATCTCTAGCTCCACATTGCTCAAGACTAAACCTTCTAAGCTGCCTTTCCCTCAGTTTATTTTCAATCAGTGCCGGTTTTTGCTTCAGAGTGTTTTCTGTTCTACCTCTATCATCCTCTCTCGTTCTACCTATGTTAAGATTATGCCCCACATTTATTAAGATTTGATCCTACTTAATCTAAATCCTTCAGAATCAACACTCCCCTTAGTTTCGTCTACTAAACAACATCTGCAAATGCAAATAATAGGCAGCACGGTATAATATCAAGCCCCTACCAATCTCACGAATCCAAAGTTATTTAGACTTCTAGCATGTCCTTCATATAAATCCCTTTTAATTGGAAATTTACTATTATTGATACCACTAGTTGTAACACCTGCAAAGACTCTTGCATACATGTCCTTAATTTGATCATTGAGTTTTCTAATTGAGCTCGAGCTTGAGCCTGGCACTTGGTCGGCTCTCATGGCTTAGCTCGGTCACACCCTATGCATCACAGGGTAAAGTAACATGCCAATCTCTCTCTGTGGGAATGACTTTCCTGCAAGGGAGTGAAAAGAGAGGTCTTGTGTACCCATTGTGGTATTTTAGATTTCTGCTTCAGAATTCCCAGGCATTCCGATGGATTCATGTTTCTCTGTGCCAAACATCAGCTAAGTGAAGTTTAACATTTTGTAGTTTCCTCTTTCCATCATATTTGTGGATACTTTATCTCTACCAATCACCCTCCCCTCCCCAGCCCATGCACACGCTCACAGACACCCAAAAGAGCTCTGAAACAGAAACAAAAGCAAACAAAAGAATAATTGAAGCTCCTTTGGTTTCTCTTGGCTCAGCTATACTTCAATGCGAATGATCCACTGAGTGAGTTTTGGCAAATTGGTTGGATCATCCCAGCTTTCTGGAATATGCTTGCATACACTCTCTTGGTGGTCATATGCGTTCTCTGGGCTCCTTCACGTAACCCAACCAGGTACTTGCATTGATATTTTCTCCTTGCAGTTTGTGCATTTCAGTAAATGATGGTTGGCACTTACATTTACCTGACAAATCTCTCTCTTATACAGGCAAGTTTTAATTTTTATGAGTTTAATGGTGACAAAATAATTTCCTTTTTGTGTAAACTGTAATATTTAAACCATACATTGTTTCTATTACTAAATTTTGATATATATATATATATATATCCTTACATGAAATGCAATTTTTCTTTTTACTTTAGTCTGATTCTATAGCATAGATAAATATCCATACATTAGATCCAGTGGGTCCGACTTTTACCCGGATTTCATGCATAGTGGGAGCTTTATTTCTCTGGACCTCTTGCATAACGAGAGCTTTATGCACCGGCCTCTTCCATAATGAGAGCTTTATGCACCGGACTGATTTTTTTTGGTCTGATTCTATAGCATGGATTTTGGTGAGAGGCAGATGTCTCATATTTTGTGTTATATGCAACACGAATAAACAACATGAATTATCTTTAAATAGCGAGCTGCAACATAAATTATGATTTAACTACAGGTTTGAGCTAGTACTTGATTTGACTGTACATTTAGTTTGTTTTATGGGTGATGTTTGACTTTGATTTAGAGTAGAAGGAAAAGTTGATAATAATTTTGGCCATTAATATGGTTGTGGGCTTGCAGATATGCTTACATGGAGGAGATGGGTGAGGAGTCTGATGAGGAAGTTATTGCATTGAGCAGTGGGGACATTGCAATGAAGCTGGAAAGGCAGGCTATTATTGGAGATGCTCTTGAAGAGGATAAGCGCCAATAGATGATATCTCCAGTCTATTTTAGCATACCTAGGAAATATCTGTAAATCTTTGCCATACAGTATGTGTTGCTATAGGCATGAACAGATAATAAATTTTATTTTTATTACTCCATCCATTGGAATAGATTATAATATGCTAACTTGATAATAACAATAATTTCTTGTTTGGTTTTTGTCCAAAAAAAAAAAAGAGAAGGGAATGGGGCAGTGCAGGCATGACGTGTTTACCAATCAGGAAAAGGAACACGTGTATTTCATGTAATACAATATACATCATTAATTCTCGTCCCTGGTCTTGGGTCCCTTCCCTCTCCTTTTGTCTTGATCGTTAGGGGAAATTACAAAATGAGGCAATGGAATCGAAAGGCAGTTGCCACAATGCCACTCCATTGCTTACACAATACGGTTCTTCAATGTATTCTTTTTCAATTATTGCCACTTTGTTCTTTCTTTTGTAGTCTACGATATATCCATAGATAATGTAGATAACAAGCCAAAGCCTAATCTTTTTCTCAGCATTGGATTTATCATATCAAAACTTTGAAAAAGCTTACGACTTCTTCAACGTCTGCTTCTTTTCTCTGGATTTTCTCTTTAAAATCAAACAAACGCCTTTTCTTACCACAGCAAAAGCAGAAGAGAAAGAGAAAATTCAGCCCCCAAGAAGGATTAGGAAACTTAACCGGCCAAAAAAAGGTGACTTTTATGCTAAGGTATTGATTGGAAGATTCCCCATCTTGACTTATTGTTAGAAAAGTTTCTCATTTTGGATCGGAGAAAAGATGAGAGAAAAATTTGGGTTTTTAATTTGCTTATGGATTTTGTTATGTGGGAATTGTTTGGGGAGGTTTGTAGTGGAGAAGAACAGCTTGAAATTGACATCGCCAGAGTCAATCAAAGGAGTTTATGAATGTGCGATTGGGAATTTTGGGGTTCCTCAGTATGGTGGAACCTTGGTTGGTACGATTGTTTATCCTGAAGCAAATCAAAGGGCATGCACGATCTTTGATGATGTTGATATCTCCTTCAAATCAAAGCCTGGAGGACTCCCCACTTTTCTTCTTGTTGATCGTGGAGGTCTGCCTTTTTTTGTTCCTTTCTATTTCTGATTGATGATCCAATTTTGGAAGTCAATGATTTCAATTATGATGGGTTTTTCTTTTACTTTCTATTAATGTAAATATGGTACTTATCTTAATTCAATGGAATTTACTCTTGTGTTTTTATGAGTTTTACACTACTTAAATATGCTGGCAGTTGGCGCTTGTTAAATTTAGCAATGCCTACTGTGTTGATTTAAACTTGTAGGTCTTAGGTATTTGAGTTATTGTTTCCTTGGTTTCAGTTTTGCTCTTCTCAACTAGGTTTAAAGGCTTCTGCTTCTCATCTTTAACGTTGCTGTTCTGGCAGATTGTCTCTTCGTCTTGAAGGCGTGGAATGCTCAGAAAGCTGGAGCTGCTGCTATTCTTGTTGCTGATAACAAGGATGAGCAATTGATTACCATGGATACCCCTGAAGAAGGGAATGCTAGAGTTGAATACGTGCAGAACATCACCATTCCATCAGCCCTCATTAATCAATCACTAGGTGACAGCATCAAGAAGGCCCTTTCTAGTGGGAAAATGGTTAATATGAATCTTGACTGGAGGGAGTCGCTTCCACATCCTGATGATCGGGTTGAATATGAGTTTTGGACAAATAGCAATGATGAGTGTGGGCCAAAGTGTGACAGCCAGATAGAGTTTGTTAAGAACTTCAAAGGAGCTGCTCAAATACTTGAGCAGAAAGGGTACACTCAGTTCATGCCACATTATATAACTTGGTATTGCCCTGAAACTTTTATTTTGAGCGACCAGTGCAAGTCACAGTGTATCAATCATGGGAGGTACTGTGCTCCAGATCCTGAGCAAGACTTCAGTAAAGGATATAACGGTAAAGATGTGGTGGTTCAAAATCTTCGCCAAGCTTGCCTTTTCAAAGTTGCTAATGAAAGTAGAAAGCCATGGCTTTGGTGGGATTATGTTACAGACTTTGCTATCCGCTGCCCAATGAAAGAGAAGAAGTATACCAAAGAGTGTGCAGATAAAGTTATCCTATCTCTTGGTAGGTTAATGCTTTATACATACTGCTCTCTATTATATTTGATTCTTTGAATAGGCCACACACGATAATGCTGCTGCTAGAGTGCTAAGAAGGTGCTAATGTTATGTTTTGATTGATTTTATTTCTTTAAGAATGGAGCATTAGACCACTGAATTGGTCCCCTTTTGTTTGGGGTAAAAAATAAGTAATTTATTCTTCCTGTTTATCCCCCAGTATATATATATATAAAATGTTTCCCTTAACTTTTTCTGCTTTATTTTTACCAAAGTTAATGAAATTAGATAGTTTTTGTTGTAGCACTAATTAATTTATATACATTTACATGTGCATCTACCTGTATGTGTATTTGTTATGTGTGTGTGTGTGTGTGTGTGTATATATATATATATAACTCTGATTTAATTGGGACCTATAAAAGCAAAAGAAGTCTTATTTTCCACAGGAAATGTTGTATTTACA
Organism: Durio zibethinus; assembly: GCF_002303985.1. The sequence goes on from NW_019167904.1 coordinate 876,049, forward strand.
TCTGACAGGCGTACTTATGTTTAGTGTATTGGTCTTCCATTCTCTGCTTTATAGGTGTTGATCTCACTAAAATAGACGAATGTATTGGAGACACTGAGGCTGATGTGGACAACCCAGTTCTTAAAGCTGAACAAGAAGCACAGGTCAGGCAATTCTTAAACTTTATAAGTCCCGCAGTTCCATCTATGTCATATCTTGTCATTCAGTTTCTTATTTATGCTGTAATTATGGTTTCAGATTGGCCACGGCTCCCGTGGAGATGTAACTATACTGCCAACTCTTGTGATAAATAACAGACAGTATAGAGGTTTGAATCAGAATTTACTGCCATTGCCAGCAATTTGACTGCATGAATTACCTTTTGTAACCAATAACTTCTTTGATGGATGTAGGGAAGTTGGACAGAGGAGCTGTTCTCAAGGCAATTTGTGCAGGTTTTCAAGAGACCACAGAGCCAGCTATTTGTTTAAGTGAAGGTTATCATCTATTGCACTCAATTTACGAGCATTTTCTTCATGTGTTCTCCTTTGAAACTTACTAATCACAATTTTATTGCATAATCAACACATGCTATGCCCTCCTTTGTTTACCGTTGAACCAAATGACAGAGTTACTTCAGTGTTGTTGATTGGTAAAATGATTACAGAAACTGTCCTTTATTAGCTGCAGACCTTTTCTTGCATATCTGTTTTGGTGCTTTTGATAAGCTTCAGTAAAGTAATAGTTATCTCTCTACAAAGTTGTTCCCATGCTATTTTAGTTAGACTATGATAAATTTGTATTTGCGGGTAGAGACTACCATAGAGAGGATATTCATTAATTTATCATGAATTGTCCTTGGCAGACGTAGAAACTAATGAGTGCTTAAAGAATAATGGTGGGTGCTGGCTGGACAAGACTGCTAACATAACTGCATGCAGGGTATGTCAGCTACAGGAATTTTTTTGTAGATTAACTATATATTCAATTTAATTTTTTTGTAGATAAATATATATTCAATTTAACCTTTTTGCTGATGTCCTTTTTTACTTGTAGGATACCTTCCGAGGAAGAGTGTGTGAGTGCCCAATGGTTAACGGTGTGAAGTTTTATGGAGATGGTTATATGCATTGTGAAGGTAAATATTTTTCATTAGTAAGGAGGCAACTTAGTGTGAAATTGTTGATGGAAATGATTGGTGGTTACACTTAAGGGTTATAATCAATACTAAAACAGAAATTCGCATTTTAAAACTCATTTATATTTAGTTCCTATGCTATAATATCTTCTTTTTTGATTTAACAGCTTCTGCGGCTCTACATTGTGAAATAAACAATGGAGGATGTTGGAGAGAAACACAGGAAGGAAGGACATACTCTGCTTGTGTTGTGAGTGCCTCTCTCTCTGTCTCTTTTGCTGTTTCTCTCTCTCTCTCTCTCTCTCTCTCTCTCTCTCACATTTTTATTGTTTCTTAGTTATTTGGTTCTGGAATGGATTGTTCAGGATAATATTTCGCATGGTTGCAAGTGCCCACCTGGATTCAGGGGTGATGGAGTCAACAGCTGTGAAGGTACTAGGATTTCCTATCTGCTTTCTTTATTTAACATCCAGAGTCATGCTCAACACTGGAAATAGACAACTCATTGAGATTTTTGTTATCTGCTTTTAGTCAATGAGTTCATTTAATATTATGCATGGTGTTTTCCACTAATCTGTGGAACACATGTAAATTATAAGATGCTTAACCGCTATTTTCTGTCAGATTTGTGTCTACTAAGAGACAATAAAAGTTATCTATTTTAGATTCTGATGCAGTATCTTAATTTCAATTTATATTCTCGGCATCTAAAATGCTTTGATAGGAGTATGGTAAAGTCTCAAATCACTTCTAGACTTATGATATTTTCATTTTGGCAGAGCTTTTAACTTAAAGTGCTCCTTGATTGCAGCTGCATCAAATAAGTTTTAAGCTTTATGTTTGTTTATATCTCTGTTGGTGAACTATTTCTCACATATGACTGTCTCCCAGATGTCGATGAGTGCAAGGAGAAGCTGGCCTGCCAATGTCCTGGGTGCAAATGCAAAAACACCTGGGGCAGTTACGAGTGCAGCTGTAGTGGTGGTTCATTGTACATGCGAGAGCATGATACATGCCTCAGTGAGTATCTTTGGGGCCTGCAGTGATAGACAAACATTTTATGCCATCTTACTCTTTGTAGGATGGTCTCTATCGGCTATAAGTCTTTTCTTATAATGTGTTCCTGGATCTTGTACTATGGTAGGAAATGCTGGTAGTGGGTATAAGACTAAGCTAATTGTCCGTTTAATTGCTTGATTTGGAGATTGGCATTTAGGATCTCCATGCCCCTCTATTGCATTATTTTCTACTGCTGATATGTTCTATTGCAAACTACGTAGGTAAGAACGTTAAAACAGGGTTAAGCTGGGGCTTTGTTTGGGTAATAATTCTTGGACTGGTTGCTGCTGGAGCTGCTGGATATGCCATTTACAAGTACAGAATCCGGGTAAGATTGTTGTAGCACTAATATATCTGATGTTCCTATGTATCCCCCACAGATTATAGAGCTCATTTTAGAACCAATTGAGGTGTTCCTGATAAGAGGCATCACATAGTTATTAGATGCCTGAGTTGATATTGACACACGCAGACCTTTAGAACCTTATAGGTATTAATAGAAGGGTATTTTTTAACCAAACTGGAAATTCTGGTTTTAAAATATTGAAACCATACCTAACTGAAATTATGTGGAAAACACAAAAGGAGTTAAACTTAATTCCTGGTTTGACTCGGTTTCTTGTTTAGTTTGGCCTTAAGTTTAGAAACCAAACTACAATATCTGAAGTTCAAATCATATCAAACCCACTCAAATTGTTCCAAATAGTGCAAAGTTGTTGTTAGGAGTTAGGACCCACCTAAAAAGCCAAAGAAACAGAAGTTTCCTTATTGAGATGGTAGTGAATTAAGTAGGGTAGGTACTTTTTTAAGGTTGAGCCAAGATGGGGGAAATTGATTGCTTGTTTCTTAATTAACTGCTTGACTTGCATCTATTATTTTTTTACCCTTTTTTTTATTAAGGATCTGCTTTCGAGTAAAACAGACCAAATCTGGCTAATAGGACAGATTTGGGTTAGAAATTAATGCAGCAGTTTTATCAATTAGACTCCATTTTAAAACTGAAATGATTGACAGGAGGGCTGTAATTAATCACAATTCTAATAGCACTTTAACATTGTTTCTAGTAAGAAAAGGCCTAGATAGTCTAAAGGGGGAGCATTTTTTTTTAATGAATGATTGATGGTGAACTGAATTTTCATATTGTTCTTGGAACTTCATGCAGAGTTACATGGATTCAGAGATTCGGGCTATAATGGCACAATACATGCCATTGGATAATCAACCTAATGAAGTCCACCATCCAGATATCTAAAATAACAGCAGCCCGATGGCTGACAACTGCTGTGGGAAAAGAGGCACAAGGACTTATTTTAAAAAGCCTTAGGTGGCTGTCTGCATTCTCTCATTTCATTTGGTTATTATTAGGCGTAATACTTATCCAGTGAGAAGTTGTAATTGACTTATTTGAAACCATGATGTATTTACGAATGAAACTTTGAACTAGTAAATTAATAGAAATTGGATTACATAATTACTTGGAACAAATTTAATTGTAAATGCATAATTTTTCTCCTTCACCCTTCCAAAAATCAAAATTAAAGCATAGCAGTTTTGGATTAACAGTGGACAGAGTAATTGGTTTCTCCTCGTGCAAATTGGATTAACATCTTATGCTTTACTCTATCTTAATGTATCTGTATAGAATAATAAATGCTGGACCAAAGGTACTTTTTGCAATGCTCACATTATCAACTAACTCGTCTGCCAAGCAACTTCACACTCAAAGATGCTGAAAAATCTCATACGAAAATTCACCTGTGTATACAAGAATTAAGTGGAAAAAAAATAGGACACCTTTATTATTCAAAGCTTCTAATGGACATAGGGGAATAGCAAAATATTTAAATATTTAAATATTTTTAACATTATCATGAAGCATCAAACTTCATTCTTTTAACTACCTCTCATATCATCATATCCATATGGATTCACAACACAAAACCAACCAAGTCAAACAAGGACCTAAAATTCGGCATTCTTCAACATCATCAAGAGTTTGTAGTTTCTTCTTGTGGTATCAATTCTGCTTTCTTCAGAGCCAAAATGATGCTGTATTTAGATATTTTTCCTCCCTGGATCCAAGGAAAAATTAAACTTCTCAGAAAATGTACAAAACAACTGAGGATATTTCAACATTGGAATCAGAAATGGAAGTACCCTGACAGAGAAAGATTAAAAATTTACCGAGGGGAAGGGTGTCCATGCGTGTGTGAGGGGTGGGTGGGAGGAGTGAACTGGAGACCTCATGACAGAAGGTTTTGCAAAACATATTGAGTGCAGTCGCTTGAGAATTTAACATATGTTGTTATGTAAAGAAAAAAAATGAATGACAAGTATACATGTAATGGGCACATATATATTGGCCCAGGCTCAATTCCAACTCTATGTGCAGCAGATTCAGATCTTTATGATAAAGAAAAATGAGGTAAAGAATATAAAGGTTTCCCACAATGAACTGGAAAGTGTCCATAGATGGAGATTAGAACCTATTGTGCATGTACACCTTTTTTTTTTTGGGGGGGGGGGGGGGGGGGGGGGGGGGAGGAACCAGAAATTGAACATACACATCAATAAAACTAACCTCAAAAGAGCAAATCAATGTTCTGTCCCAGGTTCCAAGCCTGGCTTCTTATTTTGTAGAAGTTTGTAGATATAGAATGCCACCACCGCACCACTGCATAGGAAAGCAAGATGTCAGACAACATGTACTTTTCTTTACTGCAATAGCAATGCCTTCACAAACTAAAGCTCCAGCTATGAATCCAAATAAAAAAAATGAACTGCATAATATACCTGAAAGGAGTGTATGCCAATGAATAACACATGCAGGCAAAGCTAATATTTTCATGCAACTTTGAAAGAGCAAGAGACAGCACATATTTCCACGGGCAAAGATAAATTCAAATTTGTTATACATATTCATTCCTCCTTTTATGCCATCCTATAATCATGTTTGAAAATACGCAAGGCTTGTAAACTTATAGTCATCAATATTACACCCTTCTTAGCCGCACAGAAGTTAGAAGCAGCCTTTAATTTTCATGTATATATAACAGAAAATTTAAAATGTCAAAAGAATTTTATGAACCTGACTAAGGATGTAAGAAAGGTGCCCAGAGTTGATCTCTGCAAAAAGCATTGGAGCAGCAGAAAATTAGAAAAGAAATAGTAGCTAGAAACAAAATCGGTGGCAATTTAAAAACCAATAAGCAAAACAAAGTTACAGAGACAGAAGCCCCACCCGAACCAGCAAGCTTATCTCCCTCAAAAATAATACAGATGCGATGACTGCAGAAAAACATAATCCAATTAATAAAATATAAAAGATATGTAGTCTTGTATTATTTAAGTTGCAAAAATCTGCAAATTAAGAAAAATGTAGCAACCTGCTTGTCCTTTGGTGGCAAGAGGAGACGACTCTCCTCTATCATATGATTTTAAACTTGATACACTTAATGCCAAAAGAGCTCCACCTAGAATAACCCCGAACCTAACGGCAGATATGCTCCCTGTCAGCATGAAAGAAAGGAATCCCAAAACCGAAAGAATAAAACCTGCCAAAACCCAAAAAAAAAAAATAAATAAGTTTCAAGTTTTTGTGTATGAAATTAAACTTTTTAAGAAAATGAAAAATGGTGATCAAGTCATGCTGACATAAATTTATGTCTACATGTACAAGAAATATTTTCATAAACCAACTTAGAGTTAACAACTTACTCGTTCCTGTCATGCATGTAAAGTTTCAAGTCACTTCGATTCCTCTATCATTTCGATCGGGTTGAAATTTTACTATTATCAAACAAATACTTAGACAATTTGACATTATTTGAAATTTGACATGCATGATCTTGAGCATCTTGAATAGAGAGTAAATATTTATCATATAAGAAGATATAAAAGAATGTAAAATAAGTGGATCAATACCATAAGGTATCCCAACGTGAAAGTCGAGAACTTTGTTAACGTCCTTGAAATCATCTGCTGAGGAAGAGAATGTTCCAACAATTTCTTTGACTTCTGGAGGGGAATTCTCGGCTGCCGTTGAGAGGTAAACTTTGCCTTCTTCACTGATTTCTTTTACTATTTCATTCAAATCATTTTTGGCTTTTTCTGCTTGAATTTTAAGCAGCTCCGAAGTTTCTTTCATAATAACCAAAGCTTTCTCGCAGAAAAGTTCGTAAGCTTCTTGGGACACGCTTTTCATCATCAAAGCATTTTCTTTGAATAATTCTAAGGCCTGTTTCCATGCTTCATTTGACTCTTCTTCGCTTCCTATTTTCACTTCATCCTTTTCTCTCTCTACTTCCATTTCTGAATGCTTCTAAAAAAATTGAAAATTTAAAAATCATTTTATTAATATTATCCCAAAAAAAGAAGGAAAATTGTGAGTAATAAAATGTCATTGGAATTTCAACTCACGGATTCTTCGTGGGATGCTGCGAAAGCGACGACGGATTGGTTGAAGGATATCCGTCTATTGGGAGAGCGAAAATCGAGGGCTAAACCTTTGGGAGTGGCGATAGAGACTCTGAAAGAAGACGGCATCAGCCGCAGAGACGGAGACAAACACAGTGCCATCGGAGAAGCAGAAGCACGAGTCAGTCTCTTCAATGGCTTCAAGGCGGAGCTAGCGTTAGGGCTTTTGATCGATAACATTTCTTTGGATTGTTAAATTTTTTATTATTAGGGACAAAGAAAGCGAGAGGCCAAATGCACGAGAAATAATTTTAATTTGGCAGAGAAGGGGATTTAGGAATTTATTGTTGTTGCTGGGTGTCAAAACGACGTCGGTGAGGAAACATTGTCATCCTTCCTAGTGGTTTTGTCTGGGAAATAGGAAGTAGGAGCATTATGGCTACGAAATGCGATGCTTTGATGACACGTAATCAAGAAAAGGTTTTGTCCGAGGGGTCCCCACAGAATCGTGTTTGGTGATAGCTGTGATATGGTACATGGAAACTACGTTGTTCTCGCTACTCCAAGTTACTTTTCTTTCAATTGTCATCACGTAATCATGTGATTCTCGATTCTCGGCCGTTGGATAGTTAATTTTCCCCTGTTTCTATTTTTTTAACATAATTTACACTTTGGTATTTAAATTCAACAAATCAACTCCGACGATTTGGTATTTAAATTTTTTTTTGATAAATTTAAAAATAAAATTTTAAATGCACTAATAAATTATTAAAAAATTAATTCAGATAAAATCTTAAAATATCTTTGATCACATTAATATATATATATATATATATATAAATATATCTAATGATTTTTTTTTTCTTTGGTGTGAGATTGCTTGATTGGAGGGGCAGAGGACCGATACCTTTATGAAAGCTTAATTAAGATTAAGATCTGCATATATGCTAACTAAAGACGTTTATTGTCAGGTAAAGTGAAATGAGCCTATTTTTAATATTAATAATTTATATATTTATACAGATTTAATTTTATTTGACATTTTGATTTTCAAAATCTTTTTAAATTTGGCTTATATTAAAAAGATAAATTTTAAATTTATTTATTAAATTTAATTTATATAATAAAAAAATAAAAAAAATCTTTACTTTTTTTTGTTTGGGCTTAAGCCAAAATAAAAAAATTTTTAAAAAAAATTTATATATATACTTATCTAATTATAATATTTTAATAGTATATTTTATTCAGATCAAATATATCGGGTTTAGATTTTTATTTTTTAATCTAAATTTGATTCAAAATTTAAACGAACTTAAAAATTATGATCAAATTCTTTTAATAAATTTTAATTTTTTATCTAATTTTTTTTTAAATTTTGGATGGACTTTCAAATTTAAATGGATAATTTAGGTCTTGAACAAATTTAATTCTAAAACAACAAGAGGAAAAAGTGAAAGCTGAAGCAAATTAAAACTTTGAGGACAAAGTGAACATGGAAAATGAAAAATATGCATCTGCTCATAGGTGTTCTATCTGACACTTGAGCTTGTTACAGAACATGTGAGGTGATTCAAAGCAGATCATATCTCCATCATTTTAGTTTCAGTTTCTTGAACGGTTGTTGGAATTAATTTTAAGAGATTCAGGTCGAAGCTCATTGGTCTCCCTGAGCTCCCAAGTGTTGACAGGTTTAAGTGTATTCTATAGACTTTGAATCGACCACCTGCATGCTTAAGTTTGGCATTGCTCTATTGACAGCATCTTGGAAGCGGAAGGCTCTCGGTTGCACAAACTGTGCTCTTCAATCTTCCTGAGAAAAGAAAATTTACAATTGTTGACAAAATTGAACCATTCACACCCCGGGAGCCCCTGTATTATGCTAGAATCTATTTGGTACAGCAGATGGGCTAGTCAGGATAGGGTAGGATATCAGCATTGAATAAGTTCAGGTTTAATAAGAAAAAAAAAAAGGGAAAGCCATACAAGTAAAATGTGGGCAGATCCCACATTGTGGTTTCAGAAAAATTTTAAAGAAACAGCACTCTTCCCTGCAGGCCAGACCAACGCATGCATGCCCCAAACAAGGATGGGAAGCTGACAGAATACATCAAGCGTTTTTATCACATCCTATGCAATAACTGACAGATTCACACGTCGCATTATCCAGTTTACAAATCAGGCTTCGAGTTCAATATCGCCATCGAGTACAATAAGCAGTACAAGGCAGAAATAAATGGAGAAATAAAGAGGAACATATGTTTGCTGATCCTATCAAACAAGGAGCATTCATGACAAATCACCTTCTTCATCATCTATAGCGACCGTATGTGCAAAATGACTAACAGTTAAGTCCAAATGTTTACTAAAATTAGGCTATCAAGATTAAAAGTGCACAACCAGGTCACACAAGAATGCACGTTCTATTGAACTTATATAAACTCTTTGCTTATGAAGGAAAAGCAACAAAGAACAAAAGCAACCAAACAGTTCCTGTTGAGAAGTAACTTATATAAGTTCCTTTAAAATCAAATTACTTTCATTTCACTTGGCGAGCACAAAAAACAAAGCATGGTAAAGCATATATTTTCACTGGTCATCAAAGATCAAACCTGACGGCGAGCCTTGGAGTAATGGTAAAATTGTTTCTTCGTGATCGAAAGGTAATGAGTTCAAGTCTTGAAAACAATCTCTTTGCAAAAATTTTGAAGAAAGGTTACGTATCATGGACCCTTTCTGCAAAATTGCAATGGAAAGGTTGCATATTATGGACCGTCATCTTAACTCTCGCAAAGCGAAAAATTTTGTGCACTGATCTTTTATTAAAGTTCAAATGCCTTCAAAAAAATTAAAAAACGACTAAAAATTGGAAACCTTTTTAAAAACATATAAAAAAGACAAGTTTCACCCAAAAAAAATTCATTGCTAACGTCAAGTTTGGTCCATTGAAGTTAAAATTTGTGAATCAATTTATCATCATATGGTCATTGTCCAACCAAAACGTCAAACTTTCTCATTTATCCCCTCTAAAAAAAAAACTTACAATGTGGAAATTGATCATCAAATTGAGCTTGACTTGGATTCACAAGAAAACAACACAGTCGATATCTTGATTAGCCAGATTCAAAAGTGCTGTCCTAATCAGACTTTAATTTCTAATCTTGTCTTAGATCTATATGGGAATTGAAGGAGGTTCCATTCTATTCTAATTACTTTATTAATCGGCGACAAATGGATCAAATCCAACTAATTAGCACATGCATGGCGTTGGCATTGGGCATTGAAAACAGGAAATTCCACATTAATTCTACAAGTTAGTCTTCCTTCCTTTCTGCATGCCCCTTTTGATCTGTTGAAAAAATCAACTTAAAAGATTGAGACTCCGCGCCATTTACGCCACTCATATCCAATCTAATCAGTTCCCCAAGGCCAAAGAAAGCTGAAAAACTAAATGCTGATTTATAATTCTTGGAAGGGGCATTTAGGGTTCAAACGATAAAATGGATCTTTTATTTCATAGTATAAATCATCTGATAAACGAAAACAATTTAATTAATTTGATCAAGTTAACATGTCCGGTCAAAAATTTTGAATTCCATATCAATTTGGTCACCTGCTAACATATAAAAATATTAACTTGTCGTCTCCGATTAAATGGTAGATTGTCAGCTTAACTCAAACTTTCAACGTTAATCTTAATTTCGTTACTTGAAGCTCGGATCACCTAGACTCAGATACTCCTGTCGCACAAAGCTGCAAACTTCGTAAGTCAGCCAATGTGCAAAAATTAAAAAGAAACTTCAGAAGTCAGTCAAAAACGAAAAGAATCTAAAAGCACAAATCTTGGCTTGCAACGGCCAAAAATGTCAGGTTCCAAGCATTTCAAGACGGGGAAGAGACCAAACAACAGTAGATTTTTTGACCCAAAATTTTATTTTTTTATTACATAAACATAGATAACTTGTCATGATGATCTCCTCTCCCCCATTGGGTTTGCCGAGAAATTCCAGTGGACGTAAAGCTAAACCGTGTTTGTTCTGGAAGAACAAAGCATCAAGGGGTAGGCAGGTGTTGTCGTGTTGTTGTCTTTAATGTTGTACAATATTATTTTGCTTTTACAGCTTTGTCAGATGTTCAAATAATGATATGAAGTTTTCATTCCTGTCTGGGCTTGGGGTAAAGTTAAAAAGTGTGAGACCATGTGATTTACATTAAAAGTAGCAACCTCTTTTATATAGGGTAATGTCTTAATTTGAAGTTAAATTTCTTTACTTTTACTTCAGTATTTAATTATTTTATTTTCTATTATTCTTACTAAATAAAATTAAAAAACATTTTTTAATTTAAAAGACAAAATAAAATTTTTTTCTCGATAAAAAAATAAGTAAATAATTAAGAATATTTTAAATTTGTTATGCAAATTGATCTATCAAATTAGTTTTGATTTACGAGTCTGTATCAATTCAGTTATTTCATCAATTTATCAGTTAAATTCCTTTTGACATTATCTATCATCCTTTGAATGAATAATTAATTTTAACTTAGTTCAGATTTATCAAATTATCTTTACTATCAGGACTAATTTTGAACAATTTAATCTTTATTATTAGGACTAATTTCGAACAATTTAGATTGTTCAAAATCTTTTATTTTAAAAATATAAATAGGACCGTCTAAATAATATTTATCAATTTTATTTTCTCTACTCTTTATCATCTCTTATTTATTATTCTCTTTGATCGGTATTTGATTTAAAATATCTGAACATAAATGTTGATCATCTCAACTTTTATTTTTATTTATTTATTTATTTTTATTTTTTTCGGCACCAAACAATGTTAAAATTATTTAAAAATCACTTCATATTGAATTTAGAATAGTATTTGCTACTATAAAGAATCATTAAGGAATATGCTCCACAATTAAAAGTTTTTTTCTTTACATTATGGTGTTGAAAATAATTGTATTTTATGATTAAATTTTAAAAATTTAATTGGCATGACAATACTACGGGAAAGAACTTAATACTTTATGGGTGCTTTTAAACCAAGTAATTACTTTAAATCATGATTTGAAACTATTTTTTGACATTAAAAAAAAAAAGACCATAGAGAAATATTGACAGAAAATCATGGCGAGTTGGGGGTTGGCCAAATCAGATGGTAAAGCGAATCAGATGTACCACGTGTATGTCTCATAGGATTCTGATTTGACCAAAATAAAAAAAATAGAAATTAAAAAAGAAATAAATACATAAATAAATAAAAAGTGAAACCCCATTATTCATCGTTTTCCCCCCCAAAGCCCAAACCCTCTGTTTTTAGGCCTCCGGAGCTTTAATTGCTTCCCTGCTTTACTCTTCTCTTCTCTCTCATAGTCTCTTTATTACACCCAACATACCAACCACATCTACACTTATTTCCATCATTAATTATTATTCTTTTTCTTCTCTTCTTTCTTTCACTCCCCACTCCCTCTTTATTTCTTCACCATCGCCACCTTTTCAGCTAAGCTGACCTGACACAGCAGCAGCTCCAAAACTGTGTCTTCTCGCTTTCTTTTTTCCCACAGGTTTTCTGAGCTTGAGTTTCTAGTAAGTAAGTTTTAGCTTTGGAGCATTGGGGTTCTTTTTCTTAGCTGAAACTAAGAGGAAAAACCTTGGAAAGTGGTTTTGATTGAGGGAATCCGTTCTTTGTTTTTGTTTTTTTTGCTTTGGGTCGAAAAAGTTCTGCACTATCTATCTCTTTGTTTTGTTGAACCCATTTCTGACCGTCTTCTTTGTCCTTTTGCTTGCTTCATCACTTTAACTCTTCCTTCCCCTTCTCTGCCTGCTCAGTGTTCACACTCACACCCCAAAGTTTATCCTTTTCAAGCTTCCATTTAATCTATCAAGTAGAAATAGCTATAAAATACCAATACCATGGAGGCTTAGCATTTTTTTTTTTTTTTGCTATTGAGTTGAAGGGAAAAGAAAATGCTGTTAAAGGTCTTAGTTTTTCTTGTTTTGGTATCAGTTGTTGGAAACGCTCAACAGCAAACTTTCAACGACGATGTTCTGGGGTTAATCTTCTTTAAAGCAGGGCTCAAAGACCCATATGCAAAGCTCCAATCTTGGAGTCAGGATGACAACGATTCCTGCAACTGGATGGGTGTTAAATGTGACCCGACAACTTACCGGGTCACTGAGCTCCACCTTGATGACCTTTCTCTTTCTGGTCACGTTGGCCGTGGCTTATTACGGTTACAGTTTCTTCAAGTTTTATCGCTTTCGAATAACAACCTTACGGGAACCATAAACTCTGAGCTTTCTCACATTGGGAGCTTGGAGGTTATTGATTTAAGTGGAAACAGCTTGTCAGGGTCGATCCCTGATGAATTTTTTGCACAATGTGGGTCTCTAAGGTCGGTCTCTTTCGCAAGAAACAATCTTACAGGGCAAATTCCTGATTCTTTGAGCTCTTGTTCCACCCTTGTGGCGGTTAACTTGTCGTCTAATCAGATTTCAGGGCATTTGCCATCTGGATTTTGGTTTATGAGGAGCCTTCAATCGCTTGACGTGTCTGGTAATTTGTTGGAAGGAGAGATTCCTGAAGGAATTGGAAATTTGTATGATTTGAGAGAGATAAATTTTGGAAACAACAGATTCTCTGGGAGGCTTCCGGGAGATATTGGAAGTTGTTCACTATTGAAAGTGGTTGATTTTAGTAAGAATTATTTGTCTGGTAGCCTTCCGGATTCAATGCAGAGGCTTGGTTCATGTACTTCAATCAGTTTACGAGGAAATTCTTTCAGGGGACAAGTACCTGATTGGATTGGAGAATTGTCAAGTCTTGAGAGTTTGGATCTTTCTGCAAATAATTTTTCTGGTGGAGTTCCATTTTCTCTGGGAAATCTGCAGTTACTGAGGGAATTGAATCTGTCAATGAACCAGTTTACAGGTGCATTGCCAGATTCAATGGCTAATTGTTTTAACCTTTTGGCTATAGATGTTAGCCAGAATCTGTTGACAGGTAATGTTCCGTCATGGATGTTTAAGATGGGTGTGAAGAGTGCGTTGATTTCTGGGAACAAGCTTATTGGGAGCATGGAAAGACCTTTACTCCCTTCAAGAGTGCCATCTTATCAAGGCCTTCAGGTCTTGGATCTTTCTTCAAATGCTTTATCTGGAGAGATTCCATCTAACCTTGGGGTTCTTAGCAGCTTACTCTTCTTTAATATGTCCAAGAACCATCTTTTTGGTTCCATTCCGGCCAGCATAGAAGAATTGAAGAGTACACTAGTTATTGATTTAAGTGACAATATGCTGAATGGAAGCATTCCTTCTGCAATTGGAGGAGCAGTCTCGCTCAAGGAACTGAGGTTACAGAGGAACTTTCTATCTGGGAAAATTCCAACTCAGATAGTGAATTGTTCATCGCTAACAACTTTGTAAGTTCTTCCTTGCTCTTTTGTTTATTTCTTTTAAGGGCTTTATGTTGTGTTATATACATTGTTATTTAAACTTTAAAGGTTTCTTAATACTGAAAAAATTTGTATTAACACTTTAACTTTACACTATTAGGCTCTATCTAATTAATGTTAACCACTACACCTACTTTTGAAGCTGTTAGGGTGTTTTTATGGATGATTCACCGAGGGTCTGAGACCTTTAGTTAAATGTATCATGGCTAATTGGATTGGCACTGATCACCTAAAATCCATTAGTTCCTTTAATTTATCAAATAATATGCGGCTAAGTTGTTGTACAAGTAAATGGTATCTAAATGACCGTTATCATTCTCCAGGAAGATTACAGGTCCCTTGCTATCCTAATAGGCTAATGACTTGCTGTACATTGTTTGATTAGGAAGCAAGGCTGTTGCTTGCAATGCTGTAAATAGACAAAAATTGGCTTTGCTGCAATTGAATTGATCTGATTGATAGTAATTTTTTTCCCTTTTTCTGTAGTCTGAGATTGATGTTCTCCTATTTTTGGGGTCAATGTAGCAGAACTCATTATACATTCAAATTTTAAGCTATGACCTCCAGTTTTCTAACAATTTTGTTCTGGTTTCTATTTCAATGGTACAGAATTCTGGCCCGTAACAAACTATCTGGCTCAATCCCTCCTGCTATGTCAAACTTGAGCAACCTGCAGTATGTAGACTTGTCATTGAATGAACTAACTGGAAGCTTGGCAAAAGAGCTGGCAAATCTTTCTCAACTCGTTTCCTTTAACATCTCTCACAACCACCTTCATGGTGAACTTCCACTTGGGGGCTTCTTTAACACCATCCCTACTTCATCTGTCTCTGGAAATCCATCATTGTGTGGTTCCATTGTCAACCGCTCTTGCCCAGCTGTCCATCCCAAGCCCATTGTTCTCAATCCTAATTCATCTGACTCCATTGGTGGCTCCTCTCCAAATCACCACCGCAAGAAAATTGTGCTCAGCATCTCTGCCCTCATTGCTATTGGTGCAGCGGCTTTTATTGTCATTGGTGTAGTAGCTATCACTCTCCTCAATATCCATGTCCGTTCTTCTATGTCACGTGCTCCTGCAGCTCTCACCTTATCTGGGGGGGAAGATTTTAGTTGTTCTCCCACCAATGATCCAAAGTATGGAAAACTTGTAATGTTTTCAGGGGATGCTGACTTTGTTGCTGGGACCCACGCCCTGCTTAACAAGGACTGTGAGATTGGTCGTGGAGGGTTTGGAGTTGTTTATCGAACAATCCTTCGTGATGGGCGTTCAGTTGCCATTAAGAAACTGACTGTTTCAAGTTTGATTAAGTCTCAAGAGGAGTTTGAAAGGGAAGTGAAAAAACTTGGAAAGATTAGGCACCATAATATTGTAGCTCTTGAAGGATATTATTGGACTCCTTCCTTGCAGCTCCTCATTTATGAATTTGTTTCCAATGGGAGTTTGTATAAGCACCTCCATGATGGGTCTGGCAGAAGTTGCCTATCTTGGCGACAGAGATTCAACATAATTCTTGGGATGGCCAAGGGTCTGGCCTATTTGCACCGAATGAATGTTATTCACTATAATCTTAAATCAACTAATGTTCTGATAGATAGCTCTGGTGAGCCCAAGGTTGGAGATTTTGGCCTGGCAAGGCTGTTGCCGACATTAGACCGCTGCATCTTAAGCAGCAAAATTCAAAGTGCACTTGGTTACATGGCTCCTGAATTTGCTTGTAAGACCGTGAAAATAACAGAGAAATGTGACGTGTATGGCTTTGGTGTCCTGGTCTTAGAGGTGATAACAGGGAAGAAGCCAGTGGAATACATGGAGGATGATGTGGTGGTGCTGTGTGACATGGTCAGGGGTGTGCTCGAGGACGGTAAGGTGGAAGAATGTGTTGATGGGAGGCTTCGGAGTAACTTCCCAGCTGAGGAGGCAATTCCAGTTACAAAGCTTGGTTTAATATGTGCATCTCAAGTGCCATCAAATCGGCCAGACATGGAAGAAGTAGTAAACATTTTAGAGCTAATCCAATGCCCTTCTGATGGCCAGGATGAGCTGGAGTAAGCGATTAGAGATTGAGATCTTTGTGTTTCCCGGTGAAGAAGAATCCAGTTTGTTCTACAGAAAAAAAGATTTAAAACTGGTCATGAAATGCCCTCCGCCTCACTTTTCCCCCCAATTTTTTGTTCCTTAATGTTGTTTTTTCTTTGTGCCTTAATTTTTTTTTTACCCGTTCCTTTATGGTATTTTGTTACATACAAACAATTTCACTTACTGGATTCCTTTTCACCGGCTCCATATGGCACTTTGGATATTATTCAATATCAAAGATATTTCTGTTCAACCAGGGTCTCCACTGTTGCATTATCCTGTATTTGTTTCATTATGAATGAACTGTAGTTCTTGAAAGAATGAAGGAAAGCAAGGAAAAAATGCTGCCTGTAGGTAAGAAAAGGAAGAGGAAGTGAAATAAAGCAAAACAAAGCAAGCTGACAAGGTGGGAAATCAAAACCATAAAAAGTGAAAGCACAAGAATCGAATGGTATGATAGTAACACATGATGATGTTGAAGACAAGCACTCATTTGCTTTATTTACACTTTAATTTTTTTTAAAGCTTGAATTCAATCTTTTCTGCTTTTTCCTTTTTAGAATATTTGGCACCCTTGAGATACAACATGGTCAACAGCTTTTAGCGATCAAACCCAACACTCATGGTCACCCACTGATGCTCATTTTCTGCCCAAACAAACCCATTTCTTCCCTTTCAAAGTTGGTTACCAAAGTGTTTGGTTGTATCATAAGCATTTGATCCCCTGTTTTCACAATCTGGTCAATTATTAATTCTTCATTTTCAAGTTTTAATTTAATCCCTCAGGGAAGGGGCCTTGGTCATCATTGCATGGGGGTCCAGAGAAACATTTTTCTTTTGACTTTTTTTTTGAATGGTGGCAAGCAAGCAAGCATGGCATATTTATTTAGTGCATGAAAATCAAGAAATCATACCATTTCTGCCATGGGAGTCTCAAGGTTTTATTTTTTATTACAGTTACTCTTTTGAAAGAAATATTATACTAGAATTCTTTACCTAATTCATGCTGAAAAAATGTTTAAATTCTACAGCACAAATACCAGAGATAGAATCACATCAGCGGCAATCTAAGACTGAAGGTTTTAAAACTATTTTTAAATATCAACAGCAGTATGATTTGTTAATAAAATATTAAAATTTAATCCTTATAATTTAAAATACAGGAAAAAAATTTGTAAGTGATTAGGTTGCACCAGCTTCTGCCTGCTGCTAACTTGAATTCTAATGAGTATAATATATAGGAAGGAAGAGTAAACGGCACGTAGACAAATCATTACTATTATTATTATTATTATTATTATCTAAAACTTAAAAGAAAAGGCAAAGCTATATTAATGTATTCTTGAAATTTGTGAAATAATGTGTTCAAAAACAAGAAGAATATTATAACGGGTGTGTGAATGTGATTGTTCTTTGTTTGTGAGAGACAAAATGATAGACCCCCTGCGCGACTTTTACAAGGGATAATAACGATTTAAGTTAGATTAGATTTAATTTAATTTTTTAGATAATATATAATATTATAAATTTTTAAAATTTGATTTAAATTTAAATTTTTTTGAATCAATTCGATCAAAAATAAATTTTATCGATTTGATTTATTAATTTTCAAAATTTATTTTTTATTTATATATTATTTTAATAAAATTTTTAATATATTTAAATAAATTTATATATATAATAAATATTTTTATTTTATAAAAATTTAAAATATATATAAAATATAAAAAATATATAATTCGATTTAATTTATTTATTTTTTTTAATTTTAATTCAAAATTTAATTTAAATTTAATATATGTATTTAATATCTAAATTTAATCTAAATCCAATACAATAAATCAATTCAAATTGAGCAATTTCGAATAGATTTTCTTCTTTTTTTTTTTTTTTTCACTCCTAACTACCAAATCCTTCACAAAACGCAATATTTCTGCTTGCGGGGAACAATTTGATAAAAGAGAAATGGCAAAGGCGAGGCAGGGACACGGATACGTAGGAGATGCTTTTGAATAGTTGATCCACCATGAATGGCTGATCTTATTTTTGCAATCTAATCACAAAGTGCGTTGCAAATGCAAATTTGGAATTTCGACTGATCCAATGATTGATTCGACACCAATTTATGGGAGCTGCTAACAAAAAGGTGAACCGTACACACTAAACAAGCCTCTGGTTGGGGCGGCGCAGACTTACCTGAGATTCATGTTTCCACTTTGGTGTATCATAATCTAATACTAATATATCGTTAGCCATTGTTATCCAGTCAATTTGGATGAGGTTTCCAAAATGTAATCCTTCCTACAAAGTATAAATACATGAAATGGTTATTATTTTGTAACCCATTTCATGCCCTGGATTAAAAGAATTTATCACAAACTCCTCTACATGCAGGAAAAAAAAAAAAAGAGCAGAGCGACAAGAGAACATTAACTCAACAGAGAGTGGTTGGAACAAACAGCGCCATCACCCATGATAAAATGCAGAAAAACATATGTAGCTCCCTAGACAATACCTAGAGGCCCCTTTTGAGGACTTCCTATCACCATGATGACCACTAATGTTAGCAACTGTGTTGATGGACGAATTTACAGTTTCTATATCAAGTTGCCTGCTCGTCGTTCGACTTCGAGTGATTCACTTTCTTACCTTCATCTTTTCCGGTGAAAAACCTAATCATCCCAGTCATTCTCCCAGCCATCTCTGTTTGAAGACCTAGCAGTAAGACCATTTGCTGAGATATTCGCTGCATGGCGTCCCACTGGTGATTTCACTGCCTTGTCCTCATCCCAATCATCATCCCAACCCTGGTCCCAACCTTCAGCTGTTTCTACTTCAGCAGCTGCCATGGATTCTGGTAATCCCATTTCTAGCTCTTGGTAAGGTATACCATCATGCCGTCTCCTCTTCCGAAACATGCAACAAGCCCATGATCCTCCAAAAATTACAACGGTTACAATCAAGAAGTATGCACCATTTACTGGAGTCACCAACTTGTCATAAGAAGGAAGGTTTAAGAAAAAGTTTCCTTCAGAAACAAGAGGGTTCAGATGAAGCACACAATTTCCATTTCCAGCACTTAACACTAGCTCACTGCTTTTGACATCAGTCGAAGAGATATTAATCTGAAAACAAACAAGCAAATATACACATCAACTCTGGATACAAAAAGTACATGGAAACGAAGCATGAACACTTTTTGGGACATTGTTCAGAGTTGTATTCTTCAGTTCAACTATCTTCATCACTTATGAACTGAAGTTACAAAACACAATACCATTGAACCCTGTAAAGGCCTGTTAAGTGCTATTATCTAATATTAACTTCAGATTTGATGTGCATTTATATTCAGGTTTGGCCTCGCTTGTTGCCAATTGGCTTTAACTCTTAAGTAAAATGCTTAACAAGGTATCATACCAAAACTGTGTTTATCGCCTCATTTGTTAAAATTTTTGCTGATTTGCTCCTTATTAGTTGTTCACAAAAGAAGCCTGTTGGTTTCAGTTGTTAATATTGGGCCTCTAATTAAGGGTACCGTTAAGTATGTTAACCCATATCAATTGAGAAAGTTTTGTTGGTTAATTTAGGGGTTTTTTACTTCTGTATTTAGGTTGACCTCTGCTCTTATTACCAATTGGTCTTATGTAGGATGCTTAACAAAGTCCTTTCTAGCAAGTTTTTTAATCTTGTTATACAATCAATCAATCATGCAAGCTACACTAAGGGCCCCATCATAAACCAATAAACATATGAGGAATAACTTCTTATTTTTCCCTTTTTTTATTCACTTAGCTCAGCAATGATTTATTGGAAGTCCTAAAACTTAGGCAGATTAAAGATAACAATTTTGTCACGACAGTTTACTTTTTTGGGTATATTTTAATACGTCCAAGGGGAGTGAGGGAAACTGATATGCCAAGCCTAGGTTCTTCCTAACAAGAAATCAATTGATAAATTTCATGCCTAGTTTAACAGCTGAGTAGAATCAAGGAAACCTAGCTGAGATTTAGAACTTCTCCCTTTGTTTGGATGGCCACTGGCTAAAGCCCAACTTCAACTTTTATATTCTGAATCTTATTCCTACAAAAATAGGTCTCATAATGTCCCAATATTATGAGAAAAAAATGACTAAGCAGAAGAGAGATAAAAGACCATACCCTTTCAGTACCATGTTTTGGTACTTTAAGTCCCTTGCGAAATGATTCCACAGAAGGGCTAGCAAGATTGACTTTCAAAGTTTTTTCTCCACCATTGTGGACCAGAACAACCAGTTCTTTGGACCCTGGAAAGGAAAAAGGAATAAAATGAGTTACTCTCCCATCAGGAAATGTAAGAGATTAAGAAGTATGGATCACTAAAATACTATATGAATTCTTCATTGCCAACAATCAATATGAAAATAAAAATAAGCTCACTGCTTATCTCATCTTTTAGAATTAGAAAAGGAAACTGATTGGGTATCAAGCTTATTAAACAGACACTACATTATATAGTGCCTAAAATTTACACATATTTTAACTTAACATCTATACTAAGATCCATTTCTTAGCACTGGAGCAACAACATCGCATAACATAAAAATCCAGCCAGGATATTTTTATAGATATGAGAACATTTGTGTTCAAGAACTTGCTATCCCTTCTATCCACAAATGATTGTTCACTTAAAAATAACCCAACAATTAGGAAATTAATTTACAGGCATTTACAATGTGTTGCAATTTCTGCCAGCTTTTACCCTACAAAAGAAGTAGGATTTATTTCTCTTCATCCATAGTGGTAAAAAGGATACAAAAACATAAACTATTCCAAATTTGTCAACTAAGCACCTATCCTGTTATTGCCTTCAATTGAACCCCTAACTTATTTACAGACAATGACATGAAAAAACTAACAACACCAGCAGAAAATGTGTCAAAATTTTATAAAAGAAAAACATTGATGGAGGATAGAAAAATGCTTTGAGTTCAAGATAAAAAGATGAAGTACAGGTGGGAAAAAGAAAAAAAAAAACATGAAATTAAAAGAAATGGAGGGACCCTAGTGCTAGAACATCATTACCTAGTGGTGAATCAAGAGGAGGTAAAGGAAACTAGGGCAGTTGAGGACAAAAAGGTGATGAAGGGAGGTGATGGAGTGAAGTGGTGGGAGAGAAAGTGGTAAAGTGAACAAGTTTCAGAAAAATTCAGCAGAAAAGGGAAATTAAATGGAAACAGAAACAGGAAGAAGTTTTTACAATTTTTATATGCAGACACACAAATAGATAGATAGATAGGTTGATAAAGATTATAATTTAATTATAACTTAGCTAAAAAAAGCTTATGCTAATTGTACTTTTAATTATAATGAAGCTGCATACATATGAACTTGTCAATTGTATCTTTCAAAATACATTTTCAATAAGGATATTGATGGAAATTAACCCTAGAGCCACATTATTTATATTGTTAACCAAATATATCAACATTACATTCCTAGCAATTTAATCTACAACTATGTTACATGGACTCCGGTAAGGGTATCTGATAAGAGAATGTACCTGAGTGTTGGACTCTCTTTTGTCAAAAATTTTGGACTCACAAAGTAGGCTAAAAAGTATTCTAAAATAGGATATGGTAAGGGGATACGTATTCTAAACCAAACTCATTTAATTCAATAGCTCACAAAAATGCTTTCATTTTCGGAATTATTGTCTTATGGAATTAAATAAAACTAAATTTGGACTTTTATAATCTAGTTGGATTTTTTTTTGACACATATTCACGGTAATGAGGTTTATATTCTAATTGAATTTGTTTTTCTTTTTCTTTTCTAAAAGAAAAGCTAATTAAAGAGCCACAAAAGCCTAAACCCATCATGCGGACTTGTCTAGAATCTTCTTCTCATTTTACTCTCTTTTCCCTCTTCTATCTTTATCAAAGTGCACCAAAATCTTTCTCTATTTGAAACCAATGGAGGAAGGCAGAAAGCAGGTGGTCATGTAAGACAAAAATTAGTTCACCTCGAAGCTAATTTCAAGTTCCAGCCCTTTGTCTTCCATTTAATCTCTATAAAAATTCTATTTTCCTCTTAGCTTTCTCCTTTTCTTGATCCTCTTTATAATTTCCCAGACCAGAATAGTCCCTCAATTCCTCTTCTACCTCATTTTTTTTGGTCAATTTGTGGATTGGGCTTTGTCAATTTGGTGTCCAGATAGCTCACACCCATTGCTATCTCCGCTGATCACTCCCTTCGATTAGTGCTTGATTTGGTTCAATTTCTTCATTGCCAAGTCAAAATTACCAGCGCCAATTCTGCAGCCAAATCCATGTCATGTTGTGCCAACATTGGTTTAGTGATCTAATATGGAGAGTCCATGTAACAGAGATCTATACATTCACATGATTACTAAAACCATTAACCTTATATTCCCAAGAATTTAATCAGCTGCAATCACACGCCTCGCAATCAGATTCCCATTATTATCTATATTTCCTAATCAGGCACCAAACAACTCCTAAAAGGATATTACAACCCATAAAACTGTTCATGGTAATGAACTTCTTCATTCGACCTAAAACTTGCATCATAAAGAAGAATTAACTTTCCCACTATTTTTTATCTTAGTTAAGTATAAATTTTAGCCTCAAATCCCTTCAGCTGTTCCTATCTTATATATCACTGCGCTTTCACAAATGAATGAAAATATCACAGCATATAGATAATCTCTCATAGTAGAACATCATACTGAAAAAATTAAAATAGAGAAGTACCTTACAGCAACAACTTCAAAGCAACACAGAAGGAAAGTTATTTACTCTTGACATCCATGCTTTATAGAAGATATTGTCATCCTTGTTGCTAGCTACTTCTATTTTAAATCCAGGACAAAAAGAACAGATAGAAATATCTCAATACTGAGCTCCTATCTCCTAGCTAGAAGGCCTATTCAGACTTTGTTGCATAGGGTAAAGTGCAGACAGCCTTACTAACAGAACATGGGTTTTCTTTTTTCTTCTCTATTTGTTTGTTCTTTAGCCTTTGTATTAGTAGTTGATTTCCAACATTTTAAATAATTAATTCAGTTGTAATTCTATGTATGTTCCAGCAGTTGACAACTTACTCATTAAGCATTTAACCAACTGAGCACAACAAAATTCCCAACCTAAAGGATCAACCTAAATATAAGGCTACAACAAAATCCCAAAGTTGATAGACATGGTATAGCACCACTTTAGTATCAGATTTAATAATTTGTATATGGAGGGCCTAGATATATGCAAATTTAATAATTTGCGCATGGATTCTTCATAACCCTTTTTCCAAACATTTCCAAATATGCAACAAGCCTGGGCATATTTATGCTCCAATTGACAGAACCAAGAGCAAATATAATCGATAACATATTTCAGTGCACATAATTACTCTACAATGCAGCTAAGGCATACTCTTAAGTAACAAATATAAGCACGCATTTCTCTAATAAAGGCAACAGCACAAATCATTAGTTCATTTAAAGTTCCATTTAAGCATTAAAGAACTTAAAGAGCAATATGGAATTACCAGTTCCAAAACCCTTAATGCAGGCAATCAAGGAGTTCCCGTCTGTGCATTTGTTAGCTACACCATCACACGTTTCGGTCCCTAAATTGGAGTCACTTTCATCCCCATTTGTCTTCTTCTTCTTCTTATTCTGATCCTCCTTTGCATCAGCTCCCTTCTCAGTACTATTGGGATCCTTTCCACTATCTATTTTCTTTTTCTTCTCCTTATTATCCTCCATTGGTTTATCATTTGTCGAATTTGAAGTTGAACTTGAATTATTTCCATTACCTATTTCCTTTTCAGGAGACGGATTCACCTTCTCCGGTTTATCCGATGGTTTTGGATCCTTCTTGTCATCTGGAGGTGGAATCACAGAATCAGTTTTATTTGACGAATTCGGATCCAATTTCGATGAGCCATCCGGTTTAGGATCCGATTTGTTGACGTCCGAAACCGATAAAGGAATTGGTGACGGAGAACTCTAAAATCCCAACAATAAATAATTTTTGTTAATAAAAACAAAAATGAATATAGTAAATAAATAATAAATGATAGAGATAGATAGGTAGAAGGAAAGAGAAATTTACGGGCGGCGTTGCGGCGGCGGTGTTGTTCTTTGTAGGAGATTCATCGGCCAAGTATCGAAGCTTCCAAAACGACGACAAAGCATTGGAAACATCGGCGACGATTAGAAACAGTAAAATCGCCGTCGTAATTGCATTTCTATCCATCGCCGTCTAAAAAAATTATTATTATTGTTTTTTTGTTTCTTTCGAAGATTAAGATCTGGAAATTGAAAATTGTCTTTGAGCAGCTCCGTTGAATAAAAAAATTTCCAAGCAAAATCAGAAACCGACTAAAGTAACTAACTAAGAAATAACTCGGAAATCAAAACGGAAGAAATTCTACAAAATTCAGCTGAGGCTTATGTTTCACGCAATTCGCCTAAAAAAAAAAAGAAGGGAGACGCCGAAGATGATGAGGAATAATAATATTGGAATTTTGGGAGATTTTTAAATTTTAATTGTTCGATGAAAATTGAATTTCTGATTGGTCAACTCAACGAGTACACAACTTAGGCTCACTCGCTCACTGAATCACTCACATATTAGTACTAAATAAATGGTATAAGTCTACGCTGTATATCTATACGGCATTAGTATACGTATAATTTACTTGAACTACTTAGATTTCTTAATGACAACAATTTTACCCATAAAATTAAAAGTTAATATCATTTAATAAATTTATTTATTTACCTAATTATATCATAGTAAATATGTAGAAATCAGTTAATTTTATTTATGAAATTTAAAAATTATAATTACGATATGTAAAATAATTTATCTTAACATTAAACTAACAGAATATAGAGTAATTAATTTTTTTAAAAATTTAGAATCTGATTATAATTTAAATATCAAATGAGTAATTAATTTTTTAAAAATATTTTTTCGTATTGAAAAAAAGTATATTAAACTGCAAGGATAAATTGTTGTGGTTTTTTTTCTTTTTTATGGCACCCAACCAAATAGGAAAAATACTATAAACACTATCTAATATACTCGTTTCGTACACTCATCTAATATTTTGTTTTAAAAATGCTATTATAACTGATAAAGATTTTGGAAATTTTCACTTAAGTCCCTAGAATAAGATAATAACAGATAAATACAATATTTGAGTTCAATATTTTAATGCGTATAACATTGGCCTTAAAATATTGTTTAATTAACCTTTTTTTTTTTTTTTGGATAATTGGGAGTTTTATTTTAAAAACAATAACAGATACTGCTACGCAATCAAACAATAGAGGAAACCAAAAAAAAAATATAAGTAATGATGTTGGTCATAGTTATTTAATTTTAGAAATCTTTATAATTCGGTTTTAATTAAATTAATTAAATAATTAATGAAAATTATTATAAAAATTTTAATTTTTGGTTAATTTAATTTTAAAATCGAATTAATTAAAAATTTAATAAAAATATAACAAAATTTAAATATAAAATTGTTAGCTTTTTAAGCGAAATAGTGATCTAAGAATGGTGAATTTGATCTCTTTAATTCTTTTCCAAAAGAAATTAAAATTAATATCTACATATGATACAGATAATAATAAATTGATGAACTATAAGCAAATATAAATTATAATCAAAATAAAAAAAAAGAATAAAAAAATTAAACACAAAAATTTATAAAAAATTCGATCATTCTCTACAAAGTATCTATACACTATTTTTGATTGTCTATACCAAAACTTGAATACACTATTTTTTAATTAAAAATATAATTCTATATTTTTTCTCTAAGACTTAAGATAGAAATTTTATACTCTCTACTTTTTAGGCTGAGTAAAAACTTCTTAATCACACAAATTCAAAAAGATACCTCACTTCTTATTACAAAATCATTTAATAAAAATGTAAACTTAAAACACATCCTAAAAACTAAGTGTTTGTCTAATAAAGTATAAAGAAAATTTGATAAATGAACAATAATAATAATTTGGATATAACAAATACAAAGATGTAGACTTTTAAGCTCTAACAACTCTTGATTTTTTAAGAGAATAAAAATATAGTTTGTTGACTCTTGCTCTTTTGGTTCATCAACCTTCTTAGTGTTTTGGAATGTCCAATTTATAGAAAAATTAAAGAACTAGCCGTTGAGAATGGTTTGAAAGAAGAAATATCCATTGGAAGCTTTAAAAAAATTAATTATTATGCACAATCTAAGCAGACCCGATCGATCCTCTACCCAGGTGATCGATCTTTATAGGGAGGGGATCGATTCGATCAAGCTAGGTGGTAGTATTTTGTTTTACATTTCACTTACTAATTTAATCATATCTTGAGTTATATAAATTTAAATAAAAAATTATTTGTAGATTTAGAAACTAGACTTAAAGGTTTTTTATTCATATAAAATTTATCACTTAATTCATTATATACGAATTATAGTGAATTTTCAAAACTATCCCTTATATAAGTTTTAGATAAATATGGAGTGTCTAATAAAAATTCAAAATTTTTTTTAAAAAAATTTGGATTTTAATTTTGTTTAATCGATTAGAAAAGTAAACTTAAAGAGCTTTCTAACTATATAAAT
This sequence comes from Durio zibethinus, assembly GCF_002303985.1. Next base: position 902,813 of record NW_019167904.1, read on the forward strand.
TTCAAATATTAAAATTTTGTGAATTAATACAGAAAAAATAAAAACAAGTTCGATGTTAAAAAACTTTGTTTTTGTAAAACAACTTTATTAAATTAATCTATTTATCAAAACCAATATTATTAAAATTGTATTAAGTCAAAAATGAATATGTTTACTTTAAAAACAATAATTGTATTTTCATTTAAGCTCAAATAAATAATTTTTAAAAATAGATTTAGTTTGAGAAATATAAAAATAAAAAAAGTTTGTTTATACTTAAAAAATTATATTATTTATTTAATATTAAAATATAAAACTTAAGAACATGTATTAAATAATTTTTTTAAAATCTTGATCAAATTTATTTAGCTTAATATTTTATCATTTCAAAATAAAAATCAAGTCGGGGCTAACAAAAATAAAAAATATATGAGATGAATTATTTTATTTCATAAACTATTAAAAATTTTAACATAATATTGATATTTAAATATTTTGTTAAATAATTTTATTTAATTTATTTAAAATAAAAAAATTAAAAATTAAAAAATATAATTTTAATTTAAATATATTTATTATTCAATTAATTAAAAAATTTAATTGAATTGATCAAATTAAATTTAATCGATTAATTTTTAAAATTAATAAATTTAATTTGGTTAACAAAAATAATATAATATAATTCGATTAATTTAATTTTTGATAATTGGATTTGAAATTTATCAAACTGACTTAGCGAATGCTCATACTTAATATAAACGAAGATCGTTGTAAATATATATTTTTTATACATTTGAAACAAGAAAAAATCGATTTTTTTTTTTTTACAATACGAAGTAGTTGTATATATTATACCCACTTTTGTGTTAAACAAGGCTCTTTGGAACAAAACATGATTTCTTTGTTGCAAGGAAGAATAAAGCGAGACATTTTTACAGTTCCAGCTTGGCTGAAGAATGCTTTAGGACAAGACCCATAGCTGCTGAAGAATGCTCCACTAGTAAAGCAGAAATTCCAGCTACAGTGAATAGCAATCAAATGGAAGTAAAGTGAATAATATTTTTATATTAAATACAGTAATTAATAGTTATGAAAATAAGAAATTCAATTCAAGCCACATAGAGAAACCAATAAATTTGTACATTTGACGCTTTGCTACTTTTCCTTGACAATTGAGTTTCTTTTCCTCCAATAACAAGCCAAATCGTTAGCTTGGCTACCCAAAACTCAGCTTTCCCTGAGCCTGAGCCACACCCAAAAGCAAAGTTAAAGAAAAGAGCATAGATTCCTTCACATGTATAAAAAATATCAGCCTAGAAATGTTATGATTATGACTGTTGAGAAGCTAAAGAGAATGGGTTTTGCAAGTGAAAACAAAAGCATGGACGAAGTATCAGTTGTTCTGAGAAGGTTTGGGGACGAGCAGAGCGCGCTGCTGGACCAATTTGAGAGGCTCTCCTTTGAGGTCCAGCTGAACCAAGCCATTTTGGGTAGGAGCCTATCGGAGCCAAGTCTGACTAAAAGGTCGCACTTCCAAGCTCCACCGCCAGCGGTGCAGCCACAGGGGCGTAAAGGGCGTCGTGGGTCTGGTTTCAACAGGGTCCTGAAGAAGTTGCTCAAACCAATTCTTGGCAGGAAAGGAAATGCTGGAAAAAAGCCAGTGGCTGATCCCAAAAATCCCATGTCTTGGAAAGCTTTCAGCAGATCTCTACGTTTCTGATGAAATAAACGTTATGTATTCGTTTTTCCATCCATGATATAGTGATTTTTCTTTTGTTATTGTTTTTGGCAAATGGTAACCAATCATTTTACGTGTTCATGAAGCAGATGCTGTAACTAATAGCTAAGAAATCATATATGACAAAGGATCAGGTCTAATCCGGTCCCACTTCGCAGATATTTTGTCTTTTTTTTTTTCTTTAAAAATGGAAAAATAGTGGCTAATTGAGAAGGAATATAAACTGTCTGGTCCAACTGCTTATCAGAACCAAAACGTGGCGTTTTCTTAGAGTGCTTTGTCTCTGGATAAACAGCTTTTCCCCGCCTACTCGGCTTCCTGCCACTAAGTTCAAAACTAAGCTGATTTTCTCCTCCATCTCTCCCTCTTTTTCTTTGTGATTATGTTTGTCATGTCTTCTCCACGTAAAGCTGAATCTCTTGTATTTGGCAATCCATCCATAATCCACAATCCCGAAAGAATACATCACAAGAAAGTCCAGCTTGCATTGATATCAGTGTCTTCCAAAAATGCTAGCCTCATTTCCTCAGGCAGAAGCTCCATAGACTTGGTTAAAAGAAGGAAGCTAGAAAGTTTGCATTCTGACGAGAGAACTGGTAGGATTCGGCTTGTAAATCTCCTGGATAAAATTAAGGCAATACCCTTTAAAGACACGAGTAAAATTCTCAGCATCATGGAGAAAGAAGCTGACACTTTGACCTTGTCCGATTTCAATGGTCTGCTAATGGCATTGGTTACAGCAAATGAACCTGATTTAGCTTTGGCACTCTACTCCAATGTAGCATCATCTGGTTTAGCTTTAGCACCAAATTGTTGGACATTTTCCATAATGATTAGGTGCTGCTGCAAGAAAAACGACCTTGATGAGGCTCAAAGGGTTTTACACCACATGATGGAAAATGGGTATAGTCCAAATGTGATAACATTTACAGTTCTCATAAATTCATTGTGCAAAAGAGGCAAATTGGAGAACGCTTTTGAAGTTTTTGAAGTGATGGGTAGAATTGGGTGCAAACCAACGGTCCAAACATACAATTGCTTGTTAAAGGGATTGTGTTATGTAGGGAGAGTGGAGCAGGCTCACGAAATGTTGATGAATATGAAGAAAGAATCGATAAGACCTGACATCTATTCATACACAGCAGTAATGGATGGTTTTTGTAAAGTGGGTAGAGCAGATGAGGCAATGGAATTGCTCAACCAGGCTCTGGAGATGGGGTTAGCACCAAATGTGGTCACTTTTAACACTCTGTTCACTGGGTATAATAAAGAAGGGAGGCCACACCAGGGTTTTAGAGTGTTAAAGCTTATGAAGGAGAAAAATTGCATGCCTGATAGCATTAGCTACAGCACCTTGTTGAGTGGGCTGTTGAAATGGGGAAAGATAAGGGCAGCGCTTGGGGTGTACAAGAAAATGGTGGGTATTGGTTTTGAAGTGGATGGAAGGATGATGAGCACTTTGCTTAGAGGTATATGCATGAAATCATGGAAAGAAAAAGACCTGATTGAAGATGCCTATCAATTGTTCGAGAAAATGACGAGTGGGGTTTCTGTCATTGACCAGAGTACCTATGGCTTTGTGATTCGAACTCTTTGTATGGGAAAGAAAATGGAGGAGGCTCTGGCTCATTTGCAGGAGATGATTAGAACAGGGAACGTTCCTAGGACGATAACCTTCAACAATGTAATTCAAACGCTTTGCATGGAGGGCAAGATTCGTGAGGCATTGATAGTCTTGGTGATCATGTATGAAAATGGTAAAATCCCAAGTAGAACATCCTATGACATTTTGGTTAAGGAGTTCAATCAACGGGGCCAGTTGTTGGGTGCTCGTAATGTCTACGGTGCGGCTTTGAAGCATGGTGTAGTCCCACATAGGGTACCACTACGATGAATGGATGATGGCAAAATTGTTCAACAAACTTATGCCAATAATTAGAATTCTCCAAGTCAAAAGTTATGAAAGGTTCATATATTGCCCAGTTCTTGTATCCACCAATATTTGATCACCTATGTTAATGAATAGAGGAACATTAACATTGGCGCCTGTGTCAACGGTTGCAGCTTTGGATCCACCTGTATCAAAATTTATTTCTCATAGTGATTAGACCAAAGAATACCAAAAGAGATATGTTGCAACTTGGAACAAAATCAAAATGAAAGAATCAAAAAGTGCGGCAAAGACAAAGGCTGTCACAAAATAGATGCATGGTCGTGATTCTTGAGAACATAATACAGCGTAGTCTTTTCATGTTTTTGGTTTCAAAAAATTAAAGGAGAAAAAGAGGAGTCATATTCAGGAAACAATTTATAGTCAGCTTTATAGCATATTAGAGCTCTTCAAGTGAACATATCTAAATTACTTTCAATTCAAGACGCTGCATTATGGCTTTACTCACCCTTTGCATCTTGCAAAGTTATGGATAGTTGCAGGTTTACAATTTAGAACAATTACATAATGGATTAGGAGTTGGGACCTTGAAGAGAAACTATATTACGTTACCTGAAGCTGTATCACCTTTGAGGCCAGGATCAACATCAACAGCAGCAAGCTGAACTGTGATGGGGAGTTCGAAACCAATAACCTACAAGAAAGTGCAGACAGATAAGCATCATCAATTGTATTGTAACAGCAGTAACAAGCAGCTACTAATATGGTAATAATGCAAACCTTTACTATTAATTATTGGAAACCATAACCTGCACATATACAGGCATATGAAGCTGATAAGACTGATGGCTACAAGAACACTGCTTAGCATATAACAGATGGAATTATCTTTGTAAGTGATATCGGGCACCCTCTTGACCACAGATTTCAAACAAGAGCACACATCTATGCATATCAAAAACTTCAAAATTCAAATAATGAACAGGAGATGCATGAACTAAAGAAATTATGAAGTACCTTTCCATTCCAGAAGAGCAAATTGCCGTCTATTCCCTCCTTCAACCACTGTCTTGTCCCCAACATCTGCCTCATTTAGACGGCTTTCCTCCTATGTTTTCTGTGAGAAGTTAAAACATCATTATAAGACTGACATGGGAAAGAAATAAGACAAGCATTTCAATACTATTGTTAAAGAGAAAAGACTAGATAGACTTAGTTATTGAATCTTTCTAGTAGTATGAGCATGACCCAATTCCTTTGCAAGTATCAAAGAAAGAATAGTTAACTAGCGATCATGCAGAAGATAACTAGTGATCATGCGAGAACAAATGTGTCCGAAAATGCTTCTTTTTCGGGTAGTTTTTTTTCCTTGAGTTGAAATTTTAGATGGTCATGTTTGTGGAAACAGCATCTAATTTAAAAGATATTACCCATTTTTAATCCGAAAGTCTAATAGTTTTATTTCACAAAAAATATTTTAAGTGTGGATTTAATATTTTACTTATATATTATAACAAATCATCAGAATCTTTGGATATGAAATTGAGGTATCATAAATTTTTCTCGTTAAATTTTAACGTTCATATTAAATCTAATACAAAATATAGATAAAATTATAGAATCGTATACACAAATTACAGAATTGTACACATAGAACAACAAAATAATTCAACACAAAGCACAAACAAAATCACATAATTGCACTTATAAAATCATAAAATTAAAATAAAATCAAACATTAAAATTTTAGAATTAAACTTTTATCATATAACACTTTAACTCTCAACAAATTCTAGATGTTGCTTTCACTACCAGCCTTTAATTTCTGTTGGACTGGTAATTGTTTTGAAGTGGAGAGCATTGCTTAGATAAGAAGAAGGCAAGTGTGAATGGATTGGGCTTTTTCCCAAATAATGTTTGGCCATCAAAACCAACCTCTTTTTTCTTGCCGCCTAAACATGTTTACAGTGGCCCTTGGACAACATTATAAGTGAATCAATCAAGGCATGCTGCTGACATTTCCATCGGTTGCTTTAACAAGTTTTTTCTTAATTAATGAAAAAGTTAAAGAATAAACGAAACTCGTGTTTTGTATAATATCTAGTTAGTGACCTAAGCCATGCGTGTTATTATTATTGTATTTTTTTAGGATTTTAAAAGAATACGTGACAACCGTGGTGAAACATTTTAATTATTAATTATATATAATTAAACTAAATCATAGAAAAATGTATATAAATATGTATAATGAATTTTAATAATTATAGTGAGATTAAAATCATAGTTTCATTTAAAAAAAAAAAAAAAAGGAAAGAAAAACGTGGCGGTCATCACTTTCACTTGTCATCGTCGTTATTCGTTAGCCGGACATTCCTTTAAACTCCTGGTTTAAGTTTAAACCTTTGGTTTTGTCCGAGAAACGAACTGGTTTCCTGTTCCATGCTCACCCTACGCGCACCTATAGGCGTGGAGTTACTCCGCGAGCACGACTGTTTGAATTCATTAGCGCGTGGGTTGGCGTTTCTCTTTCAGAGCGGTAGGTAAACGGGTATCCAGGTCACCAACTTTAGCGCATTATTAATATGACGTCATAAATAAACGTGAAAAAAAATCAATGGTGTAATGATCGTTGACAGTTGACACATGTGCAACGCAGAATTCCGTTGGACGGCGTGGAGATTCGAAAGACCAATTTGTCCAAAGAAAAATACGTGGGTAATTGTTATAAAGAGAAACATTCCGGGGTAATTTAGGAAATTCGCGTCTGATACTTATTACATGCGAGATATGCGTTAGGACTGAAAAGCGCCTAGTGGCGCACTTTACGGTGGTGTCCACACGCCGTATTTTTATACGCTACAACTTGTAGTTTTATTAAATACTAAAAAGTTTTTCATCACGCGCTAGTGTTTAAGTAAATACTACTAGTGGTTTTTTAACCAAACATGCCGATTCAGTGGGCCCCGCATCTGATCGAGCGCTTTCCATTGGCGATTATCTGAACAACACGCATGGAGCGAGTGGAGAAAATACTTATTTGTTATGTGAATGTAAATTTTTGACACAACGAAAATCTTTTAAATAGTACTATTACGGAAAGTAATTGATTTATTTTATATAAAAAATTGATTGAAAATTAATGATCTTTTCATCTCATCATTTTTTGTTTTTTTTTTTTAAAGAAATTTTTATGCATAAAATTTTTTTTTTTTTTCATACCGAAAACCTCTTTATATTTTAAAATTATATTTTTTTTTCATGATTTTCATTTTTAATATATAAATTTATGCAATATCAATTTTATAAAAAATTTAAAATTAAATATACTAAGGGCAATTTTTTGCTCAAATTCCACAAATATCAAAGATATAAAAACATTTTTTTTTTGTTATGTATGATTTTCTAGATAAAATAAAAAGTTTATTTTCAACTCTAGCAATTGCCTACTTCAAAATACAATTAAAATCAAAATTATTTTTTAAAAAGAATAAATTAAGGGTAAATATTAAACAAATTCTTTAATTACTCATTAATTTTCCTAATCCTTTTATGTAAACCTAAACATTAAGATATAAATGTGTATTATTAGATCTTGTTTTTATATCATCTAAGCTGGTCTAACCACTCTTGCAAATAAAAAATAGATTTCTTATTAATATTTTTTAATAAAAAATTTCAAAATCTAAAAACTATTGCGTGTGGAACTTAATGTTGCATTTAGAAACTTTAATTTGAAAAAAAAAGATTTAGATTCAAAATTAAAAAAAAAGGGTGATAGAACTCTTAAAACTTAACTTTTTTTTATTATTTTAAAATTCATAGATTGATAAATCACTATTTAACTATGAATTTGAAATATTTTAATCATTTAAAAATTAAGTTCATGTACTGTCATCCTTTTAAATATATAAGGAAATTGAATCTTAATTAAAGATAAGATAATGTTGTATTTATTTCTCATAATTTATATAACAAAATGGGTTCAAATCCCTTCTCTCAAATTATTATTATTATTTATTATGTTTTTTATAGACTCATTCTCCCAAATTCATGCTATGGATTTTTTTTTCATTTTAAAATTAGATAAAAAAATTTCATTCACATAAAAAATTAACAAAAATAAAATGTATTTGCATAATGCAACTTATAAATTTTAAATAATAATAATAATAGTGTTTGAAAAATAGTCAGCTTTTGATATTCAACAATATAAAATAAAATCCTTCAAAATTTTAATGAATAAAAAAATAAAATAAAAGGGAGAAAATTAGAAAAAGAGGGGTTCGCTGAGACTTGAAGTATCATCGACATCGTGCATGCAATTTTATTTTTCCCAAGGACCAAACTCTTTCTCTCTCTTCTCCCTTTGGTTTTCTTTTCTTCTCTCTCTGTTTGCTTTGCTTTGCTTTGCATGCACATGATTTGTTCGCTCTCTCTCACCATCGCCGATTCAACTCTTCCCTCATCGGAACTCACCGTTTGGTCCCTCTTTCTTTGTCGATTCTCTCCGATAAGTTCTTTTCAAACGCCGTCAGCTCAAAGTCTTAAATAGTTCAAAAAAAATCAACATGTTTTCCTTTGGCTGTGATATTCAACGTCGGTGAAACGGAAGCTTTTTCATCTTCTTCGAAAGGTTTGTTTTTTCCTTTGGTTTTGTTCTCTTTTTAAATTGATTTGTCTCTCTTTGTTTGACTGAATTTGAATCTGTTCTATTTTGCTCTTAGCTGGCTGCTTGATTTTTATCTTTTTTTGGGGGGATTTTCACTGGTTTTAATTTTTTTGTATCTTAAAAACTTTTGTAGGAATTAAGGTTGGAGCATGGCGTCAAAGAATTGCATGAATGGACTGTGCGGCGCGTCCACGTCGATTGAGTGGAGAAAAGGCTGGACTTTGCGATCTGGAGATTTTGCTAATCTCTGCGATAAGTGCGGGTAAATTGTAAAATTATAATCACTTAATCCCTTTTTTTAAGCATAATTATTAGCTAAGCTTGAGTTCATGAGTCTTAGACAGCACAATTGAATATCTATTAATTTATTTTGTGAAATTTTAAAATGTTTTGTACTGATTAATGAGGTTTTGTAATAAACTGTTGTATAGTGAATTGGTGTATAATTTACTTGAATTGGAAGATAAAGAGTAACGGAACATTTATTGAAACTATTGGATTTTTATACTTATATCACATTAGCTGAAAATTTGATTAAGTTTGGAATCATAAAAAGTAGCTAAATACAGAGGAAGAATCCAAACAAGGCGGAGTTTTTGCCCAGCTGATCCCATCAAATGAACGCCATTCTTAAAAACAATTCATTTATGCTTTATATTTGGTGTAGGTCTGCATATGAGCAATCGATATTCTGTGATGTGTTCCACTCAAAGGATTCTGGGTGGAGGGAATGCAGTTCATGTGCCAAGGTGCGTGACCCCAAGTATTTAGTTTCGTGCCTTGTCCTTGTCAATATTCTCATCAGTTCCTATACTAATACTATGGTACGTAAACTCAATGCCTTTGGTGTTGGCAGCGTCTTCATTGTGGATGTATTGCTTCAAGGAGCTTGCTTGAGCTTCTTGATAGTGGGGGCATCAACTGTGCAAGCTGTGCTAAAACGTCAGGATTTAACCCTGTAAGATCAACTTATTCGACCTTTACCATTTTCAAAAGATGTATAAATTATAATCCTGCTCAAATTATGGTTTTATCGTATGATAGTCTCATGCCAAATTCACAATAAAAATGATGCTTTAGGGTCTACGATAAAGAGAACCACCCTTTGATGGGGTATGATGATGCCTCTGAAATAATTTAATTTTCCCGTCTCAAATTGACTTAGTTGTTATCCCAACCAAGTAACGCAACCTTCTTTAGTTTGCAACATTTTAAGGGATTTGATCCTTTCTTTTTTTTTTTTTTTAAAAAAAAAGGTGGCTCCATATGTATTGTAATTTACTACCCTAGTTTTCTGTTCAAACTCTAAAAAAAAGGCTTTGTGTTGTTTTCATAGCACATTAATGTAGAATGACGTTCACACTGAAAAACCTTGGCATTTAATGATTCCAAATCTGACTAGCCTTTGCCTGGTTATACTATGGCCTGGGATCTGTGTACTTCTCTGTTGTGGGGGTAACTGAGGATAATTGTTTATAAAATGAGTGATATGTAAGGGAAAATGGATGTTATTTGTCAAAATATTGGCTTTTTCTGTTTGATATCTTTGGTATAGTAGTTCTATGATTCGATCTATTTCTGTTTTTCATAGCATTGGCACTTTCTTGCACATGTTGGATTACTGTTAGCTGATGCTTGAACTTTTAGGCCTTTATATGTGAAAGTTAAAATATTTATGATGCTTTTAAAACATATTTTTACAGATGATTGAAGATGAAAAACCTAATGGATTTGGGTTAGTAAAGGGTGATGCCGGTCAATTGCACTCAATCTCCACAGACAATCAGTTGAGTGGTGTCAACATACAAAACCTAAAGCTTATGCAGTTGAGCAACAATGCAGAAGGCATTGGGCTGAGACAATTGCTTCAGCTTCAAAATGATAACTCCGGTGGGTCTTTGGGGCAAATGAAACAGGAGGAAATTTTGCCTCCTGCAAGAGAAATTGGAAGCACATGCTTGTCAAATATTAATCAATCATCTAATGGATCTGTTCATGCTGTGAAACCTACCATTTGTAAAGCTAATATCTTTGAGTCACTGCCACAAACAAACTTGAGTATTTCTTTGGGTGGTTCATTAGGGAACCAAGATGTCTTTCCTGCTTCAGTTGTAGATGAAAAGGGTAAGATGTCTTCAGTCTTGCAACAGTCATCTAAATCTCGCCATCTTCTGCCCAAGCCTCCAAAGTCAGTCCTTGCAGCAGGTTTGGAGGTGAATGCAAGCATGGTACCCCAGATACGTGTTGCTAGGCCCCCTGCAGAGGGACGTGGACGGAATCAACTGCTTCCTCGTTATTGGCCCAGGATAACAGACCAAGAATTACAGCAAATTTCTGGAGAGTATCCACCATTATGTCATTATTGGTTTTAATTAATTGTTATGTGCACAAGCATGCATTAACTTTCTAGACTACAAAAATTTTCATGTCTATCTATTGACTGGGGTAATAAAATCCTTAACCATGTAATTCTCCAGCTCCAATTCCACTATTGTTCCACTGTTTGAAAAGGTTCTGAGCGCAAGTGACGCTGGACGGATTGGTCGTTTAGTTCTGCCAAAAGCTTGTGCCGAAGTTAGTTCCATCCTACACTTGCAACTGATATTTGATTTACACTCTGTTCAGAAGCCTTGTTGCATATTAGTTAAAAATAATGGATGAATTTGCAGGAATTTTTTCCCCCCATATCTCAACCAGAGGGCCTTCCTCTGAGAATCCAAGACGTGAAGGGAAAAGAATGGGTGTTTCAGTTCAGATTCTGGCCAAATAACAACAGCAGGATGTATGTTTTGGAGGGTGTGACTCCTTGCATACAGTCTATGCAGTTGCAAGCTGGAGATACTGGTATGATCCTGAACCTGGTTACGGAACACTTCAAATTTTTTTTTTTTGTTGTTAGCTCTCATTGAGTAACATCACTTACTGAGCAGTGGTTCTCTTATACAGTAACATTTAGCCGTATGGATCCAGAAGGGAAGCTTGTTATGGGGTTCCGTAAAGCAACAAACACTGCTACTGTGCAGGTAAAGTAACAGTCACTTTCATTGTTAGCAAACTTGATCACATTATTTATTTATAAATTATCAAATAAACAGGAAACCCTACCATCTGCCATTCCTAATGGCACTCTTTCAAGTGCAAGTTTCTTTTCGGGTGCTTTTGAGAACCTGCCCATAATTAGTGGTTACTCTGGCCTTCTTCAGTCACTGAAGGGAAGCACTGATCCTCACCTGAATGCACTGTCCAAACATTTAAGTTCAGCTAGTGGTGATATTAGCTGGCATAAATCTGATAAGCATGAGGATAGGACAAGGGAGGGCTTATTACTACAATCTATGATAGCTCCAGAGAGAAAAAGAACTCGGAACATTGGATCCAAAAGCAAGAGGTTGCTGATTGACAGCCAAGATGCTTTGGAGCTGAAACTTACTTGGGAAGAGGCACAGGATTTGCTCCGCCCACCCCCAAGTATCAAGCCAAGTGTTGTCACGATTGAGGATCATGATTTTGAAGAATATGAAGTGAGTACATTTATTGGAATATTTGGGTATAGCAATGCTTATATTGGGTGTTTTGCTGCACTTAGCTCTTCCCATCTATTTGACTTTTCACCTCTGATGAATGTTCAGTTACCAGTTCTCTTTTTTGATTCCAATCTATTGGATGCATAGAAAATACTCTTTGTATTGATAAATCAGAAGAAAAACTGGGATCCATTTTGCTGTAGGAAAGACAGTTGCCAATTCTATTGTTAGAGTTAGTTAATGTTTAAAGAAATACGGATATTGTCATCTTGTTTTGGGGTTGGGGGGTGGAGAGGCACTCATTAATGTGCCATTTAGTGATCTTTTTAATCTCACTATGTGATGTACATAGGATGGGCAAGTATTTATGCAGGCACATATTTATGGAGACAATGTTTCTCCTGGAAGAATTATAACATCTAAATAGTAAATTTCACCTCAATTTTCAGTAAAGCAGTGAGATTTACAATCTGATTCTTGATACACGTTTGTCCTACAGGAACCTCCAGTTTTTGGGAAGAGGAGCATCTTTGCAGTACGTTCTACTGGGTGAGCATTTGCATTTATTTTTACAGGATCCTCCAATGGTGCTTTCCTCTGTATTTTCATGCTTCTGTTCAATTACTTTAGAAAGTCTAATGATGTTAATAAACAACCATAGTATTAATATTGAAAAGAGAAAATGAATTAAAGTTAAAAGCAAGGTATCATTGATGTAATAACAGCTGGTCGTCAATAGAATGAGTTTTCTTATTCCTTTTCTCTTTGTGTGTGTGTGTGTGTGTGTGTATGTTTGTATGTTATGGAGTGTAAGGGGGGTTGTTAAAACATCATTTGTGTTAAAAAAACTTACACATGTGGGATCCAAGTGGAATTTATGCCAATATAAAATCTGAAAATAATTCATACAAATTTCAGAAATCTCAGTTTGACTGACTAAATGATCTGGCACAAAGTTATGCTGAAGGTTCATCATGCCAGCTCTGCTGGAAATCTTGAAAAGACTGGCTATTTCATACGATAAAGCAACTTATTTTGTCTCCAAGCAATTTTGTTTCCGTTAGTGTGCTTGAAAGGATCTATCTCTTCCTCAAGGTTATTTTTGGTTCTATCAAATCTTGAATTACTAAGCTTGATCTTCAGGGGACAAGAGCAATGGGCTCAGTGTGATAGTTGTTCTAAATGGAGAAGGTTGCCTGTTGATGATCTTCTTCCACCTAAGTGGACATGTGCAGACAACAACTGGGATCAAAGCAGGTCAGCGTTTTGGCAAATCATATTTCCTGTGCATTCTAATCCTTACTAATATCCAAAGGAAATCTTTTCATTTCCTTCACCATACTGTCAGGTCTTCATGTTCTGCACCAGATGAACTCACCCCAAGAGAGCTAGAAAATCTCCTTAAACTAAATAAAGGTACATTCTCTGTATATATTCCTCTTCTAAGATTTTATGTAACTATCCCAGATTTCTGCCCAATCTTTGTTCTAGTAGGGTATGATTGCCTGCAAACATATATTATAAGTAAGGGTGTAAACAGCAAAGCTGGATCCTACTATAGCTCTGAAAACTAGATATTCTAGCTTGGAAATTGCATAACACAGTGCTTGTGCATATTCATTTATGGAAGTATGCTAGTAAACTGCATATATTCATGTAGATGGTTCTCACAATGTAGGAAGCTTCTTGCTGGTACTGCATTGCAATCATTCTTAATTCTGGTTGGCATATTTTAAGGAAAAGGAGCTTATTGACTTTTCTTACATATACTTCTATTCATGAAACAATTCAAGGATCTCGCTATTGCCAATTTGGGATGATTCCATCCATGTGCCAACCTTTTTCTCTCTAGCTGGTTTAGCCATTCCCAGACATGTTATCAGCTATGATGTTGGGTGTTTGTGGTGAGGGCATCCCTGAGAAGTTTCTCTTATAGAACTAGGGAGCAAAGAAAATAGAAAATGGAATAGAAAGAAATTCTAGGGGTAAAAGGGAAAGAGCAGAGGAGCTAGAGGGGAAAGATAGAAGAATCAAGAGATGAAAACCAGAGAGAACGAGGGGGAGAGAATAAGAAGGCAGAAATTCAGTTCTTATCACTCAAATATCAATAATCCACAATTCATTTTCTCTAAGAATAAAATAAAATGAAAGAAATTCATAATATCTGAATTTTGGATGAAAATAGCCTCCCAAATTATTATAGCTACAAGCTGCAAGACCCTAACATGACTTCAAAATTCCAGTATATCCCAAATGAAAAAATAAATCCTAGGGTGGTTCTTCATCATCATTACGCGGAATTATTTTCATTGTAAATGTGTTAAACTTCAAGAGCCATAATATTGTGCATAAATGATCATAAGGTAAGGTCTGGAGTTTTTACATACATAGGTGGCTAGGTGTTGGTGTTGTCATTTGATGAGTTGCTGTAGGTATTGTTCCATATTCCACAATCAAACTGTTCCTGGCTACATATCATTGTTGAATTTATTTTTTATTCTCTGATTTACTTGATTGCATTTTTTATGCAACTTAACTGCTTGTCAAAGATTTCAGTAAATGATTAAGCTGTATTTTATTTATAGATTTCAAGAAAAGGAGAATAGTAGCGTTCCATAGGCCATCCCAGGAGCATGAATCATCTGGTTTGGATGCTTTGGCTAATGCTGCAATCCTCGGAGACAATGTAGATAGTTTAGGTAATACGACAGTGGCAACTACAACTAAACACCCAAGGCATCGACCTGGTTGCTCTTGCATTGTGTGCATCCAGCCTCCTAGTGGGAAGGGAAAACATAAGCCCACATGCACATGTAATGTGTGCATGACAGTTAAACGTCGATTTAAAACCCTCATGATGCGCAAGAAAAAGCGTCAGTCAGAGCGTGAAGCAGAGATTGCTCAGAGGAATCAGCATGCATGGGGCGCCAAAGAAGAAGCAGAAGTAGACAGCAGCTCTAAACATGCACCTTCACACCTCAATCCTTCTGAGAATGAAGCAAGGACAGTTAATGAGCTAGAACCCAAGGGCCAGAGCAACAATCTGGCCCCCAAATTGGTTGAAGCTAACAAGGGACAGATAGACTTGAACTGCGATCCTGATCGTGAGGAGGATTTGCAATTAGGTTCCACCTGTCCGAGCATGATGAATCTTCTCCAAGTAGCAAGCCTTCCATTGGAGACTTACTTGAAGGAGAATGGTCTTACAAGTTTGGTATCTGACCAGGAAACAAACTCGGTATCACATGCTCCACCACAGACCGTCAATGCCGGGAGTGAGGCACAAGATAATAGCTGTTTCCCTTCTGGTACTGAAGAGCGCGAGAGTAGGGACGAAGAAAATGGTGAAACTGGATCAGATAACGAGAACGATGCTTAATGAACTTCCTCTTCCTTTGTTTTTTTATGTTCTTTTTAACCCGTTGCTTTTCTTACAATTTTTACTCAAAGAAGACCCACAGACATGGCTGGTCATTATTACATGACATGTATACAACAAATACAATGAAATATCTAGAATATATCTAGGTTCCAGAGCCTGCCCTTTTTGATTATATATATGCCTCAACAATCATAATCTAAACAATATGGACTGAAAATTTGAGTTTCCTAAAGGCTGAATATATAGAAATTAAGGGAAGAATTTTTACAAAAAATGGATCTTTGTGTTTGCAATTACAAAAGTGACAATGGAAACCGAAAAAAAAAAAAAAACCACCAAAAGATGTGTCCCTTCAACTTCATAGATCCCCAGAGCCATCAACCAAACATGTCAAACAAATTCTATTTTATATTATACTTCTCAGAACTTCTTGGAAACTTTTCAATTGGTACTTCCTCTAAAGCATTCTTATCAACTTGATAAGACATCTTCTCCGACACTTTGCCATTCTTTTAGCAAATACTTGACCACTTGCACATCATCCCCGGATCGCCGTAGATGTCTCATCTTAACTTCCTTAAGATGTTGCAATAAGTAAGGCGCAGACCAGGGTGGAAGCCAATCAAAATTAACCTCAGGAACAAGTTCACCACCGATTCATCCACCGTTTCAATCAATGTCTCTTCACTTTCCTGATGAATAGCAAAAGAATTTCCATATAACTAGAGAACCACATGAACATTTAGCTAAAATATGTTAACCTTAGATAAAGACTCACCCTCTCCAACCCAAGAAATTCTAGAATCGATGAGTTTCTTAAGAAGTGTAGCAATAATTTCCATCCAAAGAAATGATCAATCCCCAATTCAAGATGCAGCAAAAATAGAAATATGGGCAAATCGTCGTTAAAAGCAAAGCTGAGAGCCTTCAATCGACATAGGAACAAGGGTCAGATAAATAACTAAATTGACAAAAAGAAAACACATAGCAAACAGCGAAAGAAGACCGTGAAATGGAATGAATATGGCATGTGCATGGCATAAGAATTTAAGATTGGTCATCAGGGACAGAGTTAGAAACATGGCATTTCTAATTCCTTTGAGAATTTCCATCACTCGAGGAGCTTCGTCCTAGGATACTTGATACATGTGGAAGTAAGTAGAATGGCCAATACTCACCTTGGCTTCAAGTAGGGAGGGTATTTCGTATATCACAAAATTAGCTGAGGCATCTTGAATGGTAGGATATTCAAGGTTTGGGGTCTGAAAAATGAACTGGTGATCCCCGCAACGCTCAAATTCGTCTACAATCAAGTCAATCTTCAACCTTTTCAGAGTTGGTATAAAAATTCTGAAAGTATGCTCAACCTCATCACCATGCTTAAGAGCTCCATAACAGCCAGAAAATACCCTTCTCAAAAACTCGCAATCTGGATGCCTAGCATCAACATGCAGGATTTTCAAACTGGTGAAACATTTCGTTGTTGATGGAATATCGAAAACGAAGTCGTTCCTCAGTTTTAGTAATACCAGTGATTTTCAACTTGAAAAGTTATCAGTCAACCTAACAGGAATTGTTTCCCTATTTCCCAACCCGAGAAAAAGATCAAGCTCCTTCACATTGTAACTCAGCACATAGTGAATCCATGCATTGACACGAGGTAAGTTGCTTTGCTTTGTGGTTGGAAATCATAAAATCCTAGACTGAACATCTAAAAAGCTGAGTCCATGAAAGCCAAGAACTCGGCCAACAAAGTCCATAAAATATTGATTTATATCTTCCATTTGAGGGAAATGACAATCATTGAAGTCAAGACTGTGCATATTAGTCCAAAGGTACCTTCATTTTCTAGAAAATACGGCGCCTCTTTGAACCGCTTCTTTTGTGGTAAGATGAGAGGATATGACCCACAACTTCATCGATCAATTTGCTGATAAAATCCAATTCTTCTCCGCCTTTCCTCATTATTGCTTTACCTTTCTTCAACAAATGGAAAAACAAACAAAAAGAAACAGAGATACTCAAAAAAGTTGTTTGGCAGTAAAAAAAAACATGCATGGTTAGACGAAGAAAACATATTTCCAAAAGTAGTAAAAAGATGTAACCTTATGTTATGATGCTATTGAATTAATCAAGAGTTAATTTAAATAAGAGAAGAAATAAATAGATCAAAAGAGAAGAAGATTACGACTAGAAAAGAGAGATATGAGAGCAAGGAAATTGGGTTTCTCATTCATGCTCCAAAATATGCATATACATGATAGTTTATAATTCATGAATTATAACCCACAATATAGACAATTGTTATTTTATTAACTACTATTCCTATAATCGACTAATTATTAGCTTGATAGCTTGCACCAAATAACTCTATTCTCAACTCCTTTGCATCATCTTTACTGCTAGTTTCCTTTAGCTCCTTACTAATGTCCTTGTCAGCTTATAACTTAATCACATTACCCTCCTCTTGAGAGCATCCTTGTCTTCATGGATCAAAAAGTGGAAATTGAGATTTAAGGACCGAGAAATTCTCCCATGTAGCACACTCTGGACTCAAATTAGACCACTCCGCTAGTAGCTAAGTGACTACCTTGTTATTTGTCTTCATCATTCATTTATCAAACACAACAACTGGATATACTAGTGGTTGCTCATTTTCGGCCACTTAGAAGGATTATACTAAGGACATCCTTAATGCCGACATTTTTCTTTAAGAAGCTAACATGAAAAACATGATGCAATTTTAAAAATCCTGGTAACTACAACTTATAAGCTACTTTCCCAATCTTTGCAACTACAAGATAAGAACCATAATACCTTGATGAAAGCTCTAAATTTTTTTTAACATAAGAGAGGTCTGGTTGTAGTTTCAAATACATCATATCCCCAATTTGAAACTCCCTTTTAGTCCTATTTTTATTAGCACAAAACTTCATCATGTGTTGAGCTTTTCTTAATTGGTTAACTAATAACTTACTCAAATTTTCTTGTTATTTAAGTAAGTCTTCCACAATTGATACTCTTGCTTCATTACTGACATTCCAAGAAAACCCAGGAGGTGGATATCCATATAAAGCTTGAAAGAGACTTATTTTTATGGCAGTATGATAGCTAGTATTGTACCACCACTTAGCTAAAGGTAGCCATTGAATTCAAGTTTTTGACTTAAGAAAGCACATACACCTTAGGTATTGCTTAAGGCATTGGTTCAAACTGGCCATTTGACTCTTAGTGATAGGCTATGATGAATTGTAAATAAGTACATAATAGTTTTATCAATTCTTGCCACACAAAACTAGTGAAAAGTTTATCTCTATTTGATATAACAGCCTTTGGAGCTCCATTAAGTTTATGAATTTGACTTAAGTATGCCTTAGCCACATCTAAAGCAATGTAAAGAACAGAACAAGGTAAGAAATATGCATATTTGGTAAATTTGTCAATAATAACCATAATACAATTGAATTTCTAAGATTGAAACAGTCCTTCCACAAAGTCCATGGTGATATCTAAGATAAGCAACATGCCCACCTTTATTCCTTTAACACGCATCACACTATTACACATAATCTTACACTTCATCTTAGGCCAATAAAAATAAGTTTAAGTCTATAATAGGTTGTTTGGATTCCCTCCATTAAGTTTATGAATTTGACTTAAGTATGCCTTAGCCACATCTAAAGCAATGTAAAGAACAGAACAAGGCAAAAAATGTGCATATTTGGTAAATTTGTCAATAATGACTATAATACAATTGAATTTCTAAGATTGAAGGAGTTTTTCCATAAAGTCCATGGTGATCACCAAGATAAGCAACATGCTCACCTTTATTCTTTTAACACGCATCACACTATTACACATAATTTTACACTTCATCTTTGGCCAATTGAATTGTAAAGAAGTACATAATAGTTTCATCAATTCTTGCCACACAAAACTAATAAAAAGTTTATCCCTATTTGATATAACAGCTTTTGGAGCTTCATTAAGTTTATGAATTTGACTTAAGTATGCCTTAGCCACATCTAAAGCAATGTAAAGAACAAAACAAGGCAAGAAATGTGCATATTTGATAAATTTGTCAATAATGACCATAATACAATTGAATTTCTAAGAGTGAAGCAGTCTTTCCACAAAGTCAATGGTGATCACCAAGATAAGCAACATGCCCACCTTTATTCCTTTAACACGCATCACACTATTACACATAATCTTACACTTCATCTTAAGCCAATAAAAATAAAGTTTGAGTCTATAATAGGTTGTTTGGATTCCCTCCATTAAGTTTATGAATTTGACTTAAGTATGCCTTAGCCATATCTAAAGCAATGTAAAGAACAAAACAAGGCAAGAAATGTGCATATTTGGTAAATTTGTCAATAATGACCATAATACAATTGAATTTTTAAGATTGAAGTAGTCCTTCCACAAAGTCCACAGTGATCACCAAGATAAGCAACATGCTCACCTTTATTCCTTTAACACGCATCACACTATTACACATAATCTTACACTTCATCTTAGGCCAATAAAAATAAATTTTGAGTCTATAATAGGTTGTTTGGATTCCTAAATGACCTATCTAGGGTGAATTATGAAGTAGTTACAATACTTAAGTTCTCAACAGACCCTGACTTTCAATATAAACCTTGTCTTCGTGTCACGTGTCAAGACTTAAGCTCCGACTCATGTGGCTTTAGGACCCCGACCATTCACTCATCCGACGTCTCAGATCAGCCTGACTATCACAATTTACACCTTTGTGAAGTATTATTCGCTTTGGCTCCCTGGCCTCACAATTTTATCCTACAAAAGGTGTCTTACAAGGAAAAGATGGTGTGAACCTTTATATACCCCAGTGATCTTCTTTTTATATTCGATGTGAGATTCGAAACTTCTCCTTAGGTCCGTAACATTCTCCTCCACCCAACCTCGTGACGTCCTCGTCACGGAGGCTGGCCACCCTACCTACCTCCCTTGAGGCGCTTGGCTTGGATCGAACGGTTTAGGGTTGACTCTGATACCACTTGTCACGAACCTAAGGAGGAGTCTTGAATCCCACATCGAATATAAAAGGAAGGTCACTGGGATATATAAAGGTTCACACTATCTCTTCCTTGTGAGGCACCTTTTGTGGGATAAAATCGTGAGGCCAATGGGCCAAAGCGAACAATACCTCACAAGGGTGTGAACCGTGACAGTCAGGCTGATCTTGGACGCTGGATGAGTGGATGTCCGAGTCCTGGAGCTGTACGGGTTGGAGCTTAAGTCTTGACATGTGACACTTGCAGGATTTATAATAAGAGCATTTCTTTCATAACTTAATTCCACTTCAGTTACTCATTTAGGCATAAGAATGGTTAAATGCAGAACATGCAGCTTTTTTTTTTCATGTCGTCTTAATAGAGCATCTGCTACTATATTTGTTTTACCCTTCTTGTATTAAATAGTGAAATTCGAACCCAACAACTTGGTAAGAACTTTTTTTTGAATAATGGTAATAGAACTGGTCATCCCTTTTGATTCTAGTTGAGTTTGAATTGTCTTTTTTGGATCCAATAGTTTAAACATTTGACTTATACGTTCATGATTTTCAATAAGTTGGGACTTAATAAGCTTACTTTGTTCTTCCCACCATTTTAGACCTATTGAGTTAGCAGTTGTTAGAGCCGCAAGCTACCTTTACATCACTCTAAATTGCTATTGTAAAGCATCCAGTTTCACTCTATTAGTCATGGTTTGTTGTTTATTAGGTTTTCATAGATTAAAGGTAGATCTAATAAGCTCTTATACCAAATTTGTAATAGAATGATGCTATTGAATTAATCAAGAGTTAATCTAAATAAGATAAGAAAGCAATAGATCAGAAAAAAAAGATTAAGACCAGAAAATAGAGATATGAGAGCAAAAAAATTAGGTTTTTCATTCATGCCCCGATGTATATATACATGACAGTTTATAATTCATGAATTACAACCCATAATATAGATAGTTGTTATTTTAGTAACTACTATTACTATAACCAATTAATCATTAGCTTGACAGCTTGCACCAAATAACTTTATTCTCAACTCATTTACATCATTTTTATTACTAGTTTTCTTTTAGCCCCTTATTGGTGTCTTTGTCAGCTTCTAACTTCATCATACCTTATAAGATTTAAAATAAAAAAAAAAAAACTTGGGAAATGGTTTTTCTTACTTGATTCCTTTTCTTCACTTAAAAAAATTCTCTAACATAGAAGATAAAATATCATCTAAAAGTTATTCAAGAACCAAGAGGAAATGAGATTGTTCAATTTTAAAGTAGTGACAGATAAGGGCAAAAAAAAGATAGCAAGAATTGTTGTTAATTAGAAAAATAATAAATGGAGAAATAAGGGTAAAAGTCACAATTACTTATTGCAAGAAAAAGAAGTTTTTGAAAAAATAAAAAAGAATTCTTTATATACCTATCGAAGAGATATGACTTTTCATGATATAATATGTGATAAATAAATGAGATTTTTCATAAAAGATAAATATTCATAACTTAATTTCATTATAATAAACAAACATAATTTTTCATAATTTTTTAGTTAAAAATTAAAGTTATTTGTCACCACAAAAAAAAAAAAAACTTATATAAAATAATTATTTTTTTAATGCAAAAAAGTGAAAAAGAAAAATCACGTATTAGCTAGAGAAAAATAATTTAAAAGTGATTCCATTATTAGATATAATATTATATATATTATTTAAATACGATTGTTGGATATAAAAATTTAGAATCTAAATATTTAGATTTATGTTTTTAATAACCAAATTGAATTATAATGCTTAGTTAAAAAAGTTTAGAATCCCTTCCTCATGAGCTATGCTCATCCTATGTAAAAAAAAAAAAAAAAAAACTGCAAAAGCAATCTCCTTAGCTTGGCTTAAGTGAAGCTAAGCAACACAGAGATTTACATAGTATTTGGTTTCAAAAAATAGTCATTTTTTGTTTTTATTTTTCAAAAAAAAGTAAAAAATATAAGTGAAAACATGTTTGATAATTGAAAATGAAAATAAATTTTTAAAAAACAAAAATAAAAATTAGTTGAAATATGAAAACAAAAAAAATGATGTTTTTAATTATGAAAACAATGGATGTGCATTACTTTTTTTATTACGTTTTACAAGTTATCATATTTAAACACTTTTTAATGTCATTAGTTAATAAATATATATTATATTTATAATTAAATGATATTAATAGTAATACTGTTGAATATTTTATTTATTTTCTTATTTTTGCACTTTAGAAAATAATTTTTATTCTTTGTTTATCAAATACATTTTTTAAAAAATAGAAAATAAAAACTATTTTCTAAAAAATAAAAATAAAAACAAAAACAAAAACCTTTTTTCTCAAACGAAATGGAGTCGAAAACATAGAATTTAAAGGAAGAAAGTTCTACAATTCAAAAGATGGATCATGTGTTTGCAAGCAATTACAAAAGTGACGATGGAAACAAAAACCGACAAAATTTATGTCCCTTCAACTTCATGGATCCCCAGAGTTTCAAGCAAGCATGTCAAGGGAATTGAAGTTCACAATTCTCAGAACCTCTTGGAAAGTTTTCGATCATATCTTTATCTAGCTTGTTATCTGTAGCATTCTCATCAAAATTGATACACATCTTCTCCTAGACTTTGCCATTTTCTAGCAAGTACTTAACCACTTCCTCTTCATCTACTGATCTCCATAAACGCCTTATCTTGATTTCCTTAAGTTGCTGCAATAAACAGTTAGGCACAGAGTCGGGTGGAATCCAACCCAAATTAGCCTCAGGTTCTTTGACTCCATGATCATCCAGTTTTTGATTCAATATCTCCCTACTTTCCTGATGAATATGTTAACCCTCCATTAGATAAGGACTCACCTTCTCCAACGCAAGGAATTCGAGATTAGATGAGCTTTCTAAGAAGTGAGGCAATAATTTCCATCCAAAGTAATGATCAATATGCAGCTTAAGACGCAGCAAAAATGGAAATGTGGGGAAATGATCACCATCAAAACTATAGCTGAGACCCTCCAACGGATAAAGGAGTAAGGGTCAAATAAAGGCGTCTTGTATTAACGAAACCGTAGCAAACAGCAAAAGGAAGACCATGAAATGGAATGAATATGCATAAGAACTTACAGCTGTAGTGCCAGCATGAAGATTTAGAACCTTGGCATTTGTAATTCCTTTGACAAGTTTCATCACTCACAAAGCATCGTCCTTGGATACCCCAGTGGAAGAAAGTAGAATAGCCAGTAGTCACATCAGCTTCTTTTAGGGTCGAGGGTATTTCATCTATCTCAAAAGAAGCTAAGGAGTCATCTGCAATTCTAAGAGATTCTAGGCTTGGGGTCTTACTGATGAACTTGTGATCCGAGCAATACTGAGAGTTGTCAACTTGTCATTAACCAACTCAATCTCCAACCTTTTCAGAGTTGGTATATCAATTCTGAAAGTATACACAACACCAACTCGTTCAAAAGTTCCATGCACAGACAAATCTTCCGGCACCGGACAGCTACGGAATAACCTATTCAAAACTGGGGAAAAATTCGCCTGGGGAATATCGAAAACGACGTCGTGTTTCAGGTTTAGTGTCTCCCGTGATTTGATACTTGACAACTTAATACGTAAATTCCTCGGATCCATTTCCCAAGTTAGACTTCGGATGCCTTGTAACTTACTCTGTTTGCTGCGTGCAACTGCAAGACCCAAAAAAAGATAGGGTTTCATGCAAAGGCAAAAACCATGCAAGATTTCTTCACCAAGTGAAAATACAAACAAAAACAAACAGAGACAGTCAAACAAGTTGTTTGGCAGTCAAGAAAAGCATGCATGGATACACTAAGAAACGAAAATTCAAGTAGTAAAAAGATTAGCCTTACAAGAACGAAAACAAAGAGAAGAAAAAAAAAAACAACCTTAGGAAATGGTTTTTCTTACTCTGATTTCTGTTCTTTCACTTCAAAGTTAATCCCAAACACGGAAGATAATAAAAGATCATCTAGAAGTTATTCAAGAATCAACAATAAAATGGGAAATCGTGACAGAAAGAAAATGAATAAAAAGAGAAAGGAAGTTGGTTCAGTTTTAAAACGGGTGAAGATGATGGAAAAAAGAAAGAAATGTAAAATTCTAGCGTTCTATAAAGATAAGAATCAAAGATTACTTATAAGGAACCAAAGTTTCAAAACTCTTTAAGCTGTAGGATCAGAATCAGAAGCACGCAGTGAAAAATGATCCTCAATTCCAAGTTATAATTGAACAAAAAGTTCCTCAATGTACATACTTCTTGAGAAGATATAAATTAAAATTAAATAAAAAACTCCCTAAATTATATAACTTTATGAAATAAACTTGATTACGAGTCTAAAACATTTATCATTCGAGTCTGACATCCTTTAAACTCTGATAACGATTATGAACATATTTATATGATAGCATTCTGGGTTGGAATAAAATAATGGGATCCGTTTTCAGATCAAGGCTTGCACTCTTATCTACAAAAACAGCTTCCCCTCTATTTCATCAATCTATAGATGGGATGGGAAGGTGGAAGAACCACATCTTTATCTTCTATATGTTGTGTTGAATTTAAAAGAAGAAAATAAACAAAAAAAAATGAAAAAATGCATACTATAAACAATCAAAATCCTTCAACACTTGCCCTTCTAAGGGTTGCTGATGATGATGATCTTCGACTTTCTTGCCTTTCTAGTTCCTCTAATGAAAGAGTAGAGGAACAAGCTCGTGGTGGAAGAGTCAATGGTAAAGCAGGAGGTCTTGTAGGAGAAACAGGAAGCCGGGCTCTTGATGGTGGTGATGGTGAGAAACTTAACCTGGGTGCTGGGGTAATAATCCCATTAAGACTCGGGGACCTTGACATCTGTTTTCCAGCAATTGCTGCGGGCTCTTGCAGAGGAAATCTGCAGGAATATTTCATGTCTTGGATGATTTTGAGATGCTCAACTATGTTTCTCATGGTCGGCCTTTCTGATGGGTCCTTCTGGAGACATCTTTGTGCAATGTCAGCCACTGTACGGGCAGCTTTCATTGGAAAACGACCTTTGAGCTGATGATCCATGATGAGTGACAATCTACAGTCATCAGCTAGGAATGGTCGGCTCCACTTCACTAGGTTCATCTCTTCCCTGGGATGACGGCTGCCAAGGTTTTTCCGGCCAGTAAGTAATTCAAGTAGGACAATTCCAAAACTCCAAACATTGCTCTTTGGAGTTAGCCATCCTCTCTCCAGGGTCTCTACTGAAATATTTGCAACAGCCTGCAGAGATGGAGAGATAATAAATAATCAATAACTCAAACAAGGAATTATTTAGGTGTAGAGAGATACAATGAAATCTAGTCAACTCATCACACCATGATTAAAAGATCAATTACGGGGCAAAATGACTTACAACTGAATTAGCGGAGATCTCTTCTGTCTCTGGGATATGACCAACGCACCCATATCCTGAAAGCTTTGCACTGAAATCTTTGTCAATCTGTATGTTGGCAGTTGAAAATTCATTGTACATTGCCTGCATATAATAGAACCTTTCTGTCATTATGCATGCATAAAATTGGAATAGAAATTGGGAAAATAAAAGCAAATTTCCAAAAGTTCCTAATCTACACGAACTAATATACCAAGAATGGGAAATTGGCTCATAACACAACAGAGCTTATTTCAAAGAAACTGTCTTCCCTTACACATGATCAAAGTTCAACTGTAGGGGCAAAATGATACAAACGAATCGGTTTTATTATCACAAAATGAAGATGCACATAGAGATTTGAACTACCTGAAATGGTCCTTCCTCATGCAAGAAAGTAAGACCCTGTGCAGAACATAAAGCAATTTTCATTCGGGTATTCCAATCAAGTGGTGGTCCATCCGATCTCCCATATAGAAGCCTGTCTAAGCTTCCATGAAACAGCCTTTCATAGACCAACATTCTCTGTTCTGAACTATCACGTGCGTGGAATCCAATCAATTTACAGAGGTTTGGATGTTGCAATAATGCAAGTGTATTTACTTCATTTATAAACTCCCTTAAACCCTACAAGAACACAGAAAGAAAACAGTGAGACCACAGAACAATATCCTCAAATATTTTTAAAATAAAAGCAACCATTTTATTTTTTGCAACAGAACAAGCACAATATTCGGTACTTGTTGAACTTTTTTTCATCACTATTGAGATAATAATAATTTCATTTTTCAATTATTGGCAGTCATACGAGGGAGAGTGGTGAATATCAAACCGTATATTTAACGAAGGCAGGTGTGTTAACTAGATGACAATACCAAAAGTATTAAAATTGCATGTCAAGAAAAATAAAATATAAAGGACTAGCAACACAAATGTTCCCCATTAAATACATCAACATTTAAGGATCGTGAAAATTGTGCAAAATAATCTAAATCACCAACAACTTCTTCTTTTAAACTGGAAACCATATCAGGCTGGCAAAGAATCAATAAGTAGAAGAATGTAAAAGAAAAAGAAAGGGATGCAATTGGGAAGTAAGTGGTTCACAAAACAGAGCATCCCATAAACCATAAATTTGCATTGGTAGAAATTTTCTTGTACCTGAGTGGATGGGTGAAGGCGAGTAACAGTAGCTTCAAACTTCTTTGAACTTAACACATCATCTCCAAAAGAAGCCTTATACATAACGGAAGAAAGACCCTCAGATGTACATTGATCAGAAGAGAAATGATGGCAAGCAGATGCAATTTCTTCATAAGCAAAGTTTCGTAGTGTTCCGGAGGGAGGTAGGGGCAACGGTCCAGATGGAAAGAGAGGGCCACTGGCATTCCCTGCTTTAAAACTTCCCATTGTCTTCATCATAGTACCTTGGGGAGATGGAAGTGGAAGAGGTTGTGGACTTGATGACCTCTGTTCCTTCACTACTCCGACACGATTCTTTGACTCTTCCTGTTCTTCAAATTCCACTGCTACAAGTGCATCTTGCTCAGCAGCATCAAGACTTGGTGGAGCAGAAACTGTACGTGACCTATGGCTGGTTGCCTTGTTATTAGGTTGAATTTGTTTTACTCTGGTTCTAAAACTTGGGGGTGCAGATTGTAGCGATCGGATCTGAACTTGGGGCTCAGGCAGAGTGGTAGGCATATGCTCCTTATGAGAAATGCGTTTTACAAAAACTGACTGCTCAGACTTTTTCTTCTTACATTTCAAAACCATAAAACACCCCATCTTATATACAAATCATAAACAGTATTTAGGTCTTCTATGTTTCTGCCAGAAGAAAATAACAAAGCACACATATCAACAGAAGTTTTGAATTGGCGACAACATATTTAATGTTAATACATAGGCGTAAGAACGCTATTGCAAACAGACTATGAGAACAACAAAAAGGGATTGGGGCAACAACTGGCTTACCAATATCAGACGAACAATTCATATTCACCAAAAAATTAAGAATCCCAAATACTAAGTGCCTAAACTACAATATTTGAGCCACCGACCATCTCTTTATGATAAAATCTAGGGTCATTTCTTAGACAAGTCACATAAAGTGGTCATTAATAGGATCATATTAAAAAAAAATAACCATGTTCAAAAGAAGAATGCATTGTAATTTACGTCAAGTACACATCAAACCAACCCACAACAGCATAGATTCTATAGCTATGGAATAAAGCCCAACTAGTAACATCTTGCCGAGCCAAAGTTGCTCCAAAATCAAATCTTTTATAACCAATTACAACAAACGACTAGATGGACTAGCTGACAAGCCGGTTATAACTATCAAATTGCATATTTGCTAAAAATCATTGATACAGCCCCATAAAAAAATCAATAACATCAGGCACAAAACAATGCAATTTACCTGGCAATAGAATTGCAAGGGAAATTCTGTTTTTCAAACTATAAAAACACCCATATCTCCACAAACCATTTTCATGGCCCAAATCACCATAGACACGACTAGGCAAGCATAAATTTGTAACAACAAAAGATAACAAATGCCTCAAGCAACGTCTGGGTAAAAATTCCAACCCCAGATCCAAAACAATCCAAACAAGAGAAAGCAAAAAAATTATATCTACCCATAAAGCTATTAGAATTTTCATTTCTGCATGATTGATATAAAGCAGAACATACCCATTAGAGCAGTAATAAAATCAAATCAGGCAAAAACACAATCAAAACGCACCCTGAAATCATTAATGAACTTTCAATGATTTCTAGCAGAAACAAAACAAGAGGAAAAAGGGTTAAGAATCAAACCTTGGTCATGCAATCTAAAAGAGAGAGGTTGAGAGAGGCAAAATGGAGAGAGATGAAAACCCAGAAATCCTACCACTACCTTGGCAAGTCAAAGAAAGCTAATGGTAAAAGCTGTTAAGAGTGATAGATTTTTGAGGGAATGAGAGAAAAGTAGGCAAAAGCCAAAAGATGAGAAGAATATTTACTATTATTATTATTATAGAAAGAAAACGAAAAAATAAAAATAAAAATAAAAAATTAAAGCAAAAATGAGGCCAATGAGCATTGGTCAAACCAACCAAAACCCAAATTTAATTAACAATTAAAGCTTATCATTATTGTTATCTCTATACATTCCATTTGACACTTTTGCCCTCCACTTCATTTATATACTATCCAGTAATGGTAATTTTTTCTTCAAAGTAAAAGAATTCAGAAAATTTAAAAATATATTTCCTTTTACTTTGAAATAATTTATTTTTAAGTACAAATGTTAAAATAGTTGATGGTCTGACTGTTTGAGGATTAAAAAATATTTATTTCTATATATTTTAATGAAATTATTTATATTTGAAATAAAAAGTTTAATTTATTTATATAATTAATTTTAAAAGATAATATTTAATAAATATAAAATTTAAATTTTTACATTTGTAATTTATTTTTTATTTTTATATTCTAATATTATTTATGAATAGTTGGATAACAAATAAATAAAATAACATTATATTAGTAAAATTTAAGTGATTTTATCATTATGCGTATTTTATTTTTTCAAAAAACATTTTTTGTTTTATTTTACAACAGGTAATGGCATGAAGGAAAATATTGGAATGATCGTGGGTAAAAGGGTAAATTAACAATATACCGCGATTTTCAACGAAGAGCGCCTCGATTGATGTGAGAGGGCAGTCAAAGTTTGAAAAATTAATTATTTTCAAAAGTATGTTTCCGGTATGGTCAAAGTGACCAACCAAACTGGGGATTTGACTATCAACGATGACCGTTCGATTCATTGTCTGTTGAAAGATCCTCGGTCAGGATCTAGTCTTTTAAAAAGCTTGGTGGGACCCATCGACATCTACAAATTTGTCCTTTGTCTAATCTGGTGACGCACACGCGGCCTGTACGCGTGGGGTGATTTTCCCGTAATCGGAAAGAAAGAAAACAATTGTGGGTCCAACCTGGGCCGCCTGAGGTTCGTTTTTCATTGTTCAATCTTCAATGAATGCCGTGGCGTCTAATGCAAGATTTTACGTGGGCTTGTGTTGGGCCCAATTTGAATTCAGTCTGGGCTCTGGCTCAAGCCCATCAATTTTTGGAAATTTATAAATTCCGATATGATTTTTTTAATTCCTATAGAATTTGAAAATTTGAAAATTAAATCAGTTTTTTTATAAACATGAATCAAGTTAAATTTTAGAAAAAAAAATAAATCAAGTAATTTTCCTTTTAATCAAGTTAAAATATAGAACATTTCACATTAAAAAATTTTCTTAGTGTATTGAAATTATTACGTGAACTATCAAATATTACATTTAATACAAAATTTTATTATAAATTATATTTTAACTAATTTTAAAGAATGCCTTGTCTCACGAATTTCATATAAGAAAGAGATGCGAGATGTGAACGGCCTTTCTCCACCTAATAGACATATTTTTGGATTGAAATATGAGCCCTCACAAATTTAAGCATTCTCGCCTCTAATTTTAATTTGATAGCAATTAATGTCTATTAACATGTTATTAGAAACAATGTTAGATTTAAATGGTATTTTAGTTATTTTTGGTCCGTAAAGGCTATCAACAAACAATTATGAGTATTTTTTATTTTTTGACTAATTTGACAAGTCAAATCGATTCAAGATCACGGTATTACCTTAACTCAACCACTTCATTAATCTATCCCACGGATCCGCTCGATATTAACTTGTCAATCTCTTAAGTGGATGGTCAATATCCAAATTAGCTTGATTTTCTATGTCACTTTTGACCGTAGAACTAATCTTGGACAACCTATGCTGCTTAAAACCCCACACTTTTTAATTATAAAATAAAGATATCCAAATACCATTCAAACCATCTAATAATCTTATACTCTCTTACGTTTTTTATTCTCCTTCCCATTTTCCTTTCTAGCCCATAACACATACTAACTCAAACAAACCCGGGTTCTCCTTGTAAAAAAATTACAAATTCTACAGCTACTTTATAAATAAGGCATAGTAATTAAATTCCAGAATTTCAAAGTAAAAGAATTCGATCTTTGTGTCAAACTCCACATCTCAATGCACAGAAAAAAACATTAACCTAAAAATGTTCAATATTTGTGTCAAATTTCTACATCTAAAACCATTTTTCTTTGAGCTTAGAAATATAGGAGAAGAAGATTTTGACAAGAGCGAAAATCACCTGGCAAGCTGCATACCAACACCTAGAAGCAGCATAGGCATAGCTCCATTCCATGCAATTCCAAGCATACTTTGAAACGTAGTCTTTGCCTAAACGAAACGCAACCCATGAACCAACTGTTGCTACAATTAAAACTATCCAAAAGCCGCTGGTTTTTCCTTTTGTGTGTCTGTTAAAATATAAAACCCAGTACATCAAAATAATTGAAGTATGAGTTATAATTCCCTTACAATCTTTTTTGAAGACTGATTGCAGCAGCAAGGCAAGAACCGCAATAACCAAAGAGCCTGCGCAGATTGATTTCTACAACCATATAAACGAAGATTCTACCATCAATTTTCATGCTTAATTGATAAACATAAAGCTAGGAAATGACCAATACCTTATTGGCAAACAGTTTCAATCGATTCAGAGCGGATTTGACATCTGGGTGTTGGAGAGTTAAGGTTGTCTTCGCACGGCGGAGTCGGAGTTTTTCAAGAAGTCTGAGGAAAGTGGATTTCAGGGTTCGTTTTTGTTGAGTGGAAATTGAAACTGTCGACCCTGGTTCCAACTGGAGTTTGAGAATGACTTTGTGGAGCCTAAGTAGGAGTGAGAAGCGCTGGAACTTCCCGGTGGGTAAGATTTTTGTAGCTTTTAGTTTGAAACTGAAGTTCTGGGCTCTGGCTTGAATGTTCACTTTCCAGGATTGCTGCTGCTCCTCTGCTTGCATTTTGCTTGCAGAGAAAGCGTATATGCCCAATGAAAGCAAACTAAACCCTCTTTTGTGCTTTTACTAGCCGCTGGACAATGATCCCTTGGGCTTAATGCAAACCAAGGCCCATAAAGAATTATGGTTTGCTCAATGAGATGCAGCCTACCGGTTTTAGGGTCCAGTGTGCCTATATTTTTGCAGTACATGCATTATTTTTATTAAATTCAAGATGAAAAACACGCATTAATTGTATATTTATTTCCTTAGACATCATCAAATTCTTAAAATTAAGAGGAAATATTGAGATTTGAGGTGTAACTTTGAGTGTCTCCTTGCTGACTACCACATTGAGTGTCTCCAATTGGGAATTGTAACATTATATTAAATTATTAGCAATCAATTCTAACAAAAGTAAATCGAGAAAACATAAGACTGTTAAAAAGAGTGCACGTCGCAAAATGGGGTAATATAAACCTTGAGATTAACGACAGATAGGAAAGAAAGTTGGAAAGTGCAAGCAAAAGGGTCAGTGCTTCAATAATTTCTAAAAGGACATCTAACTCATGTGCGCATACATAAAAAAGTTGCATCAGATCGGTTTAGTTGACTATAAGCTTGTGACTATTTTTTCATTTCTCTAGAATCTAGCTGCTGAACAGTCTATCTTGACTGTAACTCTGTAAGCATTTATCTTGTAACTTCGAACTTGTGGAACTTAATAAACAAGGGGAAAAAGTAAAAGAAACATCCAGCATTTTCAATTCATTTCCTCTCTTCTATTGAAATTCTAACAACTACAAAGTACAGTGAAGCTCTAACTCGACCCCCAGTCCTCAGACTGATGGTCAAAGTGTATTAACTTCCCTCTTGAACAACTACAACAACGCTGCCATGCTGATGATCACCTAATCCATTTTCTGGTGGTCGCCGGGCAGTGACTTCCTGGGATGTCTCGGTGTTTGATGTATCATGTTCAAGTAACGAATGCCGACAATTCGGGCAGGATGAATGTGACACCAGCCATGTGTCTATGCACCTCACATGAAATCCATGGTTACATTTTGGCAGCACTCTAACTTTTTCTCCATCCACGAACTCTCCGAGGCAAATTGGGCACTCAGTGGATGGAAAACTCACGCCTGCCCCATAAACAGCCACAGGAATTTGTTTCAAATCTCGTTTTTTTAGGCCTGTTGCTGCCAGGCGAGCCGCGACTTGTTCTGGAGTCTCCGGGGTAAACCTGTGGCTGCAACGCAGAGCGCAACGAATTATTGAGTTCAATCCCAGGGCACAGATCAAAGCACATAAAAGAGCTGCCAATATAATCACCATGTTGGTGTCAAAATTTGCCTCGCTAATGTAAGAACCAGGAATTCTGTTTCTATTTTCTGGTGGCAAGCTCATTCCTGTCTCAAGTAGGCGGCGATGCATATTCACAGTTGCTGGTAACATAGCTGAGCACTTGAAATATTGAGGAAAAAACAAAAACCAAGCAAGTTTGGTGAAACGATTGATGGTTCTGTTTGATGTAAAGCAAAAGGAAGGGGAAAAACCAATGAAGGAGGGTCAAGTTGGTTTTCCTTGGGCAGTGGGACTGAGGGAGGTTAATTCTTTTGGGCTACAGTAACGTTGTCAAGATTCCAACTAGAAAGAGACATAGAAAGAGCATCTTCTTTGTCTCTAGGATAAGAAAAAGTAAGGCTGTTATCCGAATCAGGGACCGTTTCGCCTGCAGGATTCCCCAGCTTCTTAATCAGAAACGGTCCTCACAGTACTGAAACATGTCTCTTCTTGTATCCGCAAGCGCAAAATAAAGCAAAAGATGATCCAGATTTGAAACAGGAAAGAAAATTAAAGCGTTACCTGTGTCTCTGTGTTTTTGCTCAAGGACATCAAATTCCTCCCTTTCATGGCCTGAAAACTAGAACACTACCTTCCCTATGCATTAGCAATAAAGAATGCAAGGCTAATAAATATCTAGCTGATCGTTGTCTTTGTGGGGGTCAGGATTCAGGAGATCCATGCTAAGATACAAATGGAAGATCCAGAGTTAAAAGTAGGATAAAATTGTGATGGTTGCTTTGCCTACCTATTCATGATTGAGCACTTAAAAACCTTTGATACTTGTACCAAATCCGATGATGATCCCCTGATTAAAGTTGTTTCATAACCTAGTAATTCCAGCGTGGTTTCAGCCAATGACAAAAGGGTTTGATCACACGAACGATTCAGGTTGATTTATAGTGGAAATTTTGCTGCCATTTTCTGATTTGGTTACTTATAAACTTTTGACATCATCATAAGTAGATAACTACTACTATGTAAATTATTCTTTGCCTGCAAAAAAAATCCTAACCTTTTTCCGTTCCCTAACTACAAAAGTGAACTGATGTTATCCTTTTTAATGACGAAGCAATTTCATGAAAAGAAAATGCAACTTGCACATTCTACGCCAACAACCAAAGGCATAAGAAAAACTGCAACTTTGCCAAATTACTCCAACACTCATCTTCCTGTCCCAAAATATTTATCAATGTATTGATTTTCACGGAATTTAAAAAAAAAAATTGATTCTAATGTATTTAATATTAAATTTTATATTTTTTATAAATTAAAATTTCTTGATTTTTAATATCAAAAAATAAAAAAATAAATCATAAAAAATAATTTTAAAATATAACAAAAAAGAATTTTACATATCCAAAAAAAAAAAAAACATAATTTTAAGACATCCCAATAAAAAAGATGAATAAAGAAAATGAAACAAATGAAATAATAAATATTTGGACATAGGTTCATGCAATTAAGTAATAAAAAATGTAAATTTGATGGCAGTTAGATAGATAGCATAGATAATCATGAATCAATAGAGCTAAATCTGAATTTTTGAATGTTTTTGAAGTTAGGTAACGAAGAATGTAAAGCAGCTGGCAGTTCATAGATCCAATAATTTACCATATGTGTTACTTATCAAACCAAAGCTTGGTCCCAATGGATGGCCTCAGCAACCAAAACCATAATTACCAAACCTTGTGCTTAGTTAAACTAACCTTGTTTATGGACATTGTCACATTGAACAAGGAATAAATGGTGGTCATTTCTAACACATTAAAAATGTTGAATTTAATGTAATTTTTGCTAAAATTAATTAAAACCTATGGATATGTACTTGCTCCATCTATTCAGAAAATGAATAAAAAAAAAAGAAACATTCATTATTTGTAGTAAAGAAATTAAAATAGAAAATCCATCTTAAGTTGAGATCTGTCCAATTATTTTATTAATAAATAATATGTTTTATTTAGTTTTAAAATTCTAAATATTAATATAAAAACAAACCAGGTATAGTGCGATTCATAAACATGCATGAATTTATGATATCAATAAACCGCAAGGGGTGAAAAAAAAATTCAAACTAACTTAATTGCTTAAACGACAGCGTTTGAGAAAGTATAACCATAATGGATGCGTGACATCACGCGCCCCCAAATTATCTTGTTTCGCGCCAATTTTCTACACAGTAGACATTTACAAGCTTCTCTGGCAAGCTTATCATTTTCAAAGTTGATAATAGCTATTATCTCTAGGTTTTCAAAATTTTGTTTGGTTTCTCTTCAACTGAAAAAGAAAAATCTACAATGAGGAGATCAACGAGGAAATCCTCCATCGGAATAGGATTAGGAGTAGAAGAGCGCCTCAATTCAAATCCGGTACTTTCACATTTCCCATCAAAAGTTTTCCTTTTATTATAATTTTCCAGGAAAATTACTGAATATAGAAGGAACTTCACATTGTGTAATCCTTTTTATAGCTTCCTATTTTTCAACCAATTGAAGAGTT
Source organism: Durio zibethinus (assembly GCF_002303985.1). The sequence goes on from NW_019167904.1 coordinate 938,210, forward strand.
AAGTAGAATTATAGTTGGATTTTCTGGGTCAAGTTTTCGTTTTTTTCTTCCCATTCAATTAGCAATTCTTTGGGTACTAACATTCCTGTTTCTTTAGTGCTTTAGCTGCTTGTACCTTGTGAACTATGATTATTTACATGCTACACCCTTGTTGTAATTCTACTATGGAGTAATGGAAAACATTACATATGATTGAAGCAACAGTTTTTAATTTTTAAGTGTTTGACTTAGCGAGGAAGAGTAACTTTCAAAGCTTATTTCAATGTTCTGTCATGATGCTTTGTTTCTTCAATTTTTTTTGTTGTGTTTAACCTATTATTAGGTAAATTAAGAAACCCTTGTGCTGAGATTCGGGTAACAGGGTCAATTGTTCATCGCATGAACAAGAAATTAAAACTTGATGAAGCTTTTATGTTTGACTTTCCGTAGTGTTTTTTGTCTTGTTGATATGCAAAGATGCATTTTTGAGGGTTTGCTATACAAATGTGTACAGATTGGGAGTTTTAGTACAAGATTTTCCTTGTCTTCGTTTGTTAAGCGGGTTGAGAAACTCACTGATGATCAAAGAAACGCAATAAAGAAAGTGGGTTTTGGCAATTTGCTTCTAATACCTAATCAGATGCTGAGCAAGAATTTGCTAGTAGAGTTGATGGAGAGATGGAATTTTGAGGAACGTGGTTTTATGCTGCTTCCTGGTATAATCAAAATTACACTGATGGATGTTGCTTTAATATTAGGGATACGTGTGACTGGTGATCCGATACTCCTTAGGGAGGATGAAGCATTTTCTGATTTGGAAAGTGATTATGGCGCTGCTTTATGGAAGAGAAAGATAACAGTTGCATCACTTGAAAGTAGACTTGATTCACTAGGGGAACTAGTTAATGAAGACTTTGTTAGGACGTTCATACTCTTCACATTTGGCACTGTTCTTTTTCCGAATGCAAATGGAAAAGTGGATTCCCGTTATCTTTCCTTCCTTAAAAATTTGGATGATATTGGTCACTTTGCGTGGGGTGCAGCTGTTCTAGAGGACATTTTCATGTGGTTGAACAAAAGAAAAGAGTCAAATGTGCAATATGTTGGTGGTTGTCTTATACTTCTTCAAGTAAGTTCCAATAATTTAAGAGGCCAATGAGTCATAAACCTGTACTTTTTGTGTAATCTTGATTCTTAAGGAAGCCTGTTAATCCAAAAGCCCTCAACCTTCCTTTCCTTCTACCATTGAAAAGGAAAAAAAATGGTTTTGGGGACTCTAGTTCTAGATGTGAGAACATGAAGGTTTCATCTTATGTAGGTCATCCTTAATTTACATGATTTTTGTTATATTATTCTAAATAGATATGGTGTTATGAGCACATTGACCTGGCCCGACCAGACTTGATAGATGGCCACTTGATGTTTCCCCGTGCATGCCGATGGGAAAATAGTAGGTCTCATCAGAGACAATGGTTCACTGCAAAATTTAGGGAACTGCAGGATCATCAGGTGCAAAGTTCAGTAATCTTGAATCTGTTTAAGTGTTTTCTAGCATTTGGATCCTAATTTTAAATTTGTATAACAGATAACATGGCAGCTTCAACCGACTTCTGAGGAGTTACAATTTGATGTTATCAATGAGTTATTGGAGGTCGAGAGTTCCAGCATAGACAACTCTTCAGATGGTGGTTCAATTATTGCTGTTAGTTCCTTGCTTTGTTGTACTTTTGCTAAAATCCTCAAACAATTATCAGGCTCTAATATTTGTTTTTTACTGTTAAAGGTTGTTGGACTCGAAATAGAATCAATTGGGCATTATTCTAGTAAAGTACAAGCACAACAGGTAAAAGAGATCGATTTGAAGAAATCAATAGTATCACAAAATAAACCTGAAGTGCAAACACCATCAACTTCATGTGCTTCAGTATTACACAAAGACGGCATGGAGCTATCATCACAATGCCAGAACTCTGATAAATTGACGAGAGTCAAGGTGAATTTTACCTCCTCTCTCTCTCTCTTGATATATATATATATATAGTGCGGTTCACTTATTGGTGTGAGTTTTTTGCTTAGTTGTACTTGTGCTTAAATGCTTAAACAGTTACTTGATAGTGTAGTTCTTTACTGTTAAAGGTTGTTGGACCTCACCTGGAATCAGATGGGAGTAGTACCAGTGAAGAACAAGAGTCCAATTTGAATCAGTCAACAGCATCGCAACATTTACCCGAAGTGCAAACAGAGGCCATGGCTTTTCCGTCAACACCATGTTTTTCTGAATTACAAAAGGAGCGTGGAGAACTACCATCACAGTGCCATTACGCCGATAAATTTATGAGTGGCACTGGCAATGTAAGTTTTTTTTCTCATCTCTAACTTACTATGTTACTTGTTTTTATTCCAAATTGTTACTTTAAATGAACATTGATCTATGATCTTTATTCTCCAGGAAGATGAATTGATTAAGAGAAATCGGATATTGGAAGTTGAAAATACGGAATTGAGGAAAGAGATAGAGGCTTTAAAAGCTGAAAACAGACAACTGAAAATGCATATCTGTTCCACAAATGATCTGGTGACTCGACTTGAGGGGCTTGTAATGGATGAGACAGACTCACCATAATTAAGATAAAAATATTTATCAAATGCTTCTTCTTTATTCTTTTCATCTGTATATATCAATTTGCCAAACCTGGAAGGTTAATTACTTAAATAACAAAATGCAAAATTCTAATAAATTATTACCTTGCATTTGATTTTTTTTCTTTTGTTTTATACATAGAAGCTTTTCTAGAAGCAAAACCTAAAAATTATCAAAAATAAAAATTCAAACATAGAACTTCTTGATCTTTTGATTTTTATTTGACTAATTTATGTAAGTTGGCATTTATCTAAAAATGCATTAAAACTCTTCATCAACTTTTATTGCATTCGTATACAGGTGCAAATAGAATTATTCATGAACAAATGCATATATACGAAGTGCACCGTATGCTATTTTCCTTGTATGTTACCATGGTTGGTTGTACGCCGTCATAGTTCATTTTCTTTCATTTCGTATCGAGCAAAACTGGATGCTGCTTAAAATTTAATATGCCCACTGATCTACCATTTGAATTCTTTCCATCACACCATTATGATGTTTGGCCTTGAAGGGTTATCCATTTTTAATTTTTCTTTAAATATTAAATTGGATTATTATTGATTGAACATTAACCCTGTATGATGGCACATGGTCTAGCTGAGGCTGCCCTTGTGGGAAGAACCCAGGAGCCTGATCATGGTCCAGCTTAGCAGGTAGAAAATTTTGATGATTATGGGGTATGGATCTAAATCAAATACCGTTTTCAAATGAGCCTTCATGGAAAGGTGAAATCCACTGTACTTGACACATTATTCTTTAGTCATTGGAAAAAGGCCATTTGATCATTAATTCAATTGAATTTTCCAGGACAAATAAAATGGGGTTTCGCTGCAAGTGAATGCATATGGCATAAGCAATTAGTAAAAATTAAAGAAAATGCAATCATTTTGAAATTTAAGACAGTGACGGAACTTAATTAAAGATTAGGATACACTCACAAACCGGATTCAGTTTCTTTTTCCAATTATGGAAAGCTGAAAACAACAACAAAGCAGCTTTCCTCTACCTAATAAGTACTTAACTTTAACATACTCTTACTACAGCTCCCCCATATAGAGAGAGCCCCTGGCGGACCCGCTTATTTCACCCTACTTGATCCTTCTGGCAACTACTTGTTACTCGCTCATGATCCATCAACTTCACTGCACCCTGCGACAATCAGAAAGCAAAATTGATATTAGATAGCTGGCGTAGCATTTGTTTAAGCTATAAAGATGAACAATGATGGTAAGCAAGGGTCTTACTTGCTGCAGTCGGTGGAGGGGCTGATCTTGTAAGGAAGATGGAGACCGCATTTGTCAGGGAGACCGGCGGCGAGATCAAGGTTAAAGGACGAGTACGAAATTCCCCTCACAGTTGATTCAATGCACCTGCACACATTCTGGCGATCACCTGAGGTCTGAGCCTCACCATAGAGTGTCTTCACCCCATTGCAGCAAGCATCTGGCAGTGGTCCACCGTTTGATACATAGGAAACGCATGGTAACAAGTGATTCACCACGTCGCTACACGTCACTGCTGCTTTGGCCACCAGGGGTGCACTCACCACCATGCATACAAGCATCAGGGAAGCCAACTTCCGGACTCCAAAACTAGCCATATTGATAACTCTGTTTACAACACTGTTATGTATATTTTTTCAAGTCTGAGTTTTTTTTCACTCAAAGCTGGTGCTTATATAGGAGAGTAAAGGAGGGATGGGTGGTTGAAGCAGCAATACAAAACAATACAATATATTTGTACATAGCTTGAAGAAGAAAGTTGGTTGGCAGTTGGGTTTAATTTATTGCTTTGGTGGATACCGTTGAGTAATTAAATGCTTTTAACAAAGATGGGAGAGTAGGATTCAATTCAATTACTGCGTCAGAAGTAAAACTTTTCAAAACAAATTACTCCTACCATGTCAGTAACAGTACCAAATTCAAAGAAATATGAAGGAAAGATCCAACTCAAAACACTTCAACTATTAGAACCTGAACATCTATTACAATTTATTGCTTTGGTTTTTCTTTTTATTTTTTATTTTTGGATAAGTTTTGGCCTTGGGTTTTGCCCCTTGAGCCTTGATTTGCACTTGGATGTAGGACTTCGGGATTTATCTTGTACGAACGATGTTTGGTGTGGATTTTAATTTAAAGTTCAGTAGTGCCCTATTCTTAATGCTATATGGAAAGTTGCTGCCACATGACCTGATGATAAGGGTTCGAATCATGAAAATAATTTTTTATAAAAATATAAGAAAAAATTATCTACAATAAATCATTTCTCGAACTTTGCATATAACGAAAACTTTATGCACTTTATTTTTTTTTAAGTAATGGCCTAACTTAAAGATATATAATATATTTCATAGTTTAAACGTTAGCAAGCATAGATATTTTTTATAATCTCATATTTATACTAAATTTTTTCTCTTGTCAATAACTATAGAAAATGGGTGTTGAATTATACTTTAAACATCATTTCTTTCTTTTGTGTGCATGGTTGTTTTATCATTGATCAGATTATTATTGTCGGATACACTATTAAGTGCTTCACATATACTTAATAAACTCATGTAAAGTACATCAACTAAGCTAATAAATAATTGCATATTAAAGAAAAATCCTAACAAAAAAATTTATTATTTAATTTGAGTACGACGAATTTTCGTCACTATTTTATAATTGTGGTGATGTAACATGTGTAATTAATTCTACACAAAATTTGAATTTCATGATTAATTCTATACAAATTTAAGTTAAGAACCTTAATTCTTGAATAATGTATAAGATATAAATTGATGATATAATAACACAAATTTTTAATTTTTTAAAAGAAAAATATCCGGGAAAATATATTAAAATAAATTCGATAGAAATTTTGAGAAATTAAAGATTATAACTCGATTAAGATTTAAGATTAAAAGTCTTCTTCAGAAGTTTTATTTTCAGTACTCTACAGTTAGAAAAGCAATTTTTTCTTAATCTTTGTTTGTTTAAGTAAAATATGTTAACTTAAACTGCTTTAAATGATAAATTAATTTTACAAGTGGTTTAGTCAAAAACAAAAAAAAAAATATATATATATATATATATATATAAGCTTGCGACAGAGCTTTGGATAAGAATTTTTCTTTGTCCGAATCGACTTTGATTGAGTTACAGATATTATTTAATTGTTAAAAAAATATTTTTATTTATTTTTAGTATTAAAATATATTTAAAAAATATTAATATAAAAATAACATTTGATATTTTAATAATTTTTTAAAATAATACAAACTAAATAAACAGATTTGGGATGATTAAACCTGAAATTAACATTTAAAGGTATATATCAATTACCTAATTTAAAGATTCACATTTAATTTATGAAATATTATCTATTTTATTTAAAAAAATTTACGATTTTATTCTATAAAAAATATTTCATAATCTACAATTAGAAAAGCAATTTTTTCTTAATTGTTATTTAATTAAGTAAAATATGTTAACTTAAACTGCTTTAAATAATAAATTAATTTTACAAGTGGTTTAGTCAAAAACAAAAATGTTTATATATAATTAAGCTTGCGGCAGAGCCTTGGATAAGAATTTTTCTAAGTCACTTTAATTGAGTTACAGATATTATTTAATTGTTAAAAAATATTTTTGTTTATTTTTAGTATTAAAATATATTTTTAAAAATGTTAATATAAAAATAATTTTTGATATTTTAATATTTTTTAATATAATACAAACTAAATAAACAAATTTGGGTTGATTAAACCCGGAATTAACATTCAAAGATGTCAATGATTTAACTGTAAAGCTCACACTTAATCTGTAAAATACTACTCATTTTATAATAAAAATTTTATGATTTTATTTTATAAAAAATATTTCATAAATATTATATTTAAATTTATATATATTATATTATATTATATTATATTTTCATAATCTTCCAACGTGGCATTAAGACGGCTGGCTAACTTGGTCATGGGCATCTTTGGTTCTGTCGTTGTTAATTAGGACATGTGCTTCTCTATTCGGCCAAAGAAGTTGGCCAGCTGATTTGCTGCTGATTTTTAATTGTGGGTAGCATGCACATGCAGTGAGTCATCTTTGGAAACACAAAAATAAAATGATTATATTGTTGGTAGTTTAAAACACGGAATATTTCACATTTGATAAAAAATTTTAATTATTGATAAATAAAATTAATTTTTATATTAATTTTATTTATATTTTAAATAATTATATTTGAATAAAAATAATTATCATATGATAAATGATCATAATTATTTGAATATAAATAAATTATTATTTATAAAAGTTATGATTATACAAAAATTATAATCAACTAAATAAAAATTTATGTATATTCATTCATTATAAATAAATATTTTAATATAATTATTTTCACTATTTTTAATTGAAAAGTTTGAGACTTTGTTGTATCCAAAAAACTAATTGCCTTTAAGAAATTGTTTTTCATATCTCAAAGTCAAAATTATTTTTTATTTTTTGTCTTCTCTTATTTATTTTTTCTAACAATTTAAAGGTAATTATGAGAAATTTATATTTCACATGAGAAAGATACAAGGAAAAGAAATTGACATGATTTGAAGATTAATATTATAGGAAGTTCAAGGTGTCAAAGGATTAATGTTTTTATGGACCAAAATATTAATTTTTATAAAGATCTTCATTTGAGATATGTATTTTATTTTTTGCATAATTGTTGATAAGAAGATTGACTGAATAAGATAAACATGTTAACAATTAATTTCATTAGTATGTAAAGTGAAAACACAATATGTAAAATATTGATTATATTGCATAAGATTATGCATATCCTGATATTGATTCCATAATTGGGTTTAATGAATTGTATTATATCTATTTAAAAAATCAATCCTTATAAAGACTGGGATAAGAAATAGCCTGAAAATATAAAAGAGAAAAACATGAATTGATTTACGACTAAAAGAATTATCGCTTGCTATCAAGTAATGAATTAAATTGGATTCTAATGGAATGACCGATTATTTAATTATCATGTCTTGGTTATATATAGAACATGCAATTTGTTATATAGTTTCTATGAAAACAATTGAAATAAGTAAAGGAATTTACCATAAAAAATTAGATGTAAGTGAAAAATATATGCAAAAAAATAAGATTTGATTGCAAGATTAGTTTTATTTTTAAATGATGGTACAAAAATTGAGATAATAAGTTGAGTCAAGCTATTTGTATGGTTTCTATCTTTGTTGGTTATTTATAAACCAAAGTTTTATTTTTTTTTATAAAAAAAATTATTATTGGTTCAAAATTTGACTAATATTCAATTTTCATGAAAATCAATTTAAATTAAATTGATTTATGTGAATAATTATTATTATAATATGGTGTTTTATAGGTGGATAATAAATCAAATTATTATTATTATCAAAACCATGGACAATGTGATATGTATTTTGCCTACTGGGTGTATTATATTAAAAGTGTTTTTACAAAATAAAATTTTATTGTGAACAATCATAACAAAAAAAAAATTAAGATAGAACTCAATTTGTGTTTGATGGCCAAAACAAGTAAGACAAATAAACTTAAGAATTTGGTATATAAATATTCCTGCTATATAACTATAATTGATGAAATTGGCTTACAAAAAGTAAGAGATTAAAGAGATGTTTGTTTAAAAAGAATTTATCAAATTATTATAAGTATGAGGTTTATAAAGGTCTGGATTCTAAAATATTATTCCCATTGATGATAGCATTTATAAATTGTTTCTATTTATAATGTAATAAGTTAATGCAAATTTATTATATGTAATGAATATATAATTCTATGAAGAATTGTGGCCAGTAGTAATGTTAAGTACATTAAGTATGTATATCTATGGCATCCCTATATTTTGTAAATTTTATGTTAGTATCACTAACTAAAATATGGCCAACAATTTGAGCTAATTAGATGATTGATTAAAAGAAATGGCATGTCATTAAAAAATATTAAAGCATTTGTCAGTTACTAACATTTTAGAGAATGCTCATCAATGGTTAATTAGCCATGTTTTTAAATTAAAAAAGAATATGCAAATTTAATGTTCAAAAGGCATTGGTACATGTACATGTTTTTTGTACAATTTATCATATATTACAAAAATGAAATGAATGGGATAGACTTATCTTTCTTGTATATATAAGAAAGATATAGACTGTAGAGATAGAATGTCATCATCCAATTAATATATTATTGGTTAAGACAATAAAGACATTTTTGCTTCTTATACCCAGAAAATGGCTTTTTGTAAGTTGTTAAAATGAAAATTGCACTAGTTTCCCTTGTTTTCAATAGTTTCATGACAATGGTAAGGAAGTGATTGGTTATATACTGTATTAATATATGGGTTAAAATAATAATATTGGCTTGTGAAAGCAATAAGCTTTAGAGTTAACCAATCAATGATTTAACCAATGCAAATTTATCATGAGTTTTTGTATGAAATATGAGTAGAACTCATATTATAATTATTGTGTATGCTATTTTATGAAAATGATTCTTTGGATTCATGTTTCATGAGTTGCATTGATACGATGATCTAAATATGAACATATTGATCACAAAATGATTGTAAAAGTATTTGAAATTGGAGTTAAATATACTATAGACTCTTATTATACATAAGCATATTGGTCATATGAGTAAAGTTTGAATTTATTATATATCCAAAAATGTTATGACCAATTAAAATGGTAAATAATAGGGATATATACTTCAGCTACATAATGGTGAAGAAATAAAGTTCTCATAAAATTTTAAAATCAAGTTTAGAGATTTCAATAGTCATGAACTTGGAATTGGCCATTGGGCAATTAATATATATTTTGGAAACTCATGATAATATTTGAGATAACTGATTTTTACCAAAAGCCATCACTATAAATGAGATAATTTTAATATTCAAATCTAAATGATTTGTAGGTATGATGTGAATTATTATAGTTGGCTGATAATAGTTATAAGTCAAAATTGATGCCACAATCTTGATGATGTTGTGGTAATTTTTTATTATGTATATGGTCTAATTTATGAATTGTACAAATGATTTATCTTCTATAGTTTTATATAGAGAATATTTTAAAGTATATTTACTTTGAAAGTCATGAGTAATTCAAAGATTTTATGAATATAAAAATTCTTATAATAGCAAAAAGAATGCTATTTGATCCATTTGGGTGATAAAAATGATTTTGTTTATAGTAATAAAAATTATTAATAGTATCTATAATGAAATATATTCATAATAAGTATTTATGAATTGACATAAAAAATCTTAAAAAGAGACTATAGAAGTATGACTATATTTAAAATCTGTTTATTGATGTAAACCTTTATATTTACATCTATATTTAGTTAATATATAAAAGTTTTGGAACTTTTATAAAAATATTAAGATATTTGCTAGTTATTTTTCACTAAAGGTAGATTTGGAGGCCTCCTATTTAAAAAAAAAAATCAAATAGTGAAAAGATAAATAAAATGACAACTTGATTAAGTAAATATGATATTTTGAAAAATAAATGAGACATTCTTTAATCAAAGAATGCATACTTACACATGGTAAGGGTGATACGAATACAAAAAAATAAAAATTATCACCATAATGTTATAAGATTTTAATATCATTTTATGCACAAATTATACAAACTAATAAGTTTAGATACTTATTAAAGTAAAATAAAAAAAAAGTCCTTAAAAATCTTAAAAGGACTAAAATGATTTCGTTTATTCATTAAGTTTATCCAATTGTACTAGGAGTATAATTCTGTTAAAGATGTATAAAAATATGAAAAATAGAATGGTTGAAATTTATGAGTATAAAATTGTGGTCACAACCAAAACCAACTATTTCTTAAAATACTAAGAACAAGGCAACAATGTCTAAAGCATATAAATAATATGCAAAATGAAAAGTTTGGACATATTAACCTTAAGTAATTATATTAAAATTTTAATTTTAAATGGGAGTAATTACCATAAAAAAAAATTGAATTATGAGATATTTGATTAGTAGTACTACAAATAAAATGGATTTAAACATTTACTATAAGACACTAATAATGGGAACTCAACTTTGAATTAGTAAACTTTAATTACAAAGTTTAATGGATAAAAATAAATTATTGTTATGCGTTTGTTAAGCACTAGCAAAATCCATTCAAAATTTAGAAATTGGTGTGATCCATTGTGTAGGGAGGATGAGTTTTTATGCTCTTAATAGAGTTTTAAATGTCTAAAGTGATAGAGATATAATAGAAACTTTACCTACATAAATAAAAAAAATGGTGTCACTTTAACAAGAAGAATTATGATTTTTTTTGTAAATGTTTATGAATAGGATAAACACATGGCCATAATAATGCTAAAAACGATTATAAACCTCTGAAAAAAGAATAAATAAGTATTATATGTGTTATATTTTTAATTTTAACACTAGAAGTTGAGGTTTAATTTGCGAATACCATAAACTTTATTAAAATTTTAAAATATATACGCTATTTAAAGATTTAAATCGAGAGATACATTTTTATATTTATAATATTTATTTGTGTGAAAGGTTAAAAATTAAGCATCAATATTACAAATTAGTTGAGGATTATTAGTAGTTTAAAATGTGGTCCATCTTACATTTGATAGAAAATTTTAATTATTGATAAATAAAATTAACTTTTGTATTAATTTTATTCATATTTTAAATAATTATATTTAAATAAAAATAATTATTATATGATAAATGATCATAACTATTTAAATATAAACAGATTATTATTAATAAAAGTTATGATTATATAAAAGATTATAATCATCTAAGTAAAAGTTTATGCCTATTTATAAATTATAAATAAATTTTTTAATATAATCATTTTCACTATTTCTGATTGAAGAATTTGAAATTTTATTATATCTTAAAAGTATAATTATTTTTAAAAAATATTTTTTATACCTCAAAACTAAAATTATTTTTTATTTTCTTTTATTTATTTTTTCTACCGGTTATTACCAAAAAAAGACAACTTATTGTCCTTTGTTGTTGGACGTCCCATGCATTTACTGGTAATCAATGCAGAAAATGAGGAGTAAGGTGAAGCTAGGTGAACCCCTGGCTCTACTGTTTCAGCTACCCGGTTAGATTCTTGTCCCAATCACATAAGACCCGCACCCACAAGCTTTCTGCCAATTCAACCTTCAATTACGGCCAACTGTTGCAATGCCAGCCTACCTGTTTAATTGTTTCCTTTCAAATTTCAGTTCAGTGACCCACCATTCCTCCTCTCCTTGACCCAAATGTTATGTTAACACTGTATTGAGTATTTTGGTACGAGATATTATTAAGTTTATTAGATATTATAATTTAATATTTGTACCATATAAAATAGTTATAATTTATGTATTTATATTATATTTTATATAAAAATTAAGTAATACATACAAAAAATATAAATATAAATATTTATTTATATTAAATTTATATATTAATTTTATTAAAATTTTAAATTATATTATTTTTATATCTATTTTTATATTGTATCATTTTATCAATTTTTAATAACATTTGTTTACAGATTTGAAGACTATGAATTAATCATAAATCAATAACATGTTCCAAGGAGAGAAAAAAACCCTGGCAATCTCTTAAATGTGCACCAGAAACGACCACCTGGACAGGAAGTGACAAGTGACGAGGTAGGGTAGGGGACTGACCCACTTGTTTACAGATTTTGTCATTATTAAATTTCAAACCCTACAACCTCAATAATTTATCTTTGTTTCAGATTTAAAAAGAAAAAAATCAAACCCTGGAAAGATTTATGATTGCTTTTAAAATTAATGATATTGAGATCGCATGAGAACTAGGGTGACAATGCAATTCGTCTTTGATAAATTTTAATTTGATTCAATTTCATAAGATTAATTTTTAAAAAATAATTAAATTTCAGATCAAATGATATTATTACAAAAAATAAAAATTGAATCGAGTTTGAATTTTAGATAAATTTGATCCGATCGATTGATATTTAAATAAAAATTAATTTTTTAATTTTTTATTTATATATATTTATAAAATTATATATTTAAATATTTATATTTTAAAAATAATATTTTATTAATTTCAAATCCGATCGAATACGATTTATATAATATTGGGTCGGATCGAGATTGAGTATGAAAAAATAAAAAAAAAATTTCGAATCGAATTCAAGACGAGCAAAAACTCATCCCGATCTAACCCATTGTCAATCCTAATGAGAACATATATGAACTCACGTGAGAAAATAATTAAAAGAATTTCAAATTAAAAGCCAAAGAAATGTACGTATAATGTAATGAAGTTTGAAATTAAATTTTGTAATTGATTTACAATGTATTAATTACTTAGAATACAAATTTATTATTTGAAAAAATAAAATTAAAAAACTTTCTATTAATTTAAATAATAACACAAAAAAAGAAAAAAAAGTATGATAGATTTTTAGTCAAGTTTAACTGTTCTTCTCTTTTTGGCTATGATCAGTTACTACTTCTATAACTAGCTTTGATTATATTTAATTAATCATATATTATCTTGTTGTAATTTATTTTTGCTAGTTAATTCAATTTCCTTATTCTCCCATTAACATATATACATTGCTTACCCTATCATGAAATATTGAATTTAGAGTTTAGTATAAATGATTCATCCGATTTTTAAAAGAAATAATTTTTTGTAAGATAGAAAATTCGATCTCTAAGATAGAAAGGTTTTTTTCTCAAATAATATTTTAACTACTCTTAATCAAACTCTACTTTAAAAATATATTTAATACATTATTAATCAATCAGATGATGATAATTTATTAATAAAATAAAATAAATAATAATAAATAAATTTTTTATAAAATTTTAATTTATATATATTTATTATAAAAATTAATATTTATTCAAAGTGTCATAATCGCGGTCACCATTTATCACAAAACTGTTATGATTTAGGTTCATATACTTGTGGATGTGGTGGCTCGATTTTGTTCTCAAACCTCACTCTCGCTTGGAAAGAAACTCCTCAATGATCAAATGTAAGCAACAAGTAAGACTGGAGGCTTAAATTAAATCCTCATGATTGAGATATAAAAACAAAAAAAAAAAAGAAAAAAAAGAGCATATAAAAGAAATAAATAAGTGATATTAATATTAATAAGTAGATAGAGAAAATATATATGGTCGCATAAAGGGACCTCGTACACGGCGTAAAACTCCAAAACTAGGAAACTCTTACAAAGAGTAATACACAAATGGATTTTTAGGATCCATTTTTATTCTCCATTATAATTTCTCTTCCATACATGAAAACCTTCCTCGGACGAACTTCACTTCACGCTGCAATGAAACAAAAAAAAAAAAAAAAAAAAGAAACCATTAGCAATTCAAGTCAAAAGCTCTAGTATAAAATTTTGGGCCATTTTCTTTGCTTGTAATTTCAGTGAATTTTTAGTTAAAATTAGAACGGAAAATCTACGGACCTTTTGCAGTCAGTGCTGGGGCTGATCTGGTAAGGGATGCTCACGCCGCACTTGCCTGGGAGTCCACTAGCGAGAGCATAGTTGATGCCTGATATGGTGGTAGAAGCAGCTTTGATGCAGTTGCAAGCCGTTTGTCGGTCTGGTGTAGTTTGGGCGGCAGAGTTAAGAGCTTTGATTCCATTGCAGCAAGGTCCAGGCACAGGGGAAGCACCGTTGCTTCTCAAGTAACTAATGCATGGTGCTAGAGAGGTTGTGACCTGACCACATGTTATGGCCCCCTGAGCCAAGGGTGCACCCATAACCAAGCACAAAACCACAACACATGCAAGCTTAAGGGACATAGAGGTAGCCATATCGATCAAGTAGAGGAAAATACTAAAATTTTACACACAACTCAAGTGTTTCAAGTACTTTGATTATAGTAAGGAATTGCTGATTGTTGAGTGCTAAGGCCTCGAGGGTTGAAGGGGTTTTATAGGGAAAAGTTGAGTAAGGGAATATGGAGAGAATTGAGAAATACGTATAAAAGGACAGCGGTAGGCGTTGGTAGTTGGCTCAATTCAATGCTAGGGTTCTTTCTTTCTTTTTCGTGTTTGTTCTTATGGATGCGTATCTTTAATGCTTTGAAAAAAGTTGTATCTACCACTGTCATCTTTGTAATTATGCTGACGTTATAATGTTATTTACTGTCTTGAATGTTGATTGATTGATCACCTACAAATTACAATCTGATTAGTTAGCTAGTAGTGTTTCCAGTATCCATAGATTTGTATAATTTGTAGTTAATTTCCCTATCAAAGATGCTACTATCAAACAGTTTTGAAACATTGATATCAAGGTAATGATATATATATATATATATATATATATATAAATAGATAGATAGATAGATAGATATCTTTTCATTCCTTCTTATTACTAGAAGCTAAAAATCTATCAAACAAATTTAAAATGCATAAGTATATATGTCAATTATTTAAAACTGCATAATTAAAATTGTTTCTCCATAATTTTTATCCTATCAAGTGAGATAAATATATAGTTGGAACAGAAGTATTGAGACCAATAGTACTTTTTAATTAAAAAAAAAAAAAAACAACAATAAAATGAGTATGAGAGCGCTTGGAATTCTAACAGTGAAATCTCGTACCTAATTACCATGTGAATTCACATGATTTTATTTTCTTTTTCTTTCCTTTTGGTACCAAGGGAAATGAATCCACATGGTTTCGATAACATATTTCTTGATATTGTGAAACAGCTACATGAAAGTGTTGCTGCTTTTGTTGTCAACCTGGAAAAAAATTCTTGTGGCTGGACATGTCCAACAAATATGTGAGACTAACAAGTTTGCTTAATTTTCCTGTTGTAAAGTTCTTTATATGTATTGTTCTTAACTAATGTTTCATTCCTTAAGATTACGTTCTTAGTGTCTCATCTATAGAAGGTTTTATTGCATGAGGATTAATTTGTGTAAGATAACTAAATAAAAGAATAAACTAGAGTAAATCCAATCTATTAGTTTTGCAAGATCACATTTCAAATTCTGCTATATATTTAATCAAGGTTACTGTTAGGGTTTTTTTTTTTTTTTTAAATCGTAAGAGTAAAATAAACATTTCTTTCATTAAAGAAAGCTAGCAAACAACTAAAGATATTTTAAATTTTTTGACTAAGCTAACATATTAAGTGGATCTTAATTTATGAATCCATGTTAATTCAACCATCTCATCAATCTACAAGTTGAATCTCTTTTAATGCTGACTTATCACACTTTAAGTAAATGAATTACATCTAATTAACTTACTAAGTCATCTATAGTACTAAGATTAACCTCGATCAACTTAAATTATTCAAAACCACTTATCTTGTAAGTATAAATAGTATCATCCAAATACTATTTTTTTCATCTTGATTTTTTCACTTTTTTATTATCTCATTTTTATTTTTTATCTTGATCAATTTCTTATTTGAATATCAAATTACAAATGTTAGGATCACTTTCAACTTTTATTTTTAATTATTTTTATTAATTTTAAGATTTTACCCCTCAAAAATAGCTCAACACCTAATAGTTAAATTGGATTTGGATCAAGGATTTTTCCCATTTGCATTAGGGACAACTATAATAATTAGGATAATGGGAGTATTATATAAAGAGTCTGCTATTCTATGGTAAAACATATAAATATTGAAAAGGAAAAGGTCAAAAATACTTATTGCCAATTTAATTAGGAAGAAGGATCGAAATTGCAACAAATTTTTGATACAATCTAAGCAGTCGGGGCAAAATCTACCATGCATTCACATGCTTAGTTTTGGCCTTAAAAGGCTGTTTCAGGTGGCATAGGGAGCTTTTGCTTCCGACAGCTCAAACCTGCCGACGGCCGGCCAACACTATTTTCATGGGGGGAGCCACTGCCACTCAAATGGATCACAGCTTCCTGTACGGACCACAGAGACCAACGTCCCTCGCTCATTGTTAAATTGTGGTCCACATATACATGGTGGTGATGCCACATGTATTGCAGGTGACAGTCTCTCTATTTTTCCCACCACATAAACTAAATCAATGCTTCGTAAAATAAATCTGGTTTCCTCTTTTTGCTTCTTAATTTCTTTTAGATATTGAAAGCTGATGGACACGTCTGCTAACGCCATCGGGTTGGCAAATTAGTTTAGTGGGTAAAATATAGTTGAAGAGAATTCAGAGCTGTGCGTACGATCGAGGAGGTATTGGTTAGCAGTTGGCTCCACTTAATGCTCTGTTTCTTTCTTTCGTTTTCAACCTTTGCTTGTGTTTGATCAACTTTTAATGCTTCCAATTTGTTGCTTAATGTTTAATTTTTAACTAGTAATTTAATTGTTAATTATTTTTTTATTAATTAATATATCATTAAAATTGATATTTAAAAATTATAAATTTAAAAAAATTTAAATACATAATAATTTTTTTAATCTAATATATAATAAGATGAAATGTTGAAGGGTACGCCGTAATATTTATAGCTTTATCATATAATACTAAATGTTTATCATAAAATAATTTTCGTATTTTAAATATGTTTAAAACAACTATAACACATTTAATTAATTTTTTCATGTTTAATGCAGTGATGGATATTATTTAGATTTATTATTGTTGTCTTAATATGCTTGATATTCATAGACATTTTTGAAGATTTTAAACATATTTTATGAACAATAGTATTTTGTTATAGTTTGCATTATAAATATTCTTAATTTTAAATTTGAAGAATGGAGTTATAGTTTTATTTTTATGTCAATTAAAATTAAATTATTACTCAAAAAATAATTTTTTTGGTTTAAATAAGCTATTAATTAAAAACAAATAAATAGATGAATGATCATATTATATTGTGTTTGTATAAAATTTAAACTTACTTGTTTTAAATGTGTTAGTCATGTCTTAATCATGCCACATGTATAATAAATATTTTCATGTTCATATTTAATTAATCATGTTTGTGTTCACGTTTACCCCCATAACTTTAAACAACCTATCTAAACACATATATTGAAAAAGATATTTCATGTTGATGGTATCATACTAATTTCAAATCAATTTTATGGTGTGACTGAGAATTCAAGAAACCTCAAAAGGGGTGGGGACTGGGGACGAATGGTATGTTTTACGCATCACCTGCCTATATTAACAACCGAATTAGATCTTGTCACATGAGGCTAAGCCTTTACATTTGAGCTAGGCGCCAGGTTCCCTAATTTGCGGAGAAATGTTAAGTGGTCAATAAATCAAAGAAGTTGGAATTGTCATTTTCATTATGTTCGTAGATTAGATTAGGAGTGTAATTGAATTGAACTGAATTGATACAGTGAGAAGTTTGAGTTTGAGATCGATCAAGTTTTAATTTTCAAATTCAAGCTTGATTTAAGTAAAAATCGAATTATTTAAACTTGACTGATTAATTTATTTAATAAGAAATGAGTTTAGTTCTCATATTTGATTTTAAACTCGATTATATGTTTGAATATAAATTTGAGCTCAAATTAATATATATATAAAGGTAAACTAATAATTTTTATTTAAAATTTCAATCAGGCTCGTAAACTATTCAATTAAATATTAAAATGTTTAAACTAAGTTCGTTCGATAAATTAAATTGTTTAAATTTAAATTTTATTTAATAATAATCAAGTTAAATTTAAATTTTATTTAAATTAAATTTAAATAACTTATGAATATTAATATATCATTTTATCTCTTTAAATTAGATGACTTTTCAACATGTTTCTTTGGGTTCTCACGATTTTTTAGATCCACCCAAAAAATCTAGAGTTGGTCCCAATGTGGCAGTGACATGACAAAAGATTGGTTCGGGCTTAAACAAGAAAAATAACGATTCAGACCTGCCCATTTGAGGCCCAATATTTTTATAAAAAAACGTGTGAGTCGTGATATAGAGGCAAAAGGGAAAATAGGGCTTAATCGTGTGATTTGGGCTATTAGTTTGCGTGGATTGTCTCAGCTTGTTAACACTAATTCCGTAGTGCATGATAAGTTTGAGCCGATCATTTATTGATTATTAAGTTTATTAAATATTATTTTTAAAAATTATTATTTAATTAATTAAATTAAAATTTATATTCAAAATTGGTTATTTTAGTTTATTAGATACAGCAGAAACTTAAAGCAAAGGCACTAATTACAATTGTGCTAAGGCTAGCGTGGACTACTTTTGTGAGTTTAAAATAACCTTTGTGCATTAGTTTGCTCGGTGAATTATGATGACAAGTGCTTTTGCTTTCCCTTATTTGATAGGTTAATCTATAAATTATTTTGTGATTTTATAATATTTGAGATTCATATGTAATAATAGATGCTAACTTATAATTCAACCATTAAATTAAAAAAATTTTCTTCGTGTCCTCTTTTTAAAGTTCTTACCAAACAAAATGTTAGTGCCTTCGGAAATTAATTCTACCGTCCTAAACCTTTGTCGTTGGAAGTTCTCATTGGAGCTAGGAGAATAGATTTTAATAACTTTATATTATTCCAAAGTTTGGCATCAATAATTATATTTCAATTACCTATATTTACCGATACTCAATAATAACAATAACAAATTAAGTTTTATATCCATAATTCTACGGTCGATTATATCAAAAGTAAAAAAAAAAAAAATTATATTAAGTCGTAATTTTAAACATTTTTATGTTATTAATTTTTATCAAAAACATGCTTTTCATATACTTGTTTAATCATCGTATTATTTTTTATTATTTACATTTATGTTTATTGTAATTTATCTTTAAAAATTTTGGTCTCTTTCAACTCAAAACACTTATTTCTTTTAATTAATGTATAAATAGGTGTACGTTTCATATGTATAAATCATATCAAATAATTCTCTCTTATCTTTCCTTTAATTCGAATTACTTCTAATTCTTTTCGAATTCTTTTATTTTTAATTTTGTCTCTTCCACCCTTAATTTTTTTGTCTCATACAAAAAATTTTAATTGAGAGGTTAAATTATTTCCCACACCACAAGGAGAACTTACTGGTTGTGTCTTGGAGAGTTAGCTACCTATTATAAGCTTTAGATTTTTGGACAATCTCTGGATATAAAATCATGGTCTATATGAGAGTGAATTGTTGAAAGTAGTAAACATATGCAGTGAGTTGAAAAAGCCAGAAATAGAGAAGGTAGGATGATTGGGAAAAAAAAAGTTTTAAATTTAAATTAATTTGCTTTTGATCCAATCTAACCATCAAAACATATATACAACTTCTTTTATACAATCATCAAGAAACATTTTTTTCTTTTTTTCTTCTTTTTTCTTCCTATCAAAAGTAATTTTGACGAAAAAATTGTGATCAAAATGAAATTAATGTTATCTCTATTACTGTTATTAAGTTAATAGTATGGTCCCAAAACTCAACTCTAGAAATATAGATAATAGGTTATTAAAACTCAATTTAAAAGACAATTGGTGTACCAGAATATTAATTACTAGTACTAACAGTCTTAAGAAATAATAATGCTCATAAAATTATTATTTATTATAATTAGGACGGCTGTAGAGAGGCAGGCATGGGCTTAGATCCCCAAAAAATTTATATTTTTTTATTATATAAAAATTAATCCCACCTAATTAGTGCTTTGATCCTTTTTTTTTTTTTTTTTAAATTATTGTTTGATTTATCTTTTATTAATTTTGGCCTTTTCTTACAGTTATATCATTTATAAGTTGTAAAAAGTTGAAAAAAATAATATTATACTTTTTATTTTTATTTGTGTAATTACACTTTTATCTTAAACATTTGTGTATTTTTCACTTTCAATCCTTGACTTTTAAAATTTGTTAAATCAATCCTAAACGTTATCAAAACGTAGTAAAGTTAGTTAGACCTAACGTTAATTTTCAAAAGAAAATGATTAAGAAATGGAGAACTTTATTTCCATCTTGCATTACGAATTGATTTATCGCAATAAGATTGCTAATACTTTTTATAGTGTTTTTTTACTCATATTCTGAAATATAAATATATATCAATCAAATTATAAATTAAGCTACGGATATCGATCTTTGCAATAAAAATATTAATTTGGTTGATTTAATTAATTTCGAATCAAATTATTTAAAATTAAATTAATCGAATTATGTTATTTCTTTTTTGTTAATCAAATCAAATTTTTTAATTTTAAAAATTAATGGACCAAATTAATGCAATTAGTTCAATTAAGTTTTTTGGTTAATCAAATAATAAAATATATTAAATAAAAGTATACTTTAAATTCTTAATTTTTTATATTTAAAATAAATTAAATAAAATTATCCAACAAAAATGTTCAAATACCAAAGTACTAGATTAAAAACTTTAATAACTTAAAATGAAATTAACTATTTCATATATTTTTAGTTCTATATATATTATTATATTTCAGTTAAAATTTTGATTAATTTAATTAATTTAGTTTTTGAAATAAATTAACCGAAAACTAAATTTTTTTAAAAAAATTATTTTTGATAATCCATCGAAATTAATTTGATGGTTAATTGAGTAATCAAATTTAATCAATTTGATCAATAATTCGATTAAAATCGAATTTTGAGCGCTCCTACTGATCTGCTGGGTAGAAAAGAAAGCAACGCCAAATATAGAATCAAGCGATCTGATCAAGTGGACAAAGCATAAACTTTTAACACTTGGTGTTTAACAGCCGATACATAGTTGACATAATTAGAGCTAAAACTCAAAAAGACAAAACAAATTATAAGGAGCCTTCGCCAAACCAAAGTGGAGACTGATTTGTATTTTGGAATCATGCCAAAATCTTTATTCACGCTTTCTAGATACCTACCAAAAGCTGTTGAAAACCCTTACTTCATCCCCATCTCACTTCACACTGCAATAAGTTTCAAAAACAAAGAAAATGAATTAATACTTAGAATTAGAAAGCAAAATCAAAAAGAAAAACAAAAGCAAGAAAAGAGAGATATACCGGTTGCAGTTAGTGGAGGGGCTTATCTTGTAAGGAATCTTGACACCGCATTTCTTTGGAAGGCCCACGGCCAAGTTACGTTTGATACCAGGGATAGTCCTAGCCGCATTTTGAAGGCACCTGCAAACACTTCGGCGGTCTCGGGTGGTTTTAGCCCCGTTGTTCAGGGCCCTAATCCCCATGCAGCAATTTGGTGGCAGGAATCCTCCATTCTGCAAGTATTTTATGCATCCACTTATTTGTTTTGCCACATATCCGCATGATATGGCAGTTGTTGCCATGGGTTCAACCACCAACATGCACAACAATAAAGCACAAACAAGTTTAAGAGCTGCAGCCATGGGTTTTGGTTCAGAAAAGTTTGAAAAAACAAAGAATTAATACAAACTTTTGTATTGGAGCACTAGAAAAGCAGGAAACTTCACTTGTGTTTTGAAAGCTGAGTGAGTGCAATAGGGTAAGGCCTGGGGTTTATATAGACTACTTTGCTTTGGACGAGAGAATTTAATTGAAGGGTTTGGTTGTTGGGTTTTAATTGAATCAATCCTCTCTTATGGTTCCTATTTCTGGTTTCTTCATGGCGTCATTACAGTTGACATATCTGATCTTTCACGTCCTATAATGCTTGTAAAGACCAAGATATGCAAAGCTTTGATGTTAATAGGAAAAAATGTGTTATTTTATTTATTTATTTTTCGGTTAATGTGATAATATTATATACAATAAAAAAAAGTTCTTTTTCGTCTTATATTTTTTTATTTTTTTGGATTTTGTTAACTAGAGCTTTTAGATAATTTTTGAAAGTTAATTAATATATTATTTAGAGTAATAATTTTGTATTAATATAATAATTAATAATTGGGTTAACGTTATAAATAACCCTTAAATTATAACAAAATGTTCAATATATTATCTAAACTTTTAAATTTTTAATATGATACATGAATATTATTTTGTTAACTAATATAACATTTACTTCTAATGTGACAAACTCCAAATAATGACACACAATGTACAAATAACTCTTTAAATATGAAATTAATTAATAAATTCATAATTCATATATTATATTAAAAAAAATTTTAAATTTAAATATCATATTAAATATTTTATTATAATTTAAAAATTATTCATAACATTAACCCTTAATAATTTTATAAATAGCGTTACATATATCATCTCATACATTCATTTCACACACTCACTTTTTATTATAGTAATAAAAATGGAAATAACTAACATTTATATGACCTATAATAAAATTTTGAGAATTTATATATTGTATGAGTTTATGCAGTATTAGTAATAAATATCAAATATCATATAGTTTTATATTCAGATTGGATCCCTTTATTTACTATCAATTGGTAGTAAGTTTGATATTTAATATAGTATCAAAGTCAAGATTTTTTTTTGTTATCCTTTCTAAATCTGTCATATGATAGGCTTATTCTATTTTCGCTTATGATAAGGTCATCAAAACAAGAAAACAAGATAAGCGAAGACACTCAATAAAAAAAATTTTCTTTTTCTTCCCCAACCCGATTCGATTCTTTTATTTATTTATTTTTTCTTGCGACACGATAATTTTGATTATCAGATTTTTTGAATAAAACATAAGTCTACATTTGATAATTTTGAGTCAATTGAAGGGTAAGCCTATTTATTTATGGTTCTAAGAGCAATAGTTCTAACGGTTGACTCCATTCTTTCAAATCATTTCTCATTATTAATAAAGGGTAACGAAGATAAAATATGAGCTTGATAAGAATCTATTAAAGTGATATTATATTATATCTAATAAATACCTAATATCTTGTAGTTTTATATTCAAATTGAGCTCCTTCACTTATATCAATTGATAGTAATTTGGATACTTAATATGATATTAAAATAATCTTTTTTATTTTCGTTTATACGTGATAAAAATATGTTAAAGTGATATAATCGTATATCTAATAAATATCACTTTAACATGAACTATAATAAAAAGAACAGCCACATCCACAAGTACACGAGATAAGGAAGAAATGAAGCAATACAATGATATACATCAAAAGAGAACATATGGCACCAAATCGTCCATCAACTCCCAATATGTGATTGTAGTTTTTTTTTTTTTTTCATATTCGACTTTTCATCAATGAAATGTGATTAAGCCATCTTTTTCAAACTAAAAATAAAAATTTAATGTAATTAAGTGTTCTAGGAGATTGAAAACTTATACTTAGGGTTTATAGTCATAGTCATATATAATTGTCAATGCATCAACAAATTAGAAAAATCCAACTATACATATTATTTATTTGTGCCACATTCATTTTTAAAATTTGTAAAACAAAAAATATAATTTTTTTTGTCCCATTTTTTATCACTTTTTTATGTTTCAAAATTAACAGCTTTTCATTAATGCATATAAGTACAGAAGTCAAGAAATGACAAATGGTCCAGGGTGAGCAACGACGGCCAATGCAAGACAAAAAAACTAGACTCCCCATTTAACCTTGGCAATTGCCATTTCTCTCTCTTTCGTCTAAAGTCGGCTGCTGCTATGGACCACACTCTTAACCTAATGAAATAATGCCACCTAAATGAGTTGGACTGTGTTTGGAATGGGCTAAGTATTGGAGTCCACATTTTTAGTTGAACACCATAGGCCCATAACCACTCATTTCTACCAATGTTAAATATTAGGCCCATATAGCCTATCTGGTACTTAAGAAAAATAATTATTAAAAAATTCTTACTTAACTATAGGAATAGACCTGTTCAAATCCGAATGCTCACTCAAGTTTTGGGAGAGTTTGACTTTTGAGAAGATTTAAATAAAAAATTAAAACTCGTTCAATGAATTTGGACATAACTTTTAGATTTATTTAAATTTCAAACCAAAACTTTAGATAAAAAATTTAAAATTCGACTTCGATATGATCCAATCAAATTTACGTATATTTAAATTTTTTATTTTTATATATACGTAAATTATATATAAATTAATTCACATATGCATATGTAATTAAAATAAAAAATATATTTTTTATTAAAATTAATTTTTATTTTTTATAAATATGTGAATTGAATATGATTTTATTAAACTTAATCTAATCATTTTTTAATATTTTTATTATATAAATTAAGTTTAATAGGTGTGTTTACGATTTTTTTCTTAATTTGGATCGGATTTAAAAAAATTTTAAGACAAAATTTTATGTTGATCTTGGTTTGAACTAATATATAAACTATTAATATCAAGTATAAATCAGACCTAATCCATGAACATCCCTATATAGAAGTGACTTGAAAGATATTAAACTTTTTTTGTGAAAAGCTATAATACCATTCTAATTAGGTTATTGTTTTCATTACTATTAAAATAATTTTCATGAATTAATAAAGTTGATCTTATTATTTTAGAATAAACAACTTTTTTTAAAAAAATTTCTTAAAAATTGTAGGAAAAAAACAATTAGTTAGAAACTTTAAGTGAAATAATTGCTTTGACTTCTTGCATTATTAAAAAAAACTTGTCAATTATATTTAGTTAATAGTTACATTAAACATATTGTAGACCAAAAAAATCACAGTTATATTTTGCTGTTATTCTTGTTTTGAATTAGCAAGATTTAGATGAAGTTCATCAAATTAAGATAATGATGCTCATCAATTAAAATAATTAAATAAAAATTTCAAATCAATAAATTAGAAGAATTTTTTTTATTTGTTACATAACAAGTACAAAAAATTTTAAATTTAAAAAATGTAAGATAATAAACTCTATATATAGCTCACCAACTTCTGCACGTTCATTGAAAAAAAGACCTGGTTGGCTGGTTGAAAATCCACCAACACATAACCTGAATTCCAAATAATTACATGTGATTAATGAATATAACAAACTCCTTTTTCATTTTGATCATGAAAGCTTTTTTCTATGAAATTAAGTGATGTGAAGAGGAATTGATGGTGATGAGCTGGTTGGAGTTATAGATTTTTGTAATGATTTCAACTGCAAGCAATTAGGAAACAGCGTTCAAAAACGCAGTCTAACAACTCAGCTACTGGCGTCTGTCCTCTTTGCACTGTTCAATCCACCACCCAAAGGATCTTTGCCGCCATTTCCTCTGCATACAAAGTCCAGCCCTACTCTCTTTTCCAAGTCCTCTAGGGTTTCACTTTGAAACCTAAGAGTATATATAGTAAAAATGGTTTAAGCCACTTATGATTTAACTATTTATAGGATTCATATCTTGAATAGAAAGGATAAAAACTGTTTATTTATATATATTATATAAAAAAGATGGTTTAAACTTTATTTAGTATGTTTCTATATCGAATTTGTACATAAATTCAGTATTTTCTCTCAAAATGTCTGATCTTTACGAGTATTTTACGTTGGTTTTTTTTTGTTGTTTTCATTTCTTTAAGAAACAAAAACATTAATTTGCATCTAACCATATCCATTAAAAGAAGGCGTTGAGAACATAGTGAATATTGTGGCTCAGTCCTGACCAAGTCCAAGAGGATCCGATGACTAAATTTTGCATGTGCATTTTGATGCATGCAATGCATAATTATTACCCATATTTAGTATCTTTGGCTGTTAGGTTGCTTTGCTAGTTGGCACTTGGCAGCATCCTTAGTACAAAATCTTTCTCTTTTCTGCTAACTTTTGTATAAATAGATACCCTTTTGCCCTCAAATCCTCAAAGCCTTGCTCCAAGCTATCAATAGAGTCACCCAATTGTTTCAGGCAGCTCTCACTCAAATTAAATGGCCACCACAGCAATAATATTGAAAATATTGCCATTTTTCTTCTGTCTGTTCAGTATCTGCAACTGCAGCTTCCATGCCACTAATGAAGATGATGATAATGGCGGTTGGCAAACTGCTCATGCCACATTCTATGGTGGTGCTGATGCTACTGGTACAATGGGTGAGTTTCAGACTGTGAGTATAGATGACTTGAATTTTCGTTTCTTAATTAATTTGCTCTAAATTTCTGGACTACATATAATTTGTGATGTTTGTTTATTTTAGGTGGAGCATGTGGTTATGGAAACTTGTATAGTCAGGGGTATGGAACGAGCACAGCAGCTTTGAGCACTGTACTTTTCAACAATGGCTTGACCTGCGGTGCCTGCTACGAGCTGCAGTGCAATGATGATCCCAAATGGTGCATTTCTCAAACCATAACCGTCACCGCCACCAACTTTTGTCCTCCTAATTATGCTTTGTCTAGTGACAATGGTGGGTGGTGCAATCCCCCTCGAGAACACTTCGATTTGGCCGAACCTGCTTTCCTTCAGATTGCAGAATATCGAGCTGGAATTGTTCCTGTTCTCTTCAGACGGTATCACCTGCAATTAATCAATCCCAATTTAAGACAATGTATCCATCAAAATATTGTGTGAAGTTCACATTTATACGTGATGCATTTGATGGACTTTTCAGGGTTTCTTGTGTGAAGAAAGGAGGCATCAGATACACCCTCAATGGTCATTCATACTTCAACTTGGTGTTGATAACAAACGTGGGAGGTGCAGGGGACATAACTTCGGTATCCATCAAGGGTTCCAAAACAGGGTGGCTACCCATGTCAAGAAATTGGGGCCAAAACTGGCAAAGCAATGCCTACCTTAATGGCCAAAGCCTCTCCTTCAAAGTGACTTCCAGCGATGGCAGGACTATCACCAACTACGATGTAGTGCCTGGTGGCTGGCAGTTTGGACAAACTTTTGAAGGAGGCCAATTTTAGGCAAATTGCGTCTACCGTTGATTATAAATCGGGCACATGAGCGTTTTATGCAGGGGTAGCAAAGTGGTTGCCCGCTGGCTTTATGTGTGAAATTGGCGAGCTAGTGCCATAGCCTTTATAGGTACATTACATATATAGGGCCCCCCAACTATTCAATTTGGAGGGAATAAGCTGAATTTTCCATAAGATAATCTGTCAGAAATTTGCTAATTGACCATAATATCTATGGTTTTCCAATGACTAAAATAGTTTATAAATAATGGTATCTGGTATCTCAAACAGTCAAGAGTTTCAAAGTCAGAGCACTATGCCTTCTCTTTCCAATTTTTATGAACAGATTTTATGATTTATCTGCCAATACATTAGTGAGAACTTTGATTCAAGATCATAGATAGAAAATGAAAATGGATTGGAAACTCTCTCTCGATTTTCTTTGTGGTTGGAGCTGCAATTTATTGTATCTTGACAGGGTTCCTTAACAGCCCACTAACAAGTAGAAAGATACTTTCTTCACTGTATTGGAGCTAGAGTTGGCAATCAAATTCAAATTCGTAGGTTTCGATTTTCATCTCATCTTATAAGATTAACTTCTTTTTAATCGAGTTTTGGATCCTGTTTTTTTTTTTTTTTTAAAAAAAACAAAGTTAAATTTTAGATAAATCCAACTCAATATATATATATATATATATATTATAATTTTATTATTTATTTAATTTTATGATTATATATATTATAATTTTATTTATTTATTTTTATATTTATATTTAAAAATAATAATTTATTAATTTCGAATCATATTATATAAATATACAAATTAAATCAAATACAAAAACAATATTTAAAAAAAAAATCAAATCAAGTTTGATTCAATAGGAACAAATAACCATCCCATAGTGACCCATTACATCTCTAATTGACGCCATGCCACATGTTTGACCTCAGTCACATAGAACGTATCTTTTCTAAATACCGCCTTTCTTTGGTGCAAAAATACTGGTTTTTCGCATGTTAGATAAAAGAGGCATCTTCAGAGTTTTTTCTACAAAATTCACATCACTTTTCCAAGAGGACAGAGAAGTGGAAGAAACTCCATGGCCTGCATACACATCCTCACCTACCCAAACCAAATTCATCAAAGCACAATTCTTTACAAGCATGATGAACACAAATGGACATTCAAAAAGAAAAACACCGCCTCTACTTAAAAACAGCCAAGACAGCACAAAAATCGTAAGAGATTCAATAATTCAGTAAGGAGTACTTCACCCTCAAAACAATTTTGCCTTTCTCAACACCAAGCTTTCCACCAGTAACCAACCAATGACCTGGAGGATCTTGCGGCCCTTTGCTCATCTCAGTCATATCAACAAATTTTGCCAACTTGTTTACAATGTCATCTTGTGAGCCGGAACTTGAGTCACCAGAGTTGGCAGTACCCGTAGTAGAAACAACTTTCTTTGATTTGTCATTTGGACTATGGTCCCACAATGATCTTCGTACTGTGCAGCCTGGAAGCCTAGAATACAAGAGCTTCATGTACAAGACATTTCTCGACCCAAAATCCCAGACTCCAAGTTGTGCCCCGGTGACAATGTAGACACCAGAGAGGTCACCTATAAAGGTTTCAGGGTTTTCAATTGGTGCAGTACTAACATGAGAGAAATTCTTCCATTTCACGGGTTCAAACCATCTGCTATCTTGCTCCTCAGGTCCCTGCCACTTGGGAGCACCAATTGCCACATGGGTGTCCCAGTGTGGAAGTAGGATCTTTGGAAGAGAAGCTAAGTGTTGAAGATGAATACTAAGACGGTTCCACTTGATTCCTTCTAGGCATAACCGCAAGCCTGTTACTGGCTTGCGTCCAACTGAGATCTGCATTTACATTGAGCCTAGATTAAATGCAAAATCTTGTTACAATGATTCATGTTACCACTCCCCAGTAACTTTCATGAAGCGATTTATGATCAATGCTCTACATTGAAAGACTGCGGAACCATAGCAAAGTTGTTTCATGGGATGATAAGCCCCAAAACCATGAATGGATTTTCGCAGATATTTTGCTTCTCAAGCATCCAAGCAATAGTTTTCGAAAAAAGCAGTAATATCAATAATAATCTTGCTATATCTAATAATGACGACTACAGTAGTTAAAGAACTCAAAATTTTCATACTCTAATAAAATTTAAGGATAGTAAAGAGACATTTAGCAAGTGCAAAAAATTATCTATAAAAGGCAATGTTACTGATAACTCAAAATTAAAAACAAAAAAAAAATCCCGGCATTTTAAGATTTCCCTTGACCATAATAATTTCATAAGGTTTAGAATTAGTCACAAAGGCCAATCAATATTTAACGACTAACCAAAGGAGTTGGCCCTCTTGAGATGTATGGCTCTTATAATGACCACTGACGTTAATGCAACTGCAAAGGAAATTCCAGCTAATGAATGAACAAGAAAAAAAAATGGAAGAAAACCATTCTATGAAGGGCCAATCAAGCTAGATAAAGCTTGATAATCAGGACAAAAAAGAACAGCTACGAAAGCTAGTAAAGTTTCTTATAATGGGAGATAAAAAAATGAAGGTGGCTTTTGATTATTTAACATTTCCAGACAATTTGTTATTTCAAATTTCCAGGAATAGCAACAACCGTCAGCAATCCTTTATCATATGCACACACGCATATAGTGAAAAAAAATCAAGAAACCTTGCCTTAATTGTGCTCTTTTGCCATTCTTAGGAACAAGTCTCACCAACAAGTGGAAGAGATTGAAGTTTTAAGATGAAAACTATGTTGAATAAACCTATACTTGCTCTCTGGCCAAAAAAAAAAAAACTATACCTGCTCTTGGCTGACATAAAGTCTTTGCCCCATCATGCTGAATTGCAAAGATGGGCAAATAGGTTCCTTCCTTTGGCGGCCAGGAATCTTGTCCCGTACAGGAGCCCATATCCTAGGAATCTGAAACTCTAGAAAATATCTCAGTTCTTCAATTGGAGGCTTGTCTGCAATCAGACCGAATATTAAGTTAGTACAAAGAGTTAATCATTAGCAACATAACAAATGAGAAAGAAAAGATTACATCCAATCAACCACAAAGAATTAGTTGAATTACATTCAAGATAAAGACTGATAGCACAAGTCAGATGCTCCTTTCCAGCTATCCCATCAAGTAGAGCAGTAATAGGATAGAAAGTCATTCCAATGACATCAGGAGAGGACCAGACAGTTTTGGCCCACTGGGTATGGTTTTGCTCCAGATCATCTCCTCCCCTCCTCCGAAAAATGACTGTAACATCCTGCAACAATAAGAAATCCAGAAAATGCAATCAAGGCTTCATGGAGATTAAGTGAAACAACATCTAGCAAGTTACATATCTGGAACTTACTACAAGGGTAAATGGTAAAAAAAGCACTAAAAGGCAATGATTTCCAGGTAGAAAGCAAATCAGTTTGCTCCATCAATCATGCAAATAACATATCTTGGCAACCAGAGGCAAGCTGCCATGTGTACTGGTCAAACATAAAAGACTTGCACCTACAACCTAATCCTAAAGCAATTCGTGCGGGAATATCTTTTGGCAACAAAAAAGCGATAAATTTTATATAATAGCCATTCCTGCATGCCCAGTCATGATCAATGATGCCATAACTGCTCAACATCATTGCCATACGAACATTTTAAGAGGAAAAGTAGGAAATACAACAAGAAAAATGACCAAACAAACAAATGCAGCTTTTTCCCACTACATGGTGTTGGCTACATGGATCGATTCAACAATGGAAAAAACAGTAAAGACTAAATCCACCCCAATAAAAACCATCATGAAGCTATCACATTCAACAAATCATTACCAAAAACAACCAACCATGCCAAACCAATTGGTACAAATTGACATGCTTAATTAAAGAGTTAGATAAAATGTGCAGGAAAATGCACTGGGTGATTGGTACAGTAGTTTCAGTTATAGATCCAAATAGCTATCTGCACTTGTTTCTCTATGTATGAGAAAGTCCTTATGTGTACAAAGAACAAAGGCTAACTTTATTTTGCAAATTAATTTTTCGATAATTTCAAAGCATGGGCACAGCATATAACAGAATAGCATCCCAAAAATATCGAATATTCCTATGCAAATTGATTTCCACTAACAAACTGTCAGGACGTTAGAATACCTCTTTCCCATTAAGATATGGCGCACTAGTAGGCTGAGGGTAAACCCCTTGACTGTTGAATAAGCCAGGATCAAGACCCTGTAAAGCTCAAAAATTATATTAAGTAAACAATGGTCAAGAAAGTAAGACAAATAAAGGATCAAATAAAGAAAATGAAAGAAATGATGGAACTAGCCTTATCCTTTAATTTGATTTGACCTGAACTTGTATGACTTTCATTGTCCGAGAATCTCTGATTTCCAATATCCTGCACATAGGTTTTAATCTCCGTGGTAGATAAAGGTGAAGAGTGATGTTGTTTGACGTATATCACATCTTTACCACCCATAGTTACAGAAGTAATGACATGTGTCCCAAAATTTTCAATGAAACTGTCAAATAAAGCAATTTTAGGACTTGAAACTATATTCTAAGAATTTTACATTTAACAACAAATGGTTCATACCTTGCCAAGGATGATGGGTCCCAAGCAGTTGGGATAGCCCGTTTAACATTTTCTTGCAACACTGATGGCGACTTTGTAAGCTGAAACTTGGCAAGTGGAATGTAAAATCCATCCATAGCAAGTGTCTTCGTGGTCGCAGCATCAATATCTGTTGAACCGGTAAAGCTAAATGCAGAATTGAAACTACCAAGCGGAAAACCACTGGACACATTAGCTTTTTTATTAAAATACTCCACCATCTGCAGTTGGTAGTTAACAAAAGTAAATTAGAAAATGTTAAAGCAATATAAATCATGTTTGAAACAAATCAACGCAAACCAAATAATTGGAAATAGTTTAATAATGCTGGTAAGATCAGATATGTTACTGATGTTATTTCTACATTTCATCATGATCACAGTGCACTTAGCAATTCAATTACCATTTTCTCTTTCTCCAAAAGATAATTAGGCACATCATAATCAAATTCAATGATCTTATGCATTGTCTTAATCACCAAAATACTCGATCTAAGAAGCTAACCCGTCAAACTAAATTTCAAACCCACAACATAATTTGAAATCAAACACTAAGAATCAAACATGACCTTATATACTTTGATAGGAGATAATATACAAGTCCAAACAGAACCAATTACAAGAGACTTTTAGGCTAACGATTAACATTAATGGACAATTGTACTTATCAAATAATATCTTAACAAATCACATTCATGAGGAACAGTCAATGATGATGAACTAGAGGAAAGAATGCAAGTGATAACTTCAACCCAAGTGGAGAAAGTATGAATGAAACAGAATGAGCTGTCATTGAATAGGTTGTACTTATGTAACAATCTACTGATAAACATAACCAAGTTAAAAGTTTAATATAAGAGAGGAATATATTTAATCAATCGCATTATGATGCAGACTAGACGCAGGAAAAAGAAGTTCAAAGAATTTTCTTTATCCTCGGGCAGGGTTAATTACCGGTACATGGTTGGAGTTTGTTCTATGTAGTTACATTCATTCTTAACCTCAAATATCAATTAAATTAATCTCAGTTCAACTGCCACTTCTGTTTATCACCAAAATAATAGACTCATGATATATTGACTAACCTTGTCATAAATCTCCAAACCTTTAACGCTAAAGTCAAGGTTTTACTATGCATATCTACCAAAGCCCCAGAAGAAGCACAAGAACATAATTGTAAATTCAAGCTAAACCCAAAAATTAACAA
This sequence comes from Durio zibethinus, assembly GCF_002303985.1. The sequence continues at coordinate 971,458 of NW_019167904.1, forward strand.
CTAAGTAACAAGCTAGCATAATTAATGGACAAAACACCAAAAAACACAGAAACCAAACCCACAAAATTTACCTCATGAAAATTGCAAACCCCAGAACTTTGACGGCCAAAAGGCTCCTGGGAGTTCACGATATCTCTAGAAATATTGGGAAGAACAGTTTGATCGTCCAAGTAGATATCCCTACCATGTTCCTCATCAATTTCAACTATCCTAGAACCTGTCACACCTTTACAGTACAATAACCTCGTATCGAAGTTAACATCGAATCCCCTCCCTAACGCCTGCACAGCGTTCATCGCAGTGTGCATGGCAGCTGCATTTCCATTTCCATTTTCCCCCATTTTTTCATAACCAGAATTCCTCTTTGAATTCCACTTCAGCCTCCAACTTTATCCTTGATCAGATTCATACCCAGCTCACCAAATAAGCTCAGCTCAAAGACCCAATTCCCTATTATACTGAATTCCAAAGAAATCGAATGAATATTATGAGGTGAAGAAAAGTGGGAGATGGGGTGATAGTCAAAACCACACCGTTTGTTTCTGTCTTTGAGAATGCGAAGTTGACTGAGAGACCAATAACTGGGGAGAAAAGACTTATGAGAGAATTAAGAACTCTACGTTGTATTTGTAAAAGGATCTGAAAGATAACAATCTAATCTGATGATTTCTCTTGAAATTCATTTTTTCTTGTAATATTGGGGTGAAAATAAAATAAAAATAAAAATAAATAAATTTTCAGAGTTTGTATTCCAGTGTAGACTTTCAGCTATCTTATGAGTTACGATTATATTGTTCCAAAACCATTGACTCTGTCTCTCAAAGTCGAATTGTTTTTATCAACGAATAGACAAAACCGAAGGCAATATTACTTGTTTGTTTTATTAGGCCAAGATTCATCAATGCAGAATTAAGGAAAGTAGAACACTAGCTTTGGAAATTTTTTTTTTTAAATAGGTTGAACATTTTAGGAGGAACGAGAAGGTTAGTTTAAGCCTGAGCTTCAAAACTCTTGGTCAAAGCCCAACCTGAATCAAGTCAAGCCTATCTCGCCAAACCTTTGGACAGATCTCCTCTTTGCCACTTTAATATTTTATTAGAACATTAGTATTGAAATGGGATCTTGGGCAATCACTTTAACTAAAACTGCTAAAACCAAATTGCTATGTTGCACTGTATTAGCCTTTTTTCTGATGGAGGTAACATTGATATGAACTGATAATTTTCAGAACCGTGTATCTTCTTTACAACAAAGTCAACTAGATGATGTAAATGGTGCTCTATTTTTCTTTTATTTTGCCAAGGAGTTACCCCACCAACATCCTTCCTACATTTCCTTCATTTGATGACAAAATCATCATTAAAGGTAACTAATAAGAGGTTCAGTTAGAACGTATATCTACTATCACATGCCAACTTTCTTGAGTTGGAACAAGGCGTAACTTTTTCAAAATTTTACCCTCATTGTAAGTTCCTTGTCCTCTTGGCATTGAACAGTTGGCGAAGGAAAGCAAATTTCCCCTTTGTTCGAACGGATAACTCAGTTATGGTTCCGTTACTTGTTTCTGCTGTCTCGCTGGTGTCAGATTCAGGTATGGATGGTGGAGGTGTAAGTGTGAAGAGAAAAGCATTCAGCATACGGATTATCTGACTGAAGCTGGGCCTCATGTTAGGGTCCTCAACCCAACATGATTGTATGATAAATGCCAGATCAGGGGATATATCTTCTGGAAGGCCGGGTCGCTCTTGCTGCATACTCATGGCATCAACCTAGTTAGTTATCTGTTAGTTTAAACATTTATAATGCATAACAAATATGTGCGTTAAAGACTCGCACCTTAAAAGCAGCAGCATAAGCTGCCTGCAAATTGGACATGCCTTCAAATGGCATGCGATTGGTCAACAATTCCCATAAGACAATTCCAAAGCTGTAGACATCAACCTTGTTATTGTAATGCTTTTTCTCTCCCTGACGCAATGTCACCGTGCTATACAACTACAATAACACAGATTCACAGTAAAAGAGTGACAACCGAGTAAGAGGAATTGTACACAAAAGTTAGTCTACTCGTAGTGATTAATTTTTCTTACAGCAACGAACCATAACAATGCACCTACATTACTGCCAGCTGTTGTACAAAACTACAACAGACTAAAAAGTGGTTCAAGAATACTTTACGTCTATTAATCCAGGCAGCTACTAAATATAATGCTATTAAATGATCCTCGAGTCTCTGGGTAAGAAATACATAAATTTCCAAGGTAAAAATATGCCAAATCTCCTTTGAGCCAAAATCACATATCATTTGTGCATACTAAAAAATAAATTACCTAAAGATGGATTCCCATGCAGTCTGTTAAGCAAACCGCAGAGATTGAAAAATTTTCGCATAAAGAGTAGGTTACTCTGTCTGCAGCTAAGGTATTCGTTATCAATTGAAGTATTCAAATATAAACATATGTGTGTGTGTGTCGCCATCACAACTTCTCTTCTTGATTAAGACTTGATGACTTTCATAACAGATGTAATTCAAATAATTAATATTCTAGATATTTGAAACCACACCAGAGCAACAGAAAAGACTTATGGCCTCTAAAGAACAACCAATGAGTTAAGCGGGGGTGATGACATTGCCACTTGACAAGAAATTGCAGAAAGAAATTTAACTTTTGTAACTAACAAGATGAAAACAAAAACAAAAAGCTGTCTGTTTTGCTAATAAATAGTGGCACAAACCTCAGGGGCCATCCAGCGATAAGTCCCAGTCTCTGCAGTCATCATCTCTGTCACAGATTCTTCCCTTGCAAGACCAAAATCTGCAAGTTTCACAGACCTATGGTTTGCTGTAAGCAACAAGTTGTCTGCATTAATAAATTTCCAAATGAACTTGCAATTAGTCAAAGGAATCAACAACAGATACTGAACTATGAACAAATGTATTACATCAAAGAGGAAATTACAATCCACATTCTGCTTTCCATGGCAGAGATTCATTCAGATAAGACATCAGCCACTGCAACTCCCAACCCAAAGCGAATACATTTAAAAGTATAGGATAGTTGTGTAATTGCAAATTCAGGTGTTCCGATTTTGAAAGTTTTCACAGCAATTCCAATATAAAATTGGAGATAATATTGCTAAATTGAAACACAGGAAACAGTCACAAGGAAAGAGACCATTGCAGCGGCAAAGAATTCCAAAGAAAAACATCTAAGCCACTAATGCACAGAAAATAAAGAAAAGAATTAGGAATTAAAGAAAAAGGGGCAAACTGTGTCCTAGTTAGTATATAAACTTCAGTCTCTGTACACTTATGAAATTATTTCACAGCTGTGAAGACATCATGCACACATGCATTAGAGGGAAAGAGAGAGAAGAACGAGATGCTGCTATAAAAGGAATCATAGCATGGCCTTTGAATTCATACAATCAAGCCTTTCCAACCACTAATTAATATTCTATAAAGGAGCATTCTGTTGTAACTGATGAAGTATGTTCAACAAGTACCAGGCTTTAGATCTCTATGTATAATCCCATTGGCATGCAGACAATCCATGGCTCGAGCAATGTCCAGTGCAAAATTCAAAGCCACATGAAGGTCTAAAACTTTTGGACGGATGCTAATTAAATACTTGCGAAGAGACATTCCTGGTAATAGTTCAGTTACTATCGCCATCAGTGGGTCCTTACAAGCTCCAAAGAACTGCCAAGGCAACAAATTCCCTACTGCATGTTAGAAACAGATAGACGATAGATTCATTTGATGCAATAGTCATATGAAAAGAAACAAAGGAAAATACTGCTGCACATTGCATTTCAAGCTTTGAACAGACTACCTTGACAAGATTCTCGTGTTTAACTCGAGACATCATGTTAACCTCACGAGCAAAACGACTCTCAAGTGCAGCTCTTTCCTCCACAGTACTCCCACGGTGAAGAACTTTAATGGCAACAATCCGATCACCATACCTGGAAAAATATTAGACTCGCCCCTATGTAACTAGGATGGTACCCTTGATCCACAACCAAATTTTTTACAATTTATTCCATCACATTGTTTCACTTCACAAATTTACAAATTAAAATACTTTTTCCCCCTAACACAATAACAAATTATTATTTCTACAAAAATCTTATACAAATAATAATAATTAGAAAGGAATAACAATGTTCAATATATATTGACTTCTCCTGTTACATCCATACAAGCATATAAAATATATTTTCTAATCTCAAAAAAAAAAAATTAAACTTGTTAATTTGGGGATAATTAACTACAAAAAAAGTTCAGATTACAATAAAAAGATTAAAAAAATGAATCTTTACCACTAAACTAACATGGCTGTTTTTCAATTTTTTTTTTTTATTTTGGCGTCTGAGAAAATAATTATGAGTAAATTAGTACAATTATTATTTACAGAGGTGTTTGAGACTGACCTTCCTTCGTAAACCTTGCCATGAGCTCCTTCGCCGATTTTGGAGCCGATAAATATCAATTTCGGGTCAATGAGCAAACTTTGATCGATGGTCAACTCTTCAGCAGCCGTTGTCGACCCATTTGAAACGACGACGCTTCCCGTTTTTTCTTCTCTGCAACTCATAGTTGCAAATTTTACAACCTTTGTTTTTGTTTTTGGTTTCTAAATTATTCCCGAATTCCTCATTTCAATTAAATTAAATTTTTTTTCTCAAGAACCAAACACTTCTTTCAAACCACCGAACCTCGAAATAATCCTTTCGATTCCTTTTTCTTAAATTCCGCAAAGATTTTATAATCTTTTTTTCTTTGTATTTCGCTTGAGCTCCAAGTTTCGTCTTTGAAGATAATAGCCAAGAAAAAAGGGAAATGAAACCCTAGAAAAAGGTAAAACAAGATGAGACGAAAGCAACTTACAGTCGAAGCAAAAATAGATAAAAGGAAAAGCCGAGATGAAGCTTAAGCTATCACTTAAAACGGAGACGTTTTAAATCATCAAAGAAAGAGTAAAGTGAAAAAGAAAAGAGTGAAGAAAATTTGAGTTTGAGCTTTGTTTGTCTCTCCGGAAAATGTGTAAAGTAAGAAGCTCTTTCGATGAAGATAATATTTCCGAGAATTTTCTTTTCCGTGTGTCAGTCCGCTCCGACAAGGGCTTTAATAATTTTTTTTTATTTTTAAAGAGCGGAAAATAAAAGAATAAAATAGAAAAAATAAATTAAGGAAAAGGAGAGGGATAGTGTTTGGAGAAGAGTGAAGGGCCAATGATAGAAGAACACGTGATCATCGTGCCAATGCAATTGTCTGAGGTAACGTTATTAGCAAGTTGTTTTTATTATTTGTGATTTAAAGTTATTTTATTTGATTAATGATTATTAATTTTTAAAAATTACAAATTATTATATTTAATATTATTAAAAATTAATTTTTATTTTTATTTTAAAATTTAAAAATAATCTTGCATATTATAATTATTATATAAATAATAATTTTAATGTTATATTTATTTTGTAATAAATTACAATTAAAATTTTATAAAATATATTCTATTGATAGATAAATTAAATTTGTAAATATGAATTTGTAAAAAATATTTAAAATTAAAAATAAATTATCTATTAAATTAATAATATAAAAATATATTATATAAAATATGAAAAAGCACAAAATTTATTTTAAATGTTGTTATAATGAATATTAATTTGAAAATATAAAAAATTATCATATAAAATAATTATAATTTTAAGAAAAAATTTTTAATTCATATATTAAATAGATAATATTAATTAAAATTAATTTTACATATCATTTTACTTTAATGAAAATTTTTTTTATTTTTTTGTATAAAAATTAAATCATTTTTTACAACAATGAATTTATCACTCAATAATTTAAATTTACCATCACTTATAATCACTAATATTTATCAAAAACAATAATTTAATTATCATATATAAATCACAATAATTTTTAAAATAATCACTTTATGTTAAATATTATCTAAAAAAATAAAAATAAAAATACCTATGATAAAACACTCGTGCAAAATAACAAAGACATTCTCTTCTCTCGTAACTCAATTTTACTACTTCATTAATAATAATAATAATAATAATAATAATAATAATAATAAAAACATAGTTATTATTATTAAATAAAATATGATGGGATAGTGAAAAAGTTACTTGTATATTTTTTATTACTTTACTGAAACATTATGCATTTACTTTAATGAGCTTTCCTTAAATTAATAACATTAAATATTACTTTTTCCTTTACATATAATTTTAAAATATAAAACTTTTTCTGCCCTATACATTAATTTTATTTTGGGTTTATCTAATTATTACTGGATTTATTAAAAGTTAAGATAAAAAACGTGTTTCACATGCATATAATAAAACTAAAGTAACAATATATAAAAAAGAAAGGAAACAAAATAGAGCAGATGATAAAGAGAATAAAGAAAAAATATGTAAAAAGTATGATATTTATATAATTTGATCTTTATCTTATATATATATGTATTAAATGTGATTAATAGGTTCGATATATATAAATTTGATTACATGATAATCAAAATTATTATTAATGTAATCACTAAAATATAATAATAATTTTTTTGAGAGATAAAATATAATAATTAAATACTCCATTTTCATTTTGTTAAATTAATTTATATACAAAATTAACATCTTTAATCCTTTTAGAACATCATCTAAATTACTCTTTCAGTTTTTTTTTTTTTATAATGTCTTAAAATTATTTTTTTAATATCTAAAATTTTTATTTTTTATATTTTAAATTTATTTTTTTGATAATTTTTTTATTTTTTGATATTAAAAATTACAAAATTTTAATTTTATATAAAAATTAAATTTTAATATTAAATATATTAAAATTAAAATTTTTTTAAAACTTGATAAAAGCCGATAACACTCAAATTATTTGAGACCCTACCAATTTTTCCACCAAAAAATATCAAGCACGTGGAGGGGCTGCTGCACGAAGTCATTGAGCAAGTGCGAGGGGAGAGATTGTTCAACATAGGGTGAGGTGGGGTCCGGCTACTCCATAAAAAATGATGAAGGTGGGAACCACGTATATCTATCGGCGCCAATCCACCATCTGATTAAAAAAACAGAGGAGCCCATTGGTCCGACGGCTCTGACACTCATCTCATCACGCTTGTGAACTTCGTCCTTACATGTCACACTGTGGGCTCCACCTTCAATTGTTTGTAAGTTATTTAACACGTGCCAAAAATGAAGAAAAATGCACATGACTCTATTCTCAATTATTTTTTATAATGCACACGAGAAACACGACGACTCTATCATTATTGACTTGACTTGATTTTTTATTTTTTAATGAAGTAATAATTTTTTAATAAAATTAATTATAATTATTCACTTTTAAATAATAAATATTTTTTCTTTCAATAAATAAATTACTATTAATTATTTTACCTCACTATCATTCACTGATTAGAAAATATTTATTTTAATTTTGTACTACAAATGTTGTCAATTTTATATATCTTACTTCCTCTATCTCTTTTTTTCTGTTACTTTTTAATATCCCAAAATTATATTTTTATACATTTAATGTTTTAAAAAATTTTACATTAAAAATCATCAAATTTTAATTTTCTAAAAATTTAATTTTAATATTAAATATATTAAATTTTTTAACTCTGTAAAAATTAATACTACTCAAACAATTTGGAATGAAAAAAGTATATAAATATACAAAATCAAAATTTTTGATAAAAAATAATTATTGTGAATAACCTACTCGTTTTACAAGAGGATAATTTAAGTTAGAGTCATGTATCCATTAATTAATGCATTTTCAATTTAAAAATAATTTATCTTTGCCTTCTATGAATTAATTATGATTAATTTGGTTATTTATACAAATTAAAATTAATTAGAAAAGTTAATTAATCTTAAATATTTTTTAAGAATATTTTATTTATAATTTTTTATTATAATTATTAATTCATAATATAAATTTATATAAATATGTGTATATATTTTGAAAATAAACCATGATAATCTATTCATGTAAATTATGCCCAAACTAACCTTTAAATTTGTGGTTTGCTCCACACAACATTATAACTTATATATAAATTTAACCATTTATATATTCGAATAATATAAAATATCAAAATTTATATATTTATATAATATTTTAAATTAAAATTATATATTATAATTTGTATCGATATTAAAATATAAAATATAATTTTTTTATTAAATTTATATATAATTATAATAATTTTAAATTATATTATATTTATATTATATTATATTTTAACTTATTAAATTTACTTATATAAGACTTCCAAATTAATTATGTTGTATCTTAGAAAAAAATCTCTAATATAAATAGGATATCATGATATGCTAAACTATACGAAATGATTTGGTTATTTTTTTACAAAAAATTAATTAATTATTTAATTTTAAAAAATTAAATTAAGCTTGGTGGTTTTCAAGATTAATTGAGATTTAAAAAGCAAAGATAAGCACAAATCTTTTCACTAGTCATTGATGAAATTGGACGTTGCAACTGCCGTCGTGGCCACGAACAAAATCAAATGCTGTTGAAAACAAGTTTTTGTTTGATATCCTACCTGGCATCCCACGAAGGGAAGAGAGGTACCAATGATGGGTCCCTGCGAAGACAAAAGATAAAAGAAAAAAGCAAAGGACCCCAAAACCAAGGAGCAATGATTGTGATAACAGCGCACACGTGTTGAGACAATGTGGATGATAACGCGGCAGGAGACAATAGGTCGCTCTTATGGTGATAGGATAAGGTAGTAACAAAAAAAATTTTGTTACTGGGTGTAAGAGAGTAAAATTTATTATATTTTCATTAATTTTTTAATATATTTAAAGAGTATATATTATCTTATTAATTTTGTTTGTAAAATTTAAAATTTTTATTATTAATATATTTGATAATTTTTAATTAATATAATAATAATTTAAATAAATTTTAAATCTATTATTCCCAATTACCTAATGAACAGTTAGTCAATACAATTAATCCTGTCACTTAGATAGTACACATTTGGATCGTCATGTCATACGTACTCAAAAAAATGACTCATCTCTTTTAAGGAAAGATTCGTTGAACATTTTATTAATGTTTCGTCAAAATATTATTTTAAAATTAAATTTTTAATTTTTAATTCATTTAAAATTATTAAATATAATTCGTAATTATTTATATAAATTTTTTTTAAACTTCACATATATATTTAATTAATTATTAATTATTTTAATCAGACTATCGTTTATGCCTTCAAAATAGAGGTAGTAACTAAAAAACCTTCAACAAAATTTTATGGAATTAATACTCAAAAATGAATTTATTTATTTTTATTAAAATCATAACAATTTCAGCAAACATAAAATTTTATATAATTAACACTTGGTAGCATAAGATTTGGGGTTACTTCCCAAAGGTCCATTGTCCAAAGTCCAAACCAACCAACCGGTTTATTAAGAACAAGATGCAAAAACGAGCGAGCCAGGTGTGTAAGAGGCAGGCAGGGAAGGGGGTGGTGAACGACATGTCAGTGAGGACCTTTGATGTGACCATCCCAACTGATTTCTCAGCTGACAAAAACGTGAACAGATTGCTGTGGTAGTTGTAGTTGGGCTGTCAGAAATGGGACGTTGTGGGTCCCAAAAATCATTTGTCCTTGGAGGATCTTGTTGGGTAACATAAGGGATTTTTTTTTTCATTTCAAAACAAAAATATTAGTTTGTAAATAGAATTACTTACATATTTGATATCTAAACAATTATGATCAAATGCTCAATTTAATACTTAAAATAAAAAATCATCATTTATTGTTCACAATATATCTCATTTTCCTAATTTTGTTTGAAGAAAGTTTAACATAACCCCCTCAACAATTTATTGGAATGAGGAAACTTTTATTTAATGTTGGCTTTTCTACATTTTGCATGTATATATTAGAAGGATTAAAATCACATATTTTTTTATTTATTGGATTTTATCCGTTAATTTTTGTGAAAATTTATATTTAATCAATGAAATATTATTTATTTTGATATGATGATCTCATTATTTTATTTTATAAAAAATATTTCATAAATTTTAAATTTATATATTACAATAAATATTCACATTATTTCAGTTTGAGATTAGGACATCACATTTTCAATCATAATTTTTGAAATTATTAGGTTTATTTCAAATATAATATAGAAGCATGTATATTTATTTAAAAAAAATCTAAACTTATCTTTCTTGTTGAATTCAACTTTTTTTTATTGTATTTTTTTTATGAAGAAAAAGTTTCAAAATAATATATTAGTAATTAATTTAGAATAAGTCCAAGATATTTTTTTTATTTTAATAAAAATTACGTTGTTTAACAAAGTAATATTTGACTTTTAGTAACACTTAGCAAAAAGAAAAACTCCTTAATTTATATTTATAGAAAGATTATTGTAGTGTCATTAATTAATTTGTAATTTTTTTAATTTAATAATTAATTTATTAATTTTATAAATATATTTTAGTGAACATATATATCAATTTTCTAACATTGCTATAAAAGATTATTTTTAAAAAAAGAAGAAAAATTGAAAAATATAGTATTTTTTTTATAAATAAGAAAAATATTGCAAGTAGCCTTTACAAAGGATGAACAGTTGAACACGTAGTGATAAACTGACTTCTCTTACAGCTGAACACGTAAGTCTATCATTCATAGCATTCTTACATCATTTGCCAAGGTCAAAGCCAGCTGCAAGGACTCCCAACATCCAACATCTGATCTGATCTATCTTATCTTCTGTCTCTTATTTATGACCTTTGTAGAAACTCTAATGTTTGCAGCTGTAACAAGACCATACTAAAAGGCTTTCTTTGGAGCTTCAAGCAGATCCAATAGGTAACCAATAAAAAAACTATAAATCCCTACAATTTTCTTGAATTTCCATTTTCCCTATTAAGTTTCTTTTCTCTTTTATTTCTCAATCAGTTGCAGGTTTGCATTCTGGGTTTTCTTTTCAGATGTCTGTCAAACAAGTGAGGTAAGATTTTTTTTTTTAATTAACTGACAAAGTGGAGACTTTTTCCAGTATTTTTTATTTTTATATTGTGGTTTACAATTTAGAGAAGATAATTTAGATACAGAATATGGGTTTTGATTAGTTTTATATTTACTGAACTTTTGGATTAATAAAGCAATCAAACAGTGGAGTTAGAACGGCTTGAGTTCGTTGTAGTATGTAGAATTTTTAGCTGTTTTTCCCTCTTTCTGTGGAGGAATTTAGTTTAGTAGTAACCCAAAGCAGGCAAATTAAGTAATTAACTAGCGCTGATTGTTGTTCAATTTGAAACGGAAAAAAAAATACATGAATTACCTTGATTGATCAAAGTTCTTTCAAAGGAAACTGTACCTTAATGTCTTAAAGGTTGTTGCCATTGGTTACTGATTTAGAAGATCTGCTTTGTTGTCTTGTTTCATCGAATGGAGATGGACAATATGTTATATGTTTTGTTTCGATTGTGGTTGATGCATTATACCTTCTCAACATAGAAAATGAGGGACTTATACTACATTCTCCGATACAGATACTTCATACAAGTCTTGGATGATGGAATCTTGGGTATGTGGCTTCTGGTTGATTATGGTGTATGTAAAATTTGGTACTAATAGAATTTAGTTTAATAGCAAATCCGCTCTTGAATAAGATACACAAATGCTGGAATCATTAGCTGAAAATTGAAATTGCAGGAAAGTGAATAATTGCTAAGTAATAATTGTTGAGATTGATCAAATTAAGTTTTTCGGGTTGAGATTGTACCGATTGGTATTAGAGAATTGAGTGGGATTCTATTTACCATAATTGAGTTAGATAAACCATTTATAGGATGTAGCATTCAACAATTTTATCTTTTTTATGTTCAGTTTCTTTCCAAAGGTGCTTGTACTTTGTTTGGAATACGAATTCCCTCACATAACCACCATTTCAGCTTTTATGCCCTCTTTCTCTTTATCTGATATATAAGGGTAAAAGTCAGTTGAAAAAAAGTGTAGTGTTACAAGTGCATCATTTTCTTACGACATAACAAAACAGAACCACGAATCCATGATCGATGAATTACCTTTTATCTAGATTGAAACACAACGTACTATGTAAGAATTCAAGCAGTCCACAAAAGTCCTGTTTGTAAATAAAATAAAAGTATAATCCTGTCATTTCACTGTTTGTTGAGAATGTTTACATTCAACTTGTCTATATTGACTTAAGTATCATCCATCTAGCATTCTTGGAAGCACTTGTTTTCTTCTTTATGATATGGCCGTTGATCAATGCTTTCAATTCTTCTCACATGAACTGGCCGGTCATCGTTAAATTTTTGTTTCTCCAATTTTTATTTCAACTTCTTCTACAGTGTCTGTCTTCCATCTTAGCTTATCTACCTCTTGAACCACCGAAACCATAGCTCTACCTCGATAGCAACTATCTCTTTAACTTCTTGAGTATTAAATCTTTTGTCATGTGGGTGTTGGGTTTTTGGTCCTTTATTTACTGCAGTACTTTGTAGGAGATGCAAATGTTGGTTGTCTAATCCTGGACGCTTCTTGGGCAGGTTTCTGTTTGCTAAATCATTGAAAATTTGATGAACTTTAGAAAGTAATACTAGTATGGCTGCACGATAGGAAGTGTAGTGTAGGCTGCATAATGGGCATGTTTAGCTTGTTTCTTTCTATCTGAAAAAAAGGATGGTCTTGGACACTAACCAGCACAATTCTTAGCTCTTATCATGCTTCTATCAAAGGTCCAAAAAGGGAAAGAAAAGAAAAAGGAACCTCTGATCCAATAACCCTAAGAACTTGCTGGCGGGGGAATAGTTCACAGCACGTAGCAATTTTCCTGCATCAGATTATTTTAACTTCTTGCCATATTATTCAACAGGCCGGAAATCTAAAAATTGTATATCACAAGTCAGGGGCAGTTCTAGTTGTTTTGTTGCTTCTGACTCATTCCTTCTACTATTTCACTGATATTTCCATTTTAATGCTATTCATCAGCTTGCTTTTGTGTATATTTTGAATCATATAACTTACATCTTTTGGTAATTGGGGCTACCTGTTTATCATATTAAGTACAATGACTACTTTCAGAGTCAGCTTTTCTTATGCAAATTAGAATATAATATATCTTCCATAACATAAAAGAAAGATTTAACGGTCCTATATGAGGCCTTAATGAATCATTTATTTATTTATTTATTTTGGATGATTCAATCAATAAATTTAGCATTTGTTTTAGTTTTAAGTCGTCAGTGCTCTGCAAAATCTCAATAGAATGATATCTTCTACTGATTTATATAAATCTTGTGTCACCCTGAAAAATTATGTTAAAAGGCTATCAACCAATTTTGTATAGGAAAGTCAATGATCTGTGGTAAGTAGGCTGGTTTCTAAATCATCTTTGCCTCCTGCAGCTAGGGTCAGCTCATCAGCCCGCTTAGCCTGGTGCTTCCAATCGGTTCGAATCAATGTGTACACCATCATGCAAACACATGACATCTGTGCTGCTAGAAGCCCAAACCATAGACCCTCAAAGCCGAATTTGAATTTGAAAGTTGTGAGAATTGCAACAGGCAATCCAATAAGGTAAAAAGAACATAAATTTATGCGGACACCATCTTTTGGACGTGCAGTCCCTGTTAAGACCCCACAAGCTGCTGTTTGTGGAGAGTTACCGACTTCGCATAACCCCAAAATTGGAAGCACATTTGAGATCAGATCAAGTATTTGTGGCTCATCTGTAAACAACTTTCCCCACCATGATCTCAGGACAGTCATGACAACGAAGGCTGAGAGGCCAAAAGCAAAGGCCATGAGGAGTCCAATTATCGCTGTCCGATGGGCACAGGATGGTCGGCCAGCACCTAAAGCCTGACTAACTCTTGTAGTAATGCTGGCGCTTAATGAGAATGGAAAATTATATAATAAGCCTGTTGTTTGGATGAGGATGCCCATTGCTGCAACGCTAGCTTTTGGGTTGTCGAGTAAGCCACAAAGGAACAGCATTATCTCATACCACCACCACTCCAAGCACACTGAAAGGAGGCTAGGCAGTGCTAGTGCTAGCAGTGGCTGCCAACCTTGAAAGATTGCGAGAATTGAAACCCCATGCCAAGGTTTTAAAGGAGCTTCTGACATGACCATATAAATTATCAACCCCAGGTTTAGATTGAATGTATTACAAGCAAGAGCTAACGCAATACCTTTTACCCCTAACTGAAAATATATTGTGAAAATGTAGTTGACCAGAGGGTGCAGGAGGACCGCGCATATGGCAGCGATTGTAAGAGGGGTGGTTATGCCCTGAGCTCTCAGAAAAGACCTCATCGGATGGAGGAGAGACTGAGCTACCAGTTCCGGAATGAAGGCAGCCATGTAAACTTTGGCGATTTTTGTAGCTTCCGGATCCTGACCTAAGCGTAGAAAGATGGGTTCCACATTTAGCCAAAGGATCGAGATTGGTATGGAAATAAGTAGCAGGAGACAAAATGTTCTGTGGAAGGTTTGGTTGAGGACTGAATATCTCCTGGCTCCATAGGCTTGACCGCAGATGGGATCCATCCCAATGGACAGACCTTTGATGACTGACAGCCCTGTAATGTTTCCGAATCCCATTGCAAGTGATCCTCCAGCAAGCTCTTCTTTTCCTAGATGGCTCAGGAAAAGCATAGAAATAACTGATCTGGAGTGAATCAGCAATGTTGTTATCATTATTGGGCCAGCTATCTTTCCAAGTGACATCACTTCCTCTCCTACCTGCATGGAATTCAAGTTCACTCATTGGCTTGGACAAAAATCATGTGCATATTCTCCCAACTCCATAGCTTCCTTTCAAACCCTTTTTTTATTATTGTTTTTAATTTCACATGGCCAGCTTGGAGAATGGAGGAAAATAAAATGAAAAGAAAAAACGCAAACTTTTAAACTTTTGCCTTGTTATTAAATTGCAGGTGGCCAAAAAGTGAAGTGAAAATGAAGTTTTATCATAGGACTTGGTGAGTTGTTCTATACAACAAAATTTCAGTAGATCAACTTTTACTGAAAAGTGAAGTCTTTTGGAAAAAAAAAATTCGTAAGACAATTTTAGTGTTTTACACTGTCATTAATGGGTTCCACTATACCCATATTTTATTGTTAAATTCTCCGAACAAAATTGCTCGTATGAATAAAAACTGGTGTTTTATATTCTTAAAATAAAAAAGTAAGCTACAAAATTAAATCCCATGATGTTGGTTCCATGAAATGAGCCATTGGCCCCCAAGCCTCCAGGGAAAACAAGTGTTTGTGGTGCTAAAGAAGAATATTAAGAAGAAATGCGAGTCACAATTTTCAAATTGTCATTAACACAAAGATTAAGCACAATTTCTTATCTTAAAATTCAGACATTCTCTGTATACGAAAGAAAAAAAAAAAGAAAAAGAAAGGAATATTTGCTAAGCTGGTATAGTCACTTTGACGGTCCACTTAACACTCTAAAAGCCAAAAGGCAACAACCTGAAAATGCTGTCATATATGTATATATATGCATTGTACGAAAATGGTTTCTATAAACAGGCTAAAGAATCCTTTTCATAAGAACCCCAAAAAAGGAATTCAAATACCATTCGTTTATTAATGCAAAAAAAAAAAAAAAAATTGAAGTAGAAAATAAAGAAAACAACTCAATCTGATTCTTTCCTAAGAAGAGAAATAGCAACACAAGCTAAACAGGTCTCAGATTAATTTTACCAATATGAGCAAAAATTAGGAAATGAAATGCAATTAATTCATATGAAGAAAAGGACATTCACACCACTTTCCTTCTCACACTAATCTGATTTTATGAAATTCAGATGGATTTGATGAATAAAGAAAAAGAAAGAGCTTGCCTGGCTTAAAGGCTCTCTTGTCTGGTTCAATGGCAGCCTTCTAAGAAGTTGACTGACTTGAATCTTTCGTAAAAATCCATGGATGAATTTATCCCCATCATTTTCCTCATTGTAGTTCCTCAAATGCTGATGCTGCTGATCACCATTTACAGCACTACTAATTCCTGGTGACTCAATATCACTTGCTGGGCACATGTTATTATCCGACAGACCAAAAACCTGAAAACCAAGCCTCAAACTAAGAAAATACACACAGTTTTGCATATTTTTATTTTGCAATGGCAGAATTAACTTATATATTAATAATAATAATAATAATAAGATAGACAGTAACCTTGATTTTCCAAGAGCTTGAACACCGTCCACAGACTTTGCTGTTGTTGGAGTTTGTTCCTGGTTAAGTGGTTATATACGAACACTGAAGAAAAGTAGGAAGGCAAATACTGTAGCTTTAACATCAATTATATATAATTATACTCTTCTTCAAATGTTATTTCCAACTCTTTTTTTTGCTTGATCCACGACTCTCTCCGGTTTATGAATTGTCTTATGCAATGTCAATCAGCTTATGACAAAAGATTGATTAAACTAATGCACAAAACAAAGATTGCTCAAAGTTGGACTGTTCTTTTTTCTTCGCCCCTACTTTCTTTGGGTCAATAAAATATAGACTATAGGACAATTAATAATTATTACACATATATTGTTATATGAGGACAACAAGCACAAATTTTTGACTAAATTGCACCATTGATCCGTAATCTTTTTGCAATGTTTGCTTTTCATTTTTGACTTTAAAACTCAGTTTTTTCATATGCGACATTTTGATATTGTCTCAAATCAACTTGTCTATGAACATGTCATTAGAATTCGAATGAAAATTTTTCACTAGTGAATCTAAATTAGATTAAAAAAATTCATAAATAAAGAAATTGAGTTTTCAAGTACGATATATGAAAATAAACATTATGAAAAGACACCCATGAGTAGAATTTGCCATGAAATTTTGGATGACTTATGTGAATAATAATTAAATTGCCGAGTTGCTTAGAATTCAAAGCTCAAGTCATGTGAATGATAATTAAATTGCATCAATTGTTGTCCAAGTTACTTAGAATTCAAAGCTTAAATTATAGGTTATTTTTAAAATATGATATTTAATAAATTTAAAGTTTAAATTCGAGTATTTATAATTCTTTTTATTTTAACACTATTATATTTTTTATTTAAATTTATCAAAATTTAATATCTAATCATTAAAATTAAGAGTTTAATATTTTATCGACACACTAGGTGATTATAAGCAGATTAAAACATCTTTTGTAAAAGAAAAAGTTAATGAGGTTTTTATTATTAAAAAGGAGCTTTTACTTGCATTGGAATTGATCAGTCCTAAGAAGTCAAGTGTAACAAGGAGCTGATTCTTGCCCATGTCCCATTGTCTTGAGCAAAACACGAGACTGATTACTTGAAAACTTTTCTTTGTCTAGTTGATCTGTCAGAGTAACCTAGGTCTCATTACTTTTATCATTATCAGATTCATGAACTTTTTTTCTCTTTTACTTATTTAATTATTTTACATGCAATTAAGTTAGCTTTACAGGGTTGATTCCAACGCGCGTGTTAGCTTAATTTGGCTTGTAGAGATTAGAAGGTATATAACTTTTTAATTAAAAAAAATTGTCCGTACAATTTTTGCAGTAGAGCACAATATTAATTTTAAGATTTTGCTAACAAGTACTCTTAGGATTTTTTTTAAACTTAAATTAATATAATAGTTTTGAATTAAATGTAATAATTGATAATTTTATTCATGATTCGCAATACATTTAGTTAAAATATATAATAATTTTAAAGGGCAAAATCCTTAATTTTATGTACTTTTTCCTTTTGTTTTTGCAAAACTTATTGACCCTTTTATAAAATAATTAATTGGATGAATTAAATTAAGGCATAAAGTTGGTGGAGTGGGGACTCAATTCTGTGTGGCAATTTGATAATTTTTTTTTATGTTGGAAAGAGGGAATAAGCTTTGTTGTTTTTGGTGTTAAACAAGAAAATAATTAATGTATACATTTATGCATGGACGCATTGTTTTGAGGAAATTATTGATTCTTGATTTTCAACAGCTTAAGCAATAGAATAGTTAGGGTTCTTTCGAATACCCTCCTATAACTCCTCAACGTAAAAACACAATGGATTATTGAATTTATTAGTTGGAACAACTATTCTATTCAAGTCTCATAAAAAATTTGATAGAGATTTTTTTTAGATTTATTAGATATTATTTGAGGAAAAATAAGATTTATAATAAAAGAATTCTAAAAAGAAATGAATTTTTAATAAGTAAATTAATATGCTATTTATAAATTGTGAGAGTTTCAATAGGAGTTAAGTATGAAAAAAAATATAAGAGAGTTATAAGATTTTATTGAGTAGACACCCATATCATTAGAGGAGATTGAGAATATTTTTATAAATGTGTACGTGAGAGAATCCATATAAATATGATGAGTCACATGAGTACGGTGAGAATTTGCTTGGATTGATTGATTTGTATGTTTGAGATTGGGTTATGAGATTAAGTGTTTGATTTGATTTATTTGTAATTCCTAATAATTAGTAGATATTTTCCTTTATCTATGAACATAAGCCACTTCGGACTGATTCGAATTATGTTAAATTATTATTTTTTATGTGGATGGTTTATAATTTAATTATGATTCAGCTTGCTTGATGATTAATTAACTAGGGTTTTTTTTTACTTAATAGCTAAAATCAAAATTGTCGTGATTTTATCGCTTGTTGTGTACTTTCAAATTGTTTGTCTTCTTTTGTCAAGTTAATAAATTTTTTGTCAATATTTTTAAAGTTATAGTACGTGAAATTAAAATAAAAATAAAATCTTAAGAATTTTAAGTTTAAAACTTTAATTTTGAAATAAAATTTAATACTAACATTCAAAAGATGAACTAGTTTGATTATATACAAAACAAATAGGACAAACATTTTGAGAAAGAAGCCAGTCTAAGGGAAAGTTCCAAATTCATTGACTATTTAAGTTCTTTTATGATAACAATAACTATATATTCAATCTCAATAATTAGATTTTAATATGCACAAAATTAAGAAACCCTTGTAATTTAGTCCTTTAAGTGTCATGGAATTATTAAAATTTAAGACTCTATTAGAAAAGTTTCAATTTTGAATATCTTAATTAGGATAAGAGGTGTATAATTATTTACCTAATAGAAACTTTCCTTTATTGCTACATTTTAACAAAAAACATGAAGAACAATAACAATTCATGCATTTAAATATATAAATCTAAATCAATAATATTGAAATCGACTCCAAAATTAAAGATTTCAAATTCAAACTTTAATCATAATCTTAAAAATCAAATATATATACGGACTATACATTATTGATAAGGTCGAAAAGCGAGGTTTTTAATTCTTTATTTTTCTAAACAACTTAATTTTTTTCTTTAAATTATTTACATTAATGGAACAAAAGTATTAAATTATATGTATCATCTCTCTCGAATATTATGGATTAATTTGCAGCGGCCGGTGGTTTTAGGTCGGTTTTGATAATTGCCTACAATAAAAAGTGTCACCTATTATAAAATTTTTGTTAGTACAAAATTTCCACCCAATATGTGACGTTTAAAGCATAACATTGATTTGAAAATTTATATAAACTAACTTTATGGTGGGTCTATTTAATTCATAGATTAGTCTCATAATTAACAATAAGAAATAAGTAACTAGTACTATATAAAAAATAAATAAATAAAGTGCACGAGGAGAGTTGAGGAGTGGGGACTCATTTTCATATTGAAAAATTTTATTTGGAATCAAGGAGACTGTCTTTGGGGCTTCACCACATTGTGCTATTGGCATCAAACGAGGAAACACCCACGCACTGCCTCCACCAACGCTGTGGAGTGGAGACCCTCCTTTTTAATATCTTCTTTTTATACATATCTTACATTTTTTTTCTATAGGAAAATAAGGGTTCGAATTCTATGATTCGAGTTGAAATCGTACGTTAATTATTGAATCAAATGTTTGAGAATAAATATAAATTAATATATCCGATTTGTGGACATATCTACCCGTTAAGTCATATTTAATTAATTTTTCGATTCAAATCCATGTTAGAAACAACAATTCTAGGACTCTGAGACAGGAGTTTTTTTTTCTGAATTATTGCATTCAAAAGAAACTTTAACAATCTATCAACAATTAATGGTGTCAATCAATATATATCGCTTGAACAATGTGGCTAAAATCCAAAGTGCAAATGCAATAGAAACTCATGAAATTAAAGAATGAATTATTATTATTTTATTGGGTTGTTTAGTTGTATATATGGAATTAGAGATCAAAAGCACAAAAGATGCCTGCCTTGCATTTCAATCAGGGAAACAGGTTAAAGGTTAAGACTTAAGACATCCATATATAGATTTGAGTAATGAGACAATATATATATATATATACCTTCGTCCATAAGGACAGACTGACCCTTTGTTAGGTACAATACGTCCTAAGCCACAAGTAGTCATAAATAAAAACCAATCCCTTCTTTAGGTACTTCCAAGGCCTTGCTGAGTGACTCCACATGCTATGTACCTAATTTCTTCACCGTTAACTTCTCTATTCATATCATAATAAAAAAAAATTATATTTGACGCACTGATCAGCATTAAATACTATACGTTATCAGTAAAAATCACATAATGACATTTAAAAAAAATAATTTTCCAAATACCCTTTAACTATAAGAAGTATTTTTAAGGAGTACTTTAAATAGCAGTTTTTTTTTTCACAATAAAAAAGAGTGTATATGTGAGAGGGTAAAATGAAAAAAAAAATGTTGTATTTTTCTAGAATTTTTAGATAAGTTCATGTCCTATTATATTTAAATAAACCCTTAAAATACTATTTTTGTCTCATTACAGCTCCTTAAGTAAAATATGTTATTTAAGTTTACCATCTTAACAGACTTTTGTTATTTTCATGCAAAATAAGGGTTTAATAAACATGACTAATACTTTAAGGGATCAATTGGATATTAAAAAAAATAAGAGTTTATTTGAAATTTTTGAAAAATTATAAGAGCTTTTTAAAATGTTTTGTTTAGAAAAAAAAGGTAATAGTACACAATCATATCAAGTTTTAATTACTAAATATCAACTTAAAAAAAGAATTTTGTAATCAAATATGAAGATTCCATAGAGAATTAATTTTTTTTAAATTAAAACAAAGTTTAATAATGAAAATTACCCAATAATAGGAGATCACTTTGAATAATCAACGCAAACCAGATCAAAGCCTGAGGATGAAGCATTTATATATACTACTGACGAATAAATTAAACCTAGCTAGTATTAAATTTTTAATTAATATTCCTGACATGACAAGACGTTAGTGGAAATAAAAAGTTTTTATTTTTTTAAAAAAATTTAAAGGTAAATAATTATTTCGTCTTATAAATTAAGATTAAATGTATTTATCTTATAGTTTAAGAATAATAATTAAAATTATATATTGAAGATAATTTTAAAAAAAATCATCAATTAAATTTAAATTCAAAATTTTTATATTGAACGATTCTTGTTAATTAAATCGATTTTTAAAAAATTATAATTAAAAAGACTGGTATGACTTATAATTACCCAGAAAATCAAATAGAATCTTAGAAAACCTTTATCTTAATCCTTTCTCTTTTTTTTTTTCAAAAAAAAAATCCCAACTGATCATTTAATCTTTTATTACCTAGCTAGTACTAGTAGTGGGTTTTTACAAACACTTGCATTATTTCTAAGTTGCAGCCAAATTATGCATTCCACTTGTCGATGGACTGTATCCCTAACCCAAATGTTTAGCACAAATACAAAAGAAATGACAATATATAAGAGAAGTGGCGAACAAGTCTAGGCCACCACCGGTGGAAATTAAGAAACACCAAGAAAAACAAAAGAGAAGAATATTTAAATTATATAATAATTAATAATTAATAATTAATATTTAAATTATATATATATGAACAGACTGTGTTTAAATATTTTTTAATATAGAAATTAGAGGAGGGAAAATTATTTCAATTCGGGATGAGGTTATGTTCTAGATCTCATTGAGGATTTATAAATCATTCATTAGATGATTGTTAGATAGCAGAAATTAAATTTAAATTTTACAAACGAAATATTTAGAAAATAATTGGTTTACGAATTCTTAAATATCAGAAAGATAAATAGTTTTAAGAGAAAATGATAGTTAAAAAAATTAATTTATAAATAATACATAAATAATATATGACATTCATATAATCATTTATTTAACATTATCATAATATATTTATTTAATGTATAAATAATTAATATAAATAATAATATGATATGTGAATAATATAAATTAATTTTAGAATAAAATTTTAATATTTCACATTCGATTAAATTATTCTGATTGATACTTTATCAAAATTTTTAGCATTTTTTTTACCATTTTTATTTATTTTTTAATTCTCTAATTAAAAATTAAACATAATACGTCATTGCAGTGGCGTAGCCACGATAGAAAAGTGGGGTTAGTTGATCCCACTGAAATTTGAAATTCTTCTCCAATATATGTATTAATATAAGATAAATCATAAATTAATTTCATTAAAATTAAATTTGGAAATAAATTAATCCCACTAAAATGAAAATTTAAGAATCAATTTATAATATAATAAAATAATTAATGAAAAATAAAGATCACATGAAGAATAGTTTAGTCTAAAAAAACATTAGTGCTATTTATGCAATTTGGTCAGTTAATTCCTGATTTAACAATTAAAATATTGAGTTCCTAATCACTGACTTTAATTCTTCACTTCTTTCCACCTAGGAAGGATGGTACTTTATGTGTAAGGCCGAAATTTTCTAATTATTATACTTAAAAATGGCTCTTCCTTTCTTCAAAATGGTACTATCTATATAAATAAATATTCATTCTAATGTAAGCTTTAATAAAACCTAGTAAAGAAATTTTGGTTATGGGAAGTGACTAATATAATATGCTTTTTTTTCTTTTTTTTTGAAAGTAAATGGCTAATGTTTTATGCTTTGGCTCTTTTCATTGGTTCTTCATAGCTTCAATAATTTGTGGGCTTAACAAACAGAATGATGGGTGATAATTCCCATGTCCCCCTTTCCCCTACACTCTCTCACCCAAATTGTTTAAGTTTCAAAACTTTGTTGGATGTCTTGAAACTTGAAAGAGCCAGCTTTAGTTTTAACTTTTCTCTGGCCCTTAGTATATGGGGATTGCATTTGCATAGGAACCAATAAGAAGCCATCAAAATCAAACCAAAAGCAGCTGATGGTTTCCTTGCCCATAACCTTTATTTTCAGTGTCTGTTTCTCTTTTTCCCCATCAAAATCTTGGTATCTTTCAACAAGGTTCTCCATATTCCATTGAATAGGCATTGATAATTGATAATCATTGATAGGGGTGTAAATAAATAGAGTTTTTGATAAATTGTTGAGAAAATGTTAGATTTTTGTTTATTTATTAAATTTAATAAATGATTATAAATAATATTTTTATATTCATTTACTAAACAATCAAATATGATCGGAAGTTTATTTAGTTTAATATGTTCATGAACAAATTTGCTTAAAACTCATTCATTTGTTATTCGATTGTTATTCGTTTATAATAATACTAATAAAATTATATTTTTATCTTTTACCTTAATTAAAGCTTATTTATATTTGTTTAAGGTTTGTTTGTTTAAATTTGTTTGGTTATGATTTGTTTATTGTTGATGAACATGTTCATTTATATATGTTTGTAAATATGTTTATTTAATATTCACGAACGAACTTGTTTAACTTAATTGAACTAAATACGAATTAAATGTAAACAATCTATTACTTAAATGAATTCAACTTGAATGAATAAAATAATTTTTTTACCGAACACAAATCAATTTGGAACAACTCTAAAAAATAAACGAACAAACCACATATATACGTTCGTTTGTTTATATTTGGTTCGTTTTTAGCCCTAATCAATCATGAACCTTTTTTTCACTTATTTTTTTATTTGATATCATCATAGATTGAATCTTAACTGAATCTTAAAAATTCAACATTCTACTGTTATATCATACACTTGATTTCATTGATGCTGATCAACTTAACGTATTGAATTTTCAAGTAGAACCAATTTTTCTGAACTCTTGTAGTTGCTTCTGGGGGAGGTTGAATTGCTATAACTATAAAGGAAGGAAAGATGAGAGGATGGCCGTACTTTTGGCATGCAGGCGTGCCATATCAAAAATGCAACCCGCATGCTTGCTATTCAATCGGGACCATCACGTTGGGAGGGCTTGAGGCACCCCTCATGTTGTACGAAAGATGCCCAACGTGACCAACCAGTCATTCAGCATATGCTTTCATCAGGGAACTGAAAAAAACAGTTGCTCCCCTAACTTGTTCGTTGGTGCTGCTATTTCTTTATTGTGTTTCTTGTCTTAGAAAACTAGGGCAGTGTCCTCAAGGGATACTTAAAAGGTTATAAAACTTGTTATTTTAATTTGAAAGCTTCGAAAGTTATGAATCATGAAATTTAGTTTAATCTAAAAGTTTTGAGAGTACATTCGAATCTTAAAATTATCAAAGTTTGAAAATTTTGAGAATTTGAATCCTGAAATTTAATAGGTTGACGAAGATTTCAAATTTAAATCATTAACATGATGAGTTAAAATTAATTATTGGTTATTAAAAATTAAACACTCCAAACAAATCAAGATGACTGATGCCATAGTTGATTATTTGTTGGATTGCATGGGACAAGTCATTTTTTTTTTCTTCTTTTTCAAAGGTATTGGATATGTATCTTTAAGAGCATGATCATGACTTTTGCCGATGTATAGCACTATAGCCTCCAACCGTTGGCTACTTAGACTCCATTTATAATTTATGTTATCTCATCATTTGATAAATTAGAATCTCATCAATCCTATACTCCTATCTATAATCTGCTCAGTTTAATTATCATATCTCTCTATCCCTCTATAAATAAATAAATATATATATATGTTATTGGGAAATACTATGCAAAATGAGATATAGACCTTTTGACACTTCAAGCAATTTGAAGATAATAAAAACTAATTTTAAAGTACTTGAGAAACTTATTTAATTTAGCATGATGAATTAACCATGGTCATATGTTCTGCAAATGGTCTTCACATGATAGACCTTTCACCTCTCTTTTTTTGGTGGGCTTTCACACTTGTAGAATGCATGAATCTTTTATTAAAATTAGAGGTGTTTATGGATTATTCAATGAGCAATGATATTGTTAAGAGTATTTTTAGATCCAAAAGATAACATAGATTTTTTTATTAGTATAAGTTAGTAAATGATTAGGGATATTTTGAATTTTTTTGTCCAATTGACATATCAGGCTGACTTGAGATTACAATTCTATGTAAGTTGTTCATCTGATCAAGTACATATGTTGGACCTTGTAAGTGTTGACTTGTTATATCATGAATAGAGAATAAATTGTCAGGTCAGCACAAGCCTATCAAGTTATCTCTAATCTTTAGGATTGATCTCTGAGCAGTTAAAACTCTTACCTTACATGTATAAATAATATCATCCTAAGTAACTTTCAACTATATTACCTTTTTTATATTTCTTGCTTTTTTTTTCTTATTTATTTCCTAGATTAATCATTGATTTAAATATTGAAATACAAACATTGAAACCACTCCCAATCTTTATTATTAACCGTTCTCTTTTCTCCTCTATTGTAATTTCAAAGTTTTGCCTCTGATACTTAGCTCAACACAAACAAATCTATTTAGATTTTTTTGTTTTAATTTTGAAAAACATTTAAATTTTCATTTCGAATTGTAATAATCTCTTCACTCACATTACCAATAATCATATTTGATTTCCAATGAATTTGGAGGTCCAAAATACTTGAAGAACGATGTTTGGATATCAAGAATCATCCATGCGGATGTTGATGTAGGGCTTAAGTTGCCTTATTGTGAACTAGTTAAGGGACAGCTGAACTTATCGTGAACTAGTTGGTTTTTAAGGCTACTGCACTTGGTTAATCAGGGTTCGTTCATAAAAGAGACAGCCAAAGCAAAGCCTAATACTCTTTCTACATGGGATATGTGTGAAATATTAAAATTTATGTATTTATATCATGTCTTACATAAAAATCACATGTCACAATTCATATTAATACAAAAATATAAAATATATTTTTTTAATTTTGTTATATCTATAGTTATTTTTAAAATTTTAAATAATATTACTTTCGTGTCCTATTTTCATGTCATGTTTGTATCATGTTGACAAGCATGTTTTAGACTGCCATAGATCAGATGATCAGAGCTTGGACCGCTGAGACTCAATGGTTAATGCTAAATGTAGATTCAAAATGAAGGATTTATATTTCACATCCCCAAATTAATACTTTTTTTTTCTCAAAATGAAGGATTCACGCATGCAATGCTGCATTTTGAAGGTTCCATCACTCAACCTTTGCAACTGCGACGCCGGCAGGACTGCTTTCTGCAACAGTCTCCCTTACAAACCTGGTAAAATGAAAAAGCAAAAGTAAGAGAGACAAAGACATAAATATTAAGAACCAGACCATCCCAATTGGAAACATATGGGATAAAATGTTACCTTGCTAATTTGTCCTTTGATGACTGCAAGATATAGATTGAGAGAATAAAAGAAAGCATCAGCCCTGTTGTTCATCACACAAATGAAATTAGTGTCAATAGTGTAAATAATCTCTCACATTCATCAGGCATTTGTTATATATCATTCAAATCTAAAATTTGCATGGCTTGACAAAAAAGATTAACATAGGTTTCCCCTCAGCAAGGTGACATTCTTCAAGAATTAACTGATTCCCTACTATTAGGATCATGATATTTCTTGCAGAGGGTGAGCACATACATCAAAGGCTGCATGGGCTGCACGGAGCGTCGGCATAAGTCCCAGCCCCATGACACATACACCCGAGACTAATACCCTTAGTTTTAACAGGAAAAAAAAAAAGTTCTCACATACACTAATAAAACATATGTAATGATGAGTGTTCCTGCTAGCTTTGGCAATAACTTTCTATGCCCAGACTATGAGAATGAGGACACCTATCAAGAAAAAGATTATAACTTATGGCTGTTTTAGCATTTTTAGATAATTTTCATGATTGTTACAGATTATTTTCAGTTTCAGCATCTAAAACGTACAACCAGTACAGAGCATAATAAACAGATCCACTATCTTAAATCAAGTATTAACTTTTTACCTGATCCGAACAGAACATAAAATCCAGATGTCACGTCTATCTCTGACTGCTCCTCCCTGTCATATAACCATCACAACCAAGTCACACTTCATAACAAACAATGGAAGCTTAAAATTAAGAAAAAAATAAAGTTTATCTTACATCCTAAATATTTACTTGTTCTGGTAATTCCAAGATGTACCAAGTATATTGTTCTAAAGAAAACTTTTGAGTAACATGTAAACAATTAAACAAATACATTAGAGAAGCAGGTGCAGTTGTAGCTTCCCATGTGCAATATAGAATAATGACAGCCCAAAATTCAGCAAAAACAACTTAGTACTTCCAACATTTAAATGTTGGAGTACCATTTTCAGACTTTAAGTTAGGTATTGCTAGCACTTACCTCTCCTTTGCTTTAAATCATAGTATCATTTTCAAAGCATCATTTTCTGAAAACTTAAAAGCAGACTAAATCTAAAGCCAGCCTAACAAAAAAAGAAAAAAAAAAAAAAGAGACAGATTTCAACACAAACAAACATACTGACCAGGTGTATCTAACAAGCACATGTTTTGGCCAATGTTGAGGATCCCAGAAATGTTTATGAATATTTGGATGAATTTCAACATCTGTTGATGAAAAAAATAATTAAGAGTTTTCAATCAACTCACTGGAAAAGAAATAAATGAACTGTTCTGTTTGAAGCAGTGGATATGCTATTATGAAACTAATGAATATGAAAAATCCTTTGTTCAAAATCAACCGATATGCAATCACACAGCCCAACAAAGCTGTGAATCTATTTTCAAAGCAATAATCCTCCCATCTCTCCTGATCCAAGAAAAAATTTGACCACAAATTCTCTAAAAATGTTGTAGACTGTTATAATTTCTGAAGAAGCTCTTACTTCCAATGGAGCATAAACGAAAAGAAAAAAAAGTACAAAGACTATACTATGCCCTATGTTTCTAGAGATAGTCTTGGACAATTACCCTCTTATTCCTTGATAGAATGAAACAAATGCATGCCACTTGTAACAAGTAGAAACCATCTAAACTATTTTGAACGATCATATCAAGTTCTGTAGATACCCAAGAGAATCATATTAAACAAATTTAGAATATCTTCAAGATGATTAGAATAGAATATCTTCAAGATGATTAGGCATATCTCTATTTCTTAGCAAACTAGTAGTACACTGAAACATAAAGGAAGATAGCATTACATACAGTGATGAGGCATATCCACAATTTTAGCAATGACACCAAGCAAATCACCCCCTGAGTACCTCTGAATGACATAGAAGCAGAAAACCACAAGAAGTGAGTCATATCATGCATAATAGCCAGAAATATTCTCAAGCAACATGTTTTTTATACGAAGTTACAATTTCCAAAAGCAAAGTGGTAAAAACAACAAATATATCTTACCAAATTCATGTCAATCATTGGAACTTCAGAACTCTTACGATTTATCAGAAAAAGCCATGGAACAAGAAACTTCTCCTTCCCAACTTGGAACGATCTACATGTAAGTCAAACATTATAAACATATGAATTACTAATGCATCTGTGATCTTATGCAGAAGCAAAAGAGGGTTTGTTTAGACAAACTTGAACATAAATCTCATTCTCATTATCCACAGTTCGCAAAACGATTATTCAAAAAACTGAATTAAACAACAGTTTTGGACTCGAAAACAGTTCATTTCTTTCACTTTTTTCTTCATTTTGCTATCTAAGGAGCCAAAGCATAACAATTGCAACAAATTAAAAAAAAAAAAAAGAGGTTAAATTAAAAACCCTAATAATAATTTCAACAAATTCTTACATTTTGTAGGGATCAGCGCCCGTGTAACCAGTCGGCTTAGCTATAGGAATTAAAACCTGCAAAATTTATTTTTTATATATATAAAAAAATTTTGAAAAACAAACAAATAATAATAATAATAATACCTACCGATTAACGGCAAAGATGGGACAATGTTTACCAATCACGTCATGCCAAACAGTTCTCGACTGAAATCAACAAAATTCAAAGATCTCAATCGCAATAAGAGATTAAAACTTAAAAAAAGGAAAAGAAAAGAGAACTGACAGAGTGGTATTGGCCCATCTTGCTCATAGAAACGATGTCGCCTGGCCTGTAAGCAACGGAGAATAAAGGAAGCCGAGGTAACAGCAAAATTAGTATAAGAAGCGACGCCATTTTTGTGCAATTTTTCTCGCCTGCCTTCATTTTCCACTCAAAGGGAAGTCCAATATGCAGATACTGCAAAACACTGTTTGCTTACTTTCTTTTCGTTCGAATCGAATGCGCCCAGGGGTCTGAACCTGATTCGGAATGGGCCCAAAACTTACCTTTTTCTCAGTTTGGTCCAAAAATAAAAAAATATAGTCCATGTTTCTTCTTTTTCTTTTTGTAGTTATCATTTTAGTCCAAAAATATTTTTTTATTGAGGGGGTGATAACCTTTGAATCGAATCTGATTATGTTTGATTTTTTTTATAATATATAATATTATGAATTTTAAAATATGATCTACATTTAAGTTGATTTTATTAAAAAATTGATTAAACTGAATTTCTTTGATTCAATTCATTCACCCATTTTTAAATTTTATTTTTTTTATTATTTTAATAAAAATTTTAATATATTTATAAATTTTAAATATGTTAATTTTTTATTTATAATTCGTGTTTAATAAAAAAATTATATATCATGCTAGAGTTCAATTTATTTAAATAATAAAATGTTCAAGATTGATTTATGTTTGAATCGATTAAATTAGTTAAATTTATTCATGAATATTAAATAAATATAATTATAAATAATAAATAAATAAATTTATTTTTTAACAAAATTTTCTTTTAATTTTTGTGGGCGCAATTGCTTCTAAATATATTGATATACATGATCACAAAGCAAAAGAACAAAACAGATGCTTGGAAACATAGAAGAAAACAAGGGAAAGATGAGGATTCAGCTGTCCATTTCAAAATTTGATATTCAAAGAACCTTTTTTTTTTTTTTCCTTCTAGAAATAAACTAAAGTTAATAATGGAGAATGAAGAGATAATGGAAACTCAAGTTCTGGACAGCACATTCAGCGCGTCTTGCTTTACGTTGTTTTTGGTCTGTTTGTCTTGGCGTTCACATTGTTTTTGAGTGAGCATTCTAGAAATAGCTAGTACATTTTAATTTACACAACTCATAATTTTAAGAGTAAATTTAAAAAATATACCTAAATAAAACTAAAAGTGCTTCATGAAATTTAAATTGGTCATAGCTATAAATATTTTTTATTTTTTAGTTATAACAATCTAAAATATTATATAATTATATAATAATATGATAAAAATATTACGTAATTTAAATTTTTAATAATAATTATATATAAATTTAATAAAAAATATTTTATATTTTTATATTAATATAAATTATAATATATAATTTTTATGTAAAATATAATACAATATATAAATTTTAATATTTTATATTATTTAAATATATAAATCGAGATATATAATTTTTTAATATAAGAAATTCCTAAATATCTTTCCTTTAATTTTTTGGCACGTGAGCAACCTTTTTTCTAGTTCTTCCCTCTTGACAAAGACCAAACTAAACCGACATGCTGCATGCTTTAATCTTGTCCTCGCTGTCGGTTGGTACCACCAACCAATCAATCCTCTCCATCTTGTTTTACATATGATTTTCCCAAACCAGTTCTTTTTTTTTTTTTTTTTTTCTGGTTAGTTTTTATCTTTATTCATTCTTTCACTCTCTTATTATAATCTAATATTTGTTTTTTGTTTTGGTTGTACTTTTTTTTATTAAGGGACTTTTTTGTTTAATCTTGTATTGTTTCTCTTTATAAATAAGATTTTTTTTAAAGCATATCCATATAAATATAATGCATTTAATCATTAATTTATTAGTAAATTTCATAAGTATAGCCTAATTTACATTCAATTTATAAATCATTCATAAAAAAAATTTTGTTGATAATGAAAATTAAATTTAATATTATAAGCAATATTTACAAACTCAATTAATTTTCATTAGCTAAAATTAATCAAAATTTTAATATTATACATAATCATATATTTCTTATTAAATGTGTTCACTAACAGTTGATATTATGAATTTCAATGTATTAAAAATAAATTACCTAATATAGTGATTTTAAATATTAATTTTAAACACTCATTTTCAGTTTTTTTTTTTTTTATAATTAAAGCAAATCTCGGTTCTCAAGGCTTAATTATTTAATTATCAATTTAGAAATTAAATTACTGAAGCAAATAAATGACAAATTTAAATCATAAGCCCAAAAAGAAATGGGAAACCAAATCAAATTATTACTTATTAATATATCATTAGTGTGAAATAGGGGATATTCCTTATAATAATTTTATAAAGTGTATCGATGATTTTTACTTAATTTGTTTTTCGTACATCATAATTTTAATTATTTATAATAATTATAAAAAGGTTAATCGAACCTAATATATGAGTAAAATGATATCAACTCAGTTTATAAATTAAAAAAATAAAATTTATAATATCAAATAATAAAATAAGATATTAATGTCGTTTAAATTTTTGATATAATATATTTTTTAAAGTGAAAACACTTACTTAAAACTATCTATTTTTCTTAAAAAATTAGTCATATATAACTTTTTTTTTCTTTCACGTAAAGTTATTTATGAGTCGGATTAGATTTAGTTCGAGATGAATTTATATTTAATATTAATAATTTATATATTTATTTAAGCTCAATTTAATTTAATATTTTAAATCTTAAACTTTTTTTAAATTTGATTCAAATTAAAAAAATAAATCTCACACATATTTAGTAAACTTAATTTATATAATAAAAATTTAAAAAAATTTATTTTAAAAAAAAAAAAATTACATATATATTTATATAATTATAATATTTTAATTATATATATTTTATTTGAGTTAACCGAGTTAAATTTGAGTTTTAATGTTTTTACCCAAAACCTTACTTAATTTATATCATTTCAAAATTTAACGTATCGTCATACTTAAATGAATAATCCGATTTTTAAATAAATTTATATCCACTTACTATAATTTTTTTCCTTTGTTTTTTTCCGTTTTCTCGTAAAGAAGAATAAAAGTTACGAAACAAAGGAAAAAAAAAAAAGAAATAATCAGTAAACTAGAAAAGGAACAAAGATTGAAGAATCAATCGACAAATTTCCAAAAAAAAAAACAAAAAAACAAAAAACTTTAACTTGTGATCGTACTCTATTGGATTTTTTTTTATCTGATAATTGTACTCTTTTAGATTCTACCTTTTATCACCATTAAAATTTTCCATTCAAAAAACAGAACACTTTTCAACGTCGTTTTGCCGTAATTTCCTCTGCCGTTTTATTTCCTTTCTGCCCCTTTTGAAACCCTGATCGTGCACAATATCCAAAAAAACAAAAACAGTAATAATAATATAAAAACCGTGGTTTAGGCCAGAAGGGTCGTTGGATTGAGGCCGCGGCGAATCGAAGCGCGTGAATGATCTGTCTGTCGTTCTGTTGAGGCGTGAGAGCGGGGAATTGGTTTCCGTTGGGTAAGGGTATTTGAAGTTTTTGATGGGTGATCTCCGAGATTGGTCGCCTGAGCCAAACGGTGTTGCGTCGGAAGAGAGATCATCATCGTCATCATCTTCATCATCGAATCAAGCGGGAATTGGTGCGGAGTATTGGACAAAGGCTGAGAAAGCGACGCAAGGGATCATGGCCCAGGTTCGGCCAACCGTTGTTTCAGAAGAGAGAAGAAAAGCGGTTATAGATTACGTTCAGAGATTAATTAGGAATTATCTTGGTTGCGAGGTCAGATTATCAAACATTAGTTCAGCTTTTAATTGATCATCAAATTGTGCTATAATTTCATTATTTTCATGTGATGGAATGTTAACATTGTTAAATTAGGAATTTAGTTGGAAATTACTAATGTATTTGTTATCAGGACTTGATTTTTAGACTGGAGTAGAGCTTAAGATGAACTCTTATGTTTGTTTGGAGTAATAGGAAAAGAAATATCTAATTTAAGGGAAAATAGGGTTAGGTTTTGTTGATTAAACTAAAATGAAGAATGGCGGTGGTTTGCTGTTGATGTTCCTGCTTCAAGGACCTCCAATTAGGTGTAAGGTAATGTGGCTTCCGACAAAACGGAGCTCCATTACTTGATTATGTAGAAAGAGGAGTGTTCTGTCATAACCAAATGTGCTTTGTAGATGAAATTTGTTGACAAGACTTAATAGTTGTTGTAGATATCAACCCATGTGGAACTTTTGAATTCTATTACATGGATGAGGCTTTTATCATGTTAATGTTCCATTGTTGTGACCGTCATAGGTAGTCGACTTCTCCTCTACCTGGAGTTGGATGCAATGATAAGGCTATTAATGGGGTGCTTTTAAGTATTTGACATCTGTGGTGGTATTACTTTGGTCAACTCTGTCCGTTTACCTTGAAATAGATTATTAAAATCTTTTAAACTTACTTCAAGTTGGCAAAGCACTTAATTTCAATTACCTTGGATTTAAAAATCGGTTGGGATATTTGTCATTTAGAGTGTGTTTAGTTCGAGGGAATCCACAAATATTCCACCGGAATCTTGATGGTGGGTATTTGTTTCCCAAGATTGGTTTAAGGTAATCCGATTATGGGGGGAAATGTCAGATCCCCAATGGTATCCAAAATCCCGGAATCAGAAACCCATCTCACCCTGTGGTATTTTAGGATTCTAGGGAGGGGAAGTTGCCTTATTTCCAAATTTAACTTGAATAAAAATTTTGTCACATGTCCGTTACCCATTTGAAAAGCAAGTCTGAAACTTAGTTTTAGCTTTTAAAAAAATTTTTTTTGCCTTAATTGTAATTCAGTTTTAATATGTGGCAATTAAGGAAAAATTCAGTTTTAATCAATTAAGGCCTTTCTTCCTTAAAATGCCAACGCCTTAATTGATATTAATTAAGGCGTTGCATTGAACAAACACCTTAATTGATACTTTTTTCAGAATCTTTACAAAAGCATCAAATAAGGCATTTCTTTGAACATACGCTTTATTTGACCCATTCAAATAAGGTGTTTCCTTTTTACAAACACCTTATTTGATGCTTTTTCCAACATATTTACAAAAACAAAGAAGGCATTTAGCTCTTCCAAATGCCATAATTGATTTTTTTTTTTATATTTTAGTACAGCAATTACGGCTTGATGTCTAGTTAAATGCCATAATTGGGTATATTTAATTAAAAAAATTAAAATATTTATTTTCTTTTACTGCATAAGGCATCATTTGTTGTTTGGGTTTTTTGTATTAAAACAAAATAAAAGGTTGCCTACAGCTTATCAAAGAGATTATGGTAATTATATATGAATTAATAAACCAAGATTCCCCCCAACCAAATGAGTGAATTTGATTATGGGATGCCCTGAAAATCAAACAAAACCCCGGGTATCAAATTTTCCCTAATATCATACTTTCCCCCGGAATCCAAGATTCTGCGAACCAACTGCCCCCTTATTGTTTGCAGCTGTAGGGAATCTGACTGTTGATGACAGAGTAATTTGTACATTTTATTTCAATATTACCAGTGGGGACCTATATCTCATCTTTCAAAATTTTCATCCTTTTGTTTTTCTTGTTCTCATAGTTATTTATTATTGTGATCATGATCGTAAGAATATTTGATTTGAACTAGTGAACAGTTCAGATAGATATTAATAATTTATCTTGTATTTATTACAGGTATTTCCATTTGGGTCAGTGCCTTTGAAGACCTATCTTCCTGATGGAGATATTGATTTGACAGTCTTTGGTGTCCTAAACTTTGAGGAGGCTCTGGCCAATTATGTATGTTCTGTCCTTGAAAGAGAAGACCGTAATAGTGCTGCAGAGTTTGTGGTGAAGGATGTCCAATTAATTCGGGCAGAGGTTTTTAACTTCCTAATACAGATCTTTGTTGAGTGAAATTATTTGTTCTCTGAATGCATAAGAGACTAACCTGTTTACATTAGGTTTACTTCATCCCTTATTTTTTGTTGTTTACATTTATGTCTATATTCATTTTGTAATTCTCCAACTCAACCGTTTATTTTAGGGTCATTATTACATGGACAACTTAGCAGAAAATTATTTTGATTCACCTACATGTTTTCTTATTGTCATTTTGATGAATGCTGTTTCTGGAAAAACACTAGGACTAATGATTTCAATGCTCAGATGGTGATATATGCTATCCACATGGAATATTTTCTCCAATTAAATGTTATACTCTTAAAGACCACAATAATATTTTCCACTTTAGGATTGTGCATAATTTGTCTGGTCATCTCTACTTCTTAGCTGTAGTCTTGGAGATATTAAGTTTGCTTTCAAACAGAAATTATAGTTTTATGGGTGGAATTTGGAGGATGGCAACCAACACTTTCTGCTATGCAGCATTTTATTGCTGATTTGTTGAGGGTAACAGTTTCTTTTGTAAAATATGTTGCCTATGCACTTTTTGCATTGTGTCATATCATAGATCCTAACTACTCGTCTCAAAGTTGTGTTTTCTTTTCTCAAGTACAGAAGGAAAATTTTTATAAGGTTTATTTATTTATATTTTGCAGATACTTTAACTAAGCTTTAGTAAGAGGTCAACCTTTCATCTTTTGTACCATTCTGATATTTGCCACAACCATTCATTTTATATTTGCAGCCATTTAATTGTTTTCCCCAGGTAAATATCTTTTGTTGTATGCTGATCAAGTTGATCTTCTTTGTCAATTTGTGGACTGGGGTATATAACTATTTGTCCTTTGTCACTAGTGTGTGGATACCTTAGAGTATCCAAGCAACTATATCCCTCTGTAGCAAGGGTGTCTGAAAATTTTGCTTCATGAGTATGAACAATTTATAGCTTCGTGATTTAGAGAGTAGGAGATTAATCTCATTAAACAGATTATGGTGCATCCATGGCCTTATTAAAATATGTTGGTTCTTTTACTTGGCAAGGATTTTACTACATGGTTTTCTTTACCATCCTATATTTGATTGGTATGCATAATGGAAATGATTACATATTTATATTCTCTTGCATTATATGAGATACTCCCCACACATATGATTTGAGATGATTTTTTGTTGGAAAAATGTACATTTCAGAAATTTTTTAATCTCTTATGTAGATGGTGATCATAAAATTTGGCTTCTCTGGTGGCAGGTTAAGCTTGTAAAGTGTCTGGTGCAGAACATTGTGGTTGATATCTCTTTTAATCAGTTAGGGGGGCTATGTACCTTGTGCTTTCTTGAGCAGGTAGGTTAAATTATAAGAATTTGGGAATGAAAGCCATTTACTTACAATTTAATTGAGGTCATCTGCAAATAGAAAAAAAAATATTCTCTCTCCCTCTCTCTCATTAAATAGATGGTAATCAACTTCTTCTCTGTCCTCATTTCACGTGTCAATGTTAGCAGATCTATGTTAAAATTGAGATATGGATATAAGATTTCTGTTATACTATCTTTCCATGTATGTACATATTGGGATAGCTGGCATGATTATGGGGGTGGCTATATATCATATCGGGTATCAAGCAGAAATGTGCCTTTTTCTTTTTTTTTTTTTAAATTGACATCCCTGGTAATTTTACAGGTTGATCGTCTTATTGGAAAAGATCATCTATTTAAACGCAGTATTATATTGATAAAGGCTTGGTGCTACTATGAGAGTCGTATTCTTGGGGCTCATCATGGCTTGATTTCTACCTATGCTTTGGAGACTTTGGTGCTGTACATTTTCCATCTATTCCACTCATCACTAGATGGTCCTTTAGCAGTGAGTGCTGCAGGAATTTTGGCAGTATAAACAAATTGATCACATAAATGTAACTGATTGAATATTTTACAGGTTTTATATAAATTTTTGGATTACTTTAGCAAATTTGATTGGGACAACTACTGCATCAGTTTGAATGGTCTGATCCATATATCCTCGCTGCCAGATGTTGTGGGTGAGCAACTTCATTTTGCTTTCATGCCCAATTATGTTTGCTTTACTCTATACATGATTAAGTTGCTTATGTCATTGATCTTTTCTTTTGTAGTTGAGACGCCCGAAAATGGTGGGGGAGATTTACTGTTCAGCAATGATTTTCTCAGGGAATGTGTGGAAAAGTTCTCAGTTCCGTCAACGGGATTTGAGACTAATTCACGCACATTCCCAAAAAAGCATCTAAACATAGTAGATCCTTTAAGAGAAAACAATAATCTTGGTCGCAGTGTGAGCAAAGGTAGAATCACTTTTCCAGCAAAGTCCACTATTTTTTTCATTTGAACTCAAAACTTTTTAAGCCTTGAAGATAGCAGACATAGTTCTTCAGATATTGTGACAAAGGGATATTCAGGCTATCTTCTTTTAATGGTTATTTTTTGATTTTTGAATTGATCAAGAGGAATTAAAGGTCAATCATAATGTACCTTTTCATCTGTAGGGAACTTTTATCGTATAAGAAGTGCTTTTACTTATGGGGCTCGGAAGCTGGGGTGGATTCTTTCCCAGGCAGAAGAAAGCATAGCAGATGAACTTCGTAAGTTTTTCTCAAACACTCTGGATAGGCATGGCAGTGGACAGAGGCCGGATGTTCAAGATCCTGCCCCATTTTCTAGATTCAGAGGATTTGTTTCTACATCATCAGTTTCAGGTACAGAGTCATGTCAAGAAGATCAAACGTTTTGTGAATCAGAATCTTCAAATTCAAGTACCATGAATGGGAATTGTAGATCTGATAATGAGGGATCATTGCACAAAGTCAATAATGGTAATGTATCTGGGAGGGAAACAAATTTTAGTAGAACCCTTAATGAACCACAAGGTTATGCAAACACTTTAAGTGTTTCAGAAATGCATCCCTCTGGGGATGCTAAAGACCTGGCAACCTCCAGAATTCAAGGTCTTGTAATTTCAAATGATGCACATAAATCTTGCCCTCCGAATGCGGAGGAGAATGTTTCTTCATCAGATAATGTATGGCATGCGCCTCATCAATATTTCTGTATCTCTTCTTTGGATGATCGAGATATAAGAAATGAAAATGCAGAGTGCAAACAGCCGGAAAATTCCGGCCATACGGAAAAGAATGTGAGGTCTGGTATTCTTCCAGCAAGCAGAGAGGAGATGGGTACTAATGTATATGATGATCACACTGAGAATCAGTTGATTGTTGGTCAAGGGATTCAATCCCCTGTTGGATCAAAGCACCATCCGTTGATTTCAAATTCTGCTTGGTCATCTGAGGATCTATATCCTGGATATTCTCGTTATCCTGCTTCCTGTAGTGCTGCTGGAAATCAGGAATCTTTGAGCTCATTGTCTGGCGATTATGATACTCACATACATAGTTTGAATTATTGTCAGTGGTGCTATGACCGTGCCTTCAGTGCATCTGTTCCTCCACTTTCTTCACCATTGGTTTCTCAGTTCCAGAGCAAGAATTCATGGGATGTAGTACGAAAGTCAATGCAGTTCAGGCAAAATGCAATTTCCTCGGTGAATGCTAATGGTGTTGTCCAACGGCAAGCCTACTATCCCACAAAACAACCAATGCTACATGGCACAGGCTTTGGAATGGAAGAAATGCCAAAGCCTCGTGGAACAGGGACATACTTTCCCAACCCCAACTCGGTATACTCATTCTAAGCCTTTGGATTGGGATTCTTAAACTTATGCTGAAAATATGAAATTTAGTCTCTGGTGCTAACTTGCAGCATCATAGTGGCATTTTGCTGTTGCTCTTTTTTTTTTTTTTTTGTTAAAAATTTTCTGGTTGGACCTTGTTGTCTCATTGTAGTTTTTTGCTTGAATCTTTTTGCAGAACCATTACAGGGATAGGTCCTTGACAGCAAGGGGAAGTAATCCAGCACCAGTAAGGTCTCCTCGCAATAATGGCAATGCCATTACATCTCCAGAGACCAATTCACCAGAGAGAAGCAGCCAGGACCTGGCACAAGTGCAGTTATTAAATCAAGGTGGTGGAAAATCTTGGTCTTCGGATCTCTGCCACTCTGGTTTTGAAA
Organism: Durio zibethinus; assembly: GCF_002303985.1. The sequence continues at coordinate 1,010,833 of NW_019167904.1, forward strand.
AAGTGTTATCCCCTAATGCCAATGGCACAATGCCTCAGGCAGACAGGGTTGTAGAATTTGGGTCAATTGGGCCCCTACTTTTAGGGTCAGCTTCTACAGAAAGTAGCAAGCAACATAACCCAGGTTCTCCTCATGCTCAAAACTCGATTTCAAGTCACCCACAACTAGGAATGCAAAGGCCAAAATCTGCTGTGGGCATGGATCAGAACAGGTTTGAGAATTTAGTGTTTCATCGGAAATTCTTTGCAGCAGGGTAAATATGTATGCTATTCTCTCTGAGCTTTCTCTTCTAACATGCAGGATACTCGTACAATCATTCCATTTAAAAAATGAAGAAGACTTTCCACCTTTATCCATATGAAAACATTGGGAAGAAAGGAACGATCTTAATTTATTCGGTTGAAAAGTTTGGAAGAATAGAATCGTTAATGCTAACAAAGCCATCCTGAGCCTCAGCTTGTGTGAATATGGCACTTTCATAGCCATTCCAAAGCTATATGTATGGAGTTTCATTATTTTTGTGTGGGTCAAAGGCATTTTGTACATTCTACTAATTTATTTCCCTTTAATAATCGTAGCAGTACTTTTTAGGGAGTTATTCATGTATATAGGATTGTCAAGTTATGCTTTTATTTTTTCTTGCCCAGGTTTTGATGTCTCTGCCACTTGTGCTTGGCAAAATGCATAGACACATATATTGTTATCGCTGATTGTTGATGTAACTTATACCGCAAAATAGGGTTCTTTTTGCAGCTGTAATGGTTTAATGTTTCTGGTTTTTTTGATATATCTAGCTTTCTTCTCTTCTGCATGTTCCTCCAATGGCGAAACTCGGCTGGTCGGCTTATTGCTTTTGGAATCCCAGTCCTAACCCTTGTCATCCAGCTGCAGAACAGCACTGTTTTGTTTGTCGTTTGTTTGTGTCATGTAGGCGGGCCTGTAATTTGATTGGGGTAAGATACATGCCAACCTCAGTACTGTTTCGTACCCATCTTGAAGTTATAAAAAGTAGGTTAGACAAATTAAAATATGATATGATAATATAATATGAATATAATATAATAAAAAATATAAAAGTGATTCGATTTAAAATTTTAATAATAATTATATATGAATTTAACAAAATAAAAATATATATTTTATATTTTTATATTAATATAAATAGTAATATATAATTTTTATGTAAAATATAATATAAATATAAATTTTATTATTTTACATGATACAAATATATAAATCATAATCAATATGTTTAATAAAAAGTCATGAGAAATTAAAAGGAAGAGTGAGTGGAGGGAAGGATTATATATGGATTATTTTTATATTATTTTCTAATATACTTCTAATCGTCTTTCATGTGTGAGATTCATGAAAGAACGTTTGGTTTATGATAAAAGAAAATTTATGGTCATCTCTTTTCTTTTCTCCAATTGCGATTTTGTTTTTTGGTCAAACTTATATTATAATTAAAAAAAATCAACTCAAAACAGTCTTAAACGTTTGAAATTGTCATTTAATGCTGCATGGTTGAGACAAACCAAGAAAAACGAAAGAAACAAAGTGGCAAAATCAGATTCAGACATGTACAAATTTCTACAAAATTATTACAACCTTATACCATACCTAATGCACAATCACAAATGGTCAACCCCTCCCCTGTACACTCGTACAAATTATGTGGAGAAGTTAAAAAAATAATAATAATAATGATGTCAATTGCATATAATAATAGGTGCAAACGATAAGGAAATGAAAAGGAAAGGTTGTAATTTTTGTCAACTCTTCACTCAAAAAAAAGGTGTTTGATTCATTCACCCAACTCAATCAATCACCTCTCCAAACTGTAATTTCTATATTGGAAATTGCACGCTTTGTGTTTCATTTTCAATCTTTTCTTCCTACACTTTTTTTTTTTTTTTTATGGATGGATGATTGAAAAAGTAAACATGAAATTGAGGTTAAGATTTCTTCTATGGTCTATTTTTATTTTTAAAAAAATCAACAAAATTTAATTAGGGACAACTTGTCAATTTATATAATTTTTAATTTCATAAAATTAAAAATTATATGATTGATTTGTTTGTTTGGTTAATTATATAAGATTTCTTCCATGCATCATTTATCATCTTAATTAATTTAAATGAAAATTTTATATTTGCATTTACTTGTTTTGTCCATAAAGTTTGAAGCCATGTATCTTTTTCACTATATCTTTGTGAACAGATGTTGAGTTCTACCAACGAGGTTTGGCAAAAGTGGTAAGGGACAAATGCTAAATGTATTAGTATTCAGGTTTGAATCATTTCATGGTTATTTGTTGGTAGATAATCTGTAATTTCAAAAAATTTTCTAATGAAGTGAAAGTTTAATTGATCCGTAAATTTCAATTAAGTTGTTAATTTACTCTAACCTTAGAGATAAGATAACTTCCGTTAACTCTTAAATTTTTTTTTTTTTTAAAAAAGGGGGGTTTTGAATACTAAATTTTAAGATTTGATCATTGAATGCATTATTGAATTTGAACATATCTGATGTGTCTGCCTGTCTCTATGGACCACTTACATGAATGTCAACGATGGCAATACCATCCCTATACTCATCAGCACCTACTGCAATACTTCAAAACTTCATTATATGATACTATATATTTCTGGGATTTAAAGATTTTCACTAAATCACTGTTGTATTTAGAGTACGAGATTTAGCTGCAATGATTTATTCAGATCAATTCTTAAAAAATTAAATTTCGGTAACAACATTTACGATTCTTCTTCTCTTATTATTTACTGGATTATGATTTTTTTTTATAGAAAAAATTCATTGAGAACCATGAGATTTAATTTTAAATGATTCAATCATTTTTTGACATGAGATAAATTGTTAAAAAATTGAAGTTGGATTTCAACAATTTTGATTCTTCTTCTCTTAATATTATTGAAAATTTCATTATGGCATCCACGCAATTAGCTAATGTCCCTAGACAGTGCTTTCCAATCCAATTTAGAAGACCCCCACCAAACTAAAAGTACTATTTCTGGTTGAAAGGTATAACTCAGATTCTCTTTCATAATTGAGCACTGGGAGCAACAGTTCTCTTTAAAAAAAAAAAAAGTTCATAATTTGCCATTTCCATTTTAAAGAAAGCAAATATACAAAAAAAAAAAAAAGAGCACCAAAATTTTTAAAAAAATTTTTTTTTTTTTAATTTTTAAAAAAATTTTGGGAGTGCACACAAACATTTTACTTATATATATTAGGAGAAATTATCATAATAAATTTTTTTAATTTTATATACGAAATTAAGATGATGACATGTTTTTTTATATTTAAAATAATTAATTAAAAAAAAGTGAGATATGCGTTATTAGTTTAATTTCGTTTATATAATTAAAAAGTTTCATTATCAGTATTAAATAATTTTTCATATATTAATATATTTAAACTCACTTAAGCTCGAAACTCTATTTTCTTTTTTCTTTTTTTTTTTTGAATTTTTTTGTACATTTCTTGCCGTGTGGTGTTGTGGGTTTCTTATGTAGGCTGCTGAGCTAGGTTTTTGGTGATTTTTTTTTTTTATGTCTTATTTATGGGTATTAATTGTTTAAGTGGAAGTGGAACTGTATATGATGGTTTCGGTGGTTACTATTGGTGATGTTGACGGTGGCTATTGGGATCTGGTGTAGAAAATTTCCTTTCATTTTTTATGCTCACGATTCTACTAGTTTAGAAACAAAGGAAAAAAAATTTAATAATTTAAAATATAATTGATGATATGATATAAAAATATAAAAAAATTGTCATAAAAATAATATAATTTAAAATTTTAATAAAAATTTTATATAAATTTAATGAAATAATAAATATTATTTTATATTTTCATATCAATATAAATTATAATATATAATTTTTATATAAAATATAATATAAATATATCAATTATTAATATTTTATATTATATAAATATATGAATTTTAGATAAAAAAATTGCCACTTTGCAAAAAAAAAAAAATTGATAACCAAAGCAATCAATTATCAAACGAAACCTCTACCACTTGGATCTAATCAATTAACAACCCACTGCTCAACCACTTAAACCTAGGTTTTAAGTTTCAAGCTTTGTTTTTATTCAAGGAGTGGAGAACAGAAAAGTAAGAGAGAAAAGAAAAAGGTGTATATATATATATATATATATATATATATATATATAGATTATATATTATTTCAAAATTATAATTATATAAAATTTTCATATTTGTACGTACGTTATGTAAACTTGGCAAAATTTTGATGAAACGATCACGACGAGTTTATATATTTGGAGAGAAATACGTAACTTTTGATAGTTTTTTTATATATAAAAAAAAACCTTTTGATAGTTTAGAAATTAATATGAAATATTTCGTTAAAATTCTTTCAATTTACTCTAATTAATAATATAAATCAAACATGAACTCTTCCTATGAACATTATGCATTATATATTTTTAGTGTCAAATTGCGTCAGCTTTGTAATTTGGTAGGAAGGATCAGCGCTGTTTCCCATCCCATCTGCTTCTCATCTTTCTTCTTTATATTTTCATCGCCAACCCTCCCTTTCCACAGTTTTCTTGTTAATTTGCAACCAAAAAAGCCTTTCTCTCTCTCAGATATCTCACAATCTGTAATCTTTTAGCTCATCCGAATCCAAAATCTATCCTTGCGATTGCTTTCTCCTCCACAAATGGTGCTGTCAAAGCTTAGCCATAGGTTTTTCAAGTTTAGAAGTCTAGTTTCTTGCCAATATCCAACTCCCACATATCAATTCAATTTGTAGAATTTCTGTTTCATACCCCAGAAGACGATTCTCCTCCACAAACCCAGATTTGATATCATTTGCTTAACAAAAGGCTTTTTCCTTTTTCCCATTGGTTGACACGAACTATTCTCTTTTCCCACCATACCAACCTCTCAACAGTCTTTGCCTACACCTACAGTTTTTTCTTTTGGCTCTAAAAATCTTCTTCGACAGTATCTGTTTATACCAACATATATTCTTGACTCTTGTCTCTCTCTCAAAGGACTAAATGGTTTCCACTGACTACTACGGCTTCTCTCACGCAGTTGTGGAAATGGCTTGGATTATGCTCAGTGTCGATTATTCAAGGCTGTTTTGGGTATTGTTTGGTGTTTTTTCCTATGAAAATCATGAAGGAAAGCCTCGGATCATCTAGTTCATCTCCATACGATCATCATCAAGTTTCTTTCTTCTATAATCCTATCTGTACTTGTTCTTGAATTATACAAGTAGAATAAAATAGTTGTGTTCTGAAGATTTTTTTATTACAATAACCCCGAGAGGTTTTGAGGGTGCCTGATTTCTCAGACCATGTACAAAACACGTCTAGGAGGATGTGTTGATGGAGTTAAATCTCAGCTTGGATACGTTGAAACCGATCCATCTGGTCGGTATGGACGTGTAAGTTTTTGTTCATTGACTCTAAATTTTTGCTTTTTGATTGATGCATGAATTGAAGATGAACTTAATTTTCTTGCTTTAGGTTCAATAAAATCAGCTGTTGAGTATGAATGAAATATCCCAACATCTTTTGCAATGATAATGGATAAATTGCATGTCATATTGACTTGAGGGTGCCTTCTTTTCAGTAACAATTGTTTGGTACAGTTCTTTTTTTGTGATGTGGTGTTTTGATTCTTTTTCTTTGATGTAATATTGGGAAAAATCGTCAGTTAGATAAGATTAATAAAAAAATATAACTATATATAGTGTCTGCTACAGCATTAAACATAACAAAGAATCCTTGGAACGAAATTGGTTTTAAGCATAATTCATGATCTATAGTTCAAGATTAGTTTAAGATTGCTTATAAAAATTGAACTACTTGATCCATATTCCTTCGGTCAACGGCCTTGTGAGATTGTTTCATGTATAGAATAATAATATAATTAACTCTCCTGCACCACTATTCTAATGTTCCAATTAACGCACTGAAGAGATTCTTTCAATTTCCCTAGCTAGAAATTTAGACAACAGTTTTTGATGTTAATCTCTTAGATTTATCTGATATAAACATTGATGACTCATTAATTATATATCAAAATGATAGTAGATGCCGGGATATTCAATCTATTAATTTCCTGATCATATAGATGAAGGAATTGTTCATTGATTGTTTAAGTTTTAAAATGACTGAATATGTGACGATACATGAGAATTTCTCTTCCCTGCAGTTCAGGGAGATTCTTGGTAAAGGAGCCATGAAGACAGTGTATAGGGCATTTGATGAGGTCCTTGCAATGGAGGTGGCATGGAACCAGGTGAAGCTTAATGATGTCTTCCGTTCACCAGAGGAATTGCAGCGGCTTTACTCTGAGGTCCACCTCCTCAAGAACCTCAACCATGATTCCATCATGCGATTCTACATATCTTGGGTCGATATTGATCGTAGAACTTTCAACTTCATCACTGAGATGTTCACATCCGGGACCCTTAGAGAGTACTAATCAGAAGACCTTGCTGTCAGTTGAACAGATACATTTGTGAAGTGTTATTGTAGTGTTATTTTTAATATGTTGTAGCATGTAATACAGGTACAGAAAGAGGTACCAGCGTGTCGATATGCGAGCAATTAAGAACTGGTCTCGCCAAATTCTACATGGTCTAGCGTATCTGCATGGCAATGACCCTCCGGTGATACATAGAGATCTTAAGTGTGATAACATCTTTGTCAATGGTCACCTTGGACAAGTTAAGATTGGTGATCTTGGACTAGCTGCCATTCTCCGCGGGTCACAACACGCCCATAGTGTTATAGGTATGCTCTCAATTTCCATCATCCTCTGAAATTTTATAAAATTAATCAAGTCTGTCTGATTTTAAAGGTAACCATGCATATATATCTTTATATATAAACACTAGGTACACCAGAATTTATGGCACCAGAGCTATACGAGGAGAATTACAATGAGCTAGTCGACATATACTCCTTTGGCATGTGCGTATTAGAGATGCTTACTTCCGAGTATCCGTATAGTGAGTGCTCCAATCCGGCTCAAATCTACAAGAAAGTGACTTCGGTGAGTTGTATTCAGGTTCATTAACTTCAATAAAGTCAACCACTGAATTAACATGTAAGTGCTATATTGCTTCTTTACTCTCCAGGGAAAGTTGCCAGAGGCATTCTACAGGATTCAAGATGAGGAAGCCATGAGGTTTGTTGGGAAGTGCCTGGAGAATGCTTCTAAAAGGTTGCCCGCCCATGAACTCTTGCTTCACCCATTTTTGGCCTCTGATGAAGGGAATCAGCTGCCCATCCCTAGACTCTTGAGCCAAAAACTAACTCCTAATGGCTCAGTCGCTGAGCTAGTGCCTTCTGTGCAGGTTGATCCAACAAGGAGTACTGACATGTCAATAACTGGCACAATGGATCCTGAAAATGACACTATTTTTCTCGAAGTACAGATTACACACAAGGAAGGTACTGCCTTAAGTTTTTGTGCTATACACTACCTTTTGGTGTTAATCTGAAGAAATTCTAATTTCTGCATATTATTACCACCGATTAGCTTTCATGTTTTAACGCAATGTGAAAACTCTTGATTACCATTGTTTACATACCGAAGAAATTCATCCAAAGTGATGAAATCTTCAAAAAAATATTTATTGGACTAATCTAAATCTGTCTTAACAAGGTTCAATTTCTGTCAACAGCGTGCAACATGTCATATTGCATGCCTTGTACATTCTTAATTAATGGTTTCCCTTATTACAGGCCTTGCTCAGAACATCTATTTTCCCTTTGACATAGTAAATGACACTGCAATTGATGTTGCCTTGGAGATGGTTAAAGAATTGGAGATCAATGACTGGGAACCATTGGAGATTGCTGATATGATAGAGGAGGAGATATCTTCCCTCGTTCCAACTTGGAAGGACTGGGGCTCCACTCAAGTGCATCATCAGCACAGCTTCATGTATGAAGATGACGACGAAGATGATGACCATAATGGAATCTACCATCCTTTCTATGCTACCTCCTCTCATTCTTCCTCCCAAGTTTCCCTCCCAAATTTAGTTTCTTCCTACGAAACTAAATTTCATCATGGGAAAAACGTGACTTCCAATTGCAATTGGCCCCAAGGTACGTTTAATCGTTATCAACAGCTCGGCCATCATTGGAAAACCTGTTATCTTGCTTCTCTATATGATCTGTCTTCTTTTGCTGTCCTAAATTTGACAATACATGCTGATTCTAGCAGATATAGTCAGCAATGGAGATGCAAGTCCCAGTTGTTCTATGAACTCGTTCCAGTACTCTTGCATCAATTATGAAGATGACTTTGATTTGAATCTTCAACAAGGAGAGCACCCCTGCCTTCCAAAGACCCTCAAATCTACAAGATTTTGTCCATCAGAGAGCACGAGAGCTTACAGCGACAAACAGTGCGACGCACAACTTGATTCATGGAGGTCGACTCACTTAAACGGCCAGCGGAAGCTAACAAAGATACGCTCACTTGTGGACATACGCAGCCGGCTGCTTCACCGATACGTAATGGCAGAGATAAACAAAATGCGTTTGTTCAAGACCATAGGAGCAGTGGAGAACATTGGATTTCAGGAGCCGGCAGAGAGAGGTTTCAGGCCAGGCATGTCGTGATAGCAGCCTGAGTGAAAGGATTTCAAGATCACGACGAAAACTATGTTGGAGATTTAGATGGTTAAAATCTCATCAATCTCTCTGTTAATATTATAGTTGCTTTCTGTTGTGTTTCAAGTAGCGATGCTTGTACAAGTTCTGAATAGCCTCAATCTGGTTTAATTGAATAACAAATGCAGATTGCGATGTGTCACAGACTGTGAGGAGAGTATTCCGTAAAACATCACTGTATACATATATTCTGGATTGAGAAAACTGTATTGTTATAGGACTACCTGCATCTTTGATATATTACAGGACTAAACATGAGACATAATTTAAGTCTTAGACGTGGATAAGGTATGTTTTGCTCAGACTACAATTTTTGCCTTTACTTATGCTACAATTCTCATCTTGATACGATTGAAGTACAGTAAGTAATGAGTTAGATTTAGGGATATTTATTTGGTTGGCTTAATTAATTTTGAATCGAATTATTCAAAATCGACTTATGTTATTTTATTTTTATTAATCGAATCAAATTTTTTAATTTTAAAAATTAATCGATTAATTCGATCAATTCGATTAATTTTTTCGATTAATCAAATAATAAAATACATTAAGTTAAATTATATTTTAAATTTTTATTTTCTCATATATGAAATAAATTAAATAAAATCATTTAATAAAAATATTTAAACGTCAAAATATTAAGTTAAAAACTCTAATAACTTGTAATGAAATGAATAAATTTTACATAATTCAATTCAAAAATCAAATTAATCAAAAATTAAAATTTTTTAAAAATTATTTTCAATAACCGATTTATTAACATAATTAAATCAATTCGATTAAAACCAAATTAAAAACACTTAGATTATATATATATAAAAATTTTAATGGAAAAATATTTTTTAGAAATTATAAACCTGAAATCTTATTATGAGAGCATAAGACTTGGTTTGCCTTTACGCATAAATCACCTATAATTGCCTCTTGATTTCCTTTGCCCCAAAAGAAAGTTGATCCTATTGGAGTGATAGTGAAAGAGCGGGGAAATTGGAAAGAAATATGAAAAAAAGGATTAGAATCCTTAATTGCTTTCATGAGTTAGTACAGTAAAAAGCCCAAAACCCAAGTAAAGGCCCAAAGCAAAAAGTAAGGCCTGTGATGACGTGGCAAATCAGATGAATCAAAATTCCACCATGGCAGTCAAAAGCTTACACGTGTCAAGTGCAACAAACAGACATTGTGCCAACTTCTTTCTTAATGCCAAAACCGAACCCTCCTTTTCTTCATTTCTTCTTCTTCTTCGACGCCTCCATGGCTATCATACGCTCTATGAGCCAGCTTAACATCAAGGCCCCACCTCCATCACCTACCCTAACCTCCACCGGATCACGCTCCGCTGCCAACGAAAGCTTAACCGACTTTCTCGAGAAATCGTTACATATCCCCGACCTCACGCTACCCGTGTCCCAGGCCCTCCACCACCAATGCCCACCTGAGAAAATCGATTTCAAATCGGTCGCCTTAAGAGAGACTGATTCGGTGGAACGGTTCATGCGATCGGCGCGGGAGTTTGGGGTGGTGGGGATCGGGTGGCATGGGATTGATAATACGGGGGAGGAGGAGTTGAAGGCGTTGGTGAAAGAGGCGGCTACAGTGTTCGTAGTGTTGGAAGAGAAAGATACTGGATTTAGAAGATACACGGCGGGAAAGAGGGAGGAGATTGTATGGGTCCGTTGCAAAGACGAGAGGTTGGAGTGGGCACGTCAATATATCGGCCCTCAATTATATCAGAGTTTCAGGTAAGTATATAAACACCACATTAATGCTCTTAAGTTATTTAGATTTTGATTTGAATAAAATTAAAATTCAATTAATTGTTATTATATTGAATTTAAGTTTATTTAATTTAATTTATTGAGTTCAACTTATGAAATAAATTAAATTTAAAAATTTCAATATCAAACTCCAACAACTAACAAATTTAATTGAAATTTAAATTTTAATATATTATTATTATTTTAATAAAAATATTATTTTATTATATATATTTATATATATAAAAGGACTTCAATAATTAACGAATTTAATCAGTTTTTTAATTTTAATATATTTTATTATTTTAATAAAATATTATATTATATCTTTTATATATATTTCAAAGTTTGAATTTGAAAATAAAATTGAGTTTAAAATTAAATTTAAAATCGAATATGAAAATAAAATTTATTTTTATTAAATGAATATAATTAAATAAATTTAAATAATTTAATTTTTATTTTAAACCAACTTAAAATTTAATAATTAAAATTTAATTGAGATTTAATCAAATTTTAAATAATAAATTTTAAATCAAATTTAAACTCAAATATTTTATCCAATCATTTTGATATAAACCAAATGATCCTATCCAGCTCCTTCAACAGACAAAAAAGTATTATTGTTTATTTATTGGGCTTTTTGGGCCTTCTGGTTTATTAGAAACTGCACACTTAAGTTACTTGGGCTTAGTTTAGAAAAATATATATATAATTTACTTGGGCCTAACTTAGAATCCTGTTTTCTTTCTATACTATTGCGGCCGTTTAACCTCATTTGTAAATAATAATAATAATAATAAAGCTATATGAATTGTTTTGAAAGCATAATTAAATACTCCATTAACAAACTACACAATGATTTAATTGGCAGTATAAATCATTTAAAAAAAAACTGATTTTCCTGCCAAATTCACACACACACACACACATATATATATATACTTTTATATAAATTTTTAGCTGATAATATTTATATATATTTCGTTTTCCGTATTCACAAATGGGGTTAAAAAACTGATAAACTAGAGTCAGCCTATTAAATTTGTTCAAAAATTCATTGAAACTATGTATGCATATAACGATGTTTGACATGTGTTTCAATGTTTTTGTATAGTATTTATCAATTGTTTAATTTGTTTCCTCCACTTTTAAATAGTGAAAAGATGGAGAAACTAGCGAGCAAACTTGAAGAAATTGCGGAAGAATTGCTGAAGGTTTTGGTTGAAAATGTAAGCAAGCAACCAAGGAAGAGATTGCAAAGAGGGGAGTCCCTTTTGAGCATATACAAGTACAATTACGAGCATGATAAGATCACAGACCAAAACCCACATCTAAATGAAGAAGAAAACAACCATTCTCGTGATTATACTTTAAGCCTCCACCTCCCAACCAAGCATTGCGAATTTTCTGTCAAATCTGGGCCACGAATTTTAACTTTTGATGCTGCTCCAGACACCATTATTGTCACTGTTGGACAACAACTTGAGGCAAGTAATTTCAATTCTTTCTCTCTCTCTCTCTCTTTTCTGTTTGCTTTTTAGGTTAAAGTTACTTTGTTTTTTATATGTAGTATTTGGTAACTTTGTTGCTTATTTATGTTCCAATTCTAGCTAATCAAATCCTTTATACAACAGTCAGTGGCAAAAGCTTTTGAGTTTTGACAGTAAACTAGCCTAACACACCGGGTTGATTAATACCCTTTGCTATCTTTTAGATAAGTTTGTACTAGAAAGGCTCTTAATCATATGGTAAAAACCTTTATAACTTGGTTCTTGTTTCTGTCAACTTTGGGAAAAAAAAAATGCATCTATCATTGAATTAAATATTCGTAATGTATATATGTTATGTTTCTCTGTTAGAGATTCAATAGTAAGACTTTAATATATTAAAAAAATAAAGAAAAAACTTTGATTTAACTGATAATCGAAATTGTTTATATGTGTTTTTGTCAAATGAGAATATCAAATACATCTACGTAGAAATAAAATCTATGCACTTCCATGAAATTAGAACTTAGTTTAGATTGTCTATTCAATTATTTTTAAAAAGTGGTATACAAAAAATCTAATATTCAAAATTCAGTGCTTATAATACCTTAATTCTTTTATCCTCAAGGTATGTTCCTTTGTAAAAAAAAAAAGAAAAAAAAAAGGAAACTAACCTTATATAAATTATGGGTGATGAAATTAAATATCATGCAATTTGTACATATGAGCCAAAAGAAATTAAATAAAAGCCTAAGACATGCTTTTTTTTTTTTTTTTGGGCGATAGGAATGGAGCCTGGGAGAATTCAAATGTGTTTCGGGGCGAATTATATATGAGCCAGAACTCTGTGGATCCCAATCCTCTTTATCCATGGAGCTCAAGTGGTCATCTTTAAATATAAATCGCACTTATAAAAAAACAACTTACAAAACAATCTCCTTAGCAGATCAATTCTTCATTGCTCTAGTTATTGTTTTCTTTTATTCTATTTTTACGTTAAAAATCTCTCCATGATTTTGAGGAATTTACATTTATACATTCAAACTCTCATAGACAAATTTATCACATGAAATCTTGGTGTGGAAATTTTGAGGTTTTGAGAAATGGATTGAATAATGTACTGTTGGAAGGGGAAAGGTATGGAAAAAATAATTTAATTCATATACCAAAGTCTTGTTCTACTATATGTATAGCTTGATTTTTGAATAAAAAAGCCTATCCTATTGTTTGATTTTTGTGAATGAAATTGTACCCTGATAATTTCCATGCAAAACATGCAATTACGAATTAGTATGAATATGATAAGAGTACTATTTAAACTTTTTCGAAAAAGAAAAATATTATTTGTAACTTTTTCGTAAAATGATTATCGTCTTGGATTTTGTTGAACTTAATAGGATAATTCATATAGGTTGGTTTGTTGTCGAATTGGTGAAATGATCATGCTATTGCATCACATGGCCTTGGCAGTTGATATTTCAGATTTTTTTTTTTTAGTTAAGATGTCAATGTTTGAAGGCCCCGCCTAAATCTAATGATTTAACAACTAAAGATTACAAACTATACATTTAGGTTAAAATGCATCCATCATCAATCAACAATTTAATTTATAGTTCAAATTTCATTACTCATATTTTTTTTTTAGATTCAGTCTGTAATTTCTTTTATATAAGAAATTCAATTACATGCATCATTCATCAACAATCATTAAATATATAAATTATGTAACTTGTACGATAGGGTGAAGAGAAAATCCCCACCCAAATAATCCCCAGAAGATTTTGTTAGTCACATTGCTATCATATTCATATCAAACTGTCACAGATCGATTTTTACTTTGCCAAAAAGTCTACCTCAATTAATATATATCTACAATTTTAATGGCGGTCGGGCCCGAAACCACTTGCTCATCATTTCCACATTTTTTTTAATCTTTAATTTTAATTTATTGACATTACATATTTAAATCCTTTTAAATATACAATTTTAAAAATTTTGATCAACATGCATATAATCAGTACTAATATTTAATAGTAAAATGTTTAAATATTTGTATTAGTAAAACAATTAAATTTTAAATAAAAATATTGTTGAATCTACAGCTAAAAATTTTAACTTAAACCCAACCCAACCAACCTGCTTGAATGAACAACCTGATTCATCATTACCTCTAACTAAAAGCAAAATTTTAGTGTGGCGTTGTTGCCTGAGAGAAAAAAAGAAAAGAGTTTGAGAGTGTATAGCAAGAAAAATATGATGGGTGGGTTTGGAAAGCAAATTTTGTATAATGTTGTAAGTAATTTCGTCTTTATTTTGTATAGGTTTCGTCGTTTGCATTGGCAAGATTTGGAGAGACAGAGAGAGGACGTAGTAGAAATATGAATAATAGAGACAAAGGCACATGAGAGTCAGCGAAATACTACCTCTCATCCATCTGCTCTTTGCTGTGTACAATCCACAATGACTCTCTTTTCCCATCCTAGATTCCCAAAGATTTTTGTCCCCCACTCGTGCACTTAAATCCAATTTAATATTTTATTTTTTGTCAACATTAAATGTAGGATTGATTATCGTTTAAAATATTAATAATTATATATTTATATTATATTTTATATAAAAATTATGTATCATAATTTATATTATTATATAAATTTAAAATATATTTTTTATTTTATTAAATTTATATAATTATTATTAAAATTTTAAATTATATTATATTTATATTATATTTATATTATATTATTATATTATATTTTAAATTATGAAATTTAATTAAATGTCTTTATCAAACTGGACAGATGAATATTAACAAAGTTCAAATTGATGCGTATATCTCTTAAAATTTGTATGCAAAATATTTGTTTATAGATTATCAATGATATTATTTTATTAATAAATAAATATTTATTTTTAAAATAAATATATAAAATTTTAATTTTTTTAAAAAAATTATTTATTAATCAAATAATATCATTTAATTTAATTTATTAATAAAATAAAATTATTTAATTCATTGATAATATATTAATAATATATTAAATATAAACTCAAATATCTATTTATATGCATCGAACAGGAACTTGAATCAGCCTGACACTGTTATTTTGATTTTTTTAGAAGGCAAAGATGGGTATCTGATGATAGAACAGGACAAAGTCAAATTGGGCGTGTAAGTAATGGGCAAAGTACAAGTCACACACGTGCAGCAGTTGGTAGGGGCATTGTTTTTCGAATAATATTAACCTTCCAAGTTCCAAACCTACCCTACCCTTGTAACTTTGTAGGGTACATAACCCTTCGTTTGCTCGGATATAATATTTTTGTAGGGTAGAAAATAGTCTCATAGCATGCAGATACAATGAACGATTAGAAGTGCAACGTCTTGGCAACATCCAGAATCTGCGGATTAATGTTGGTCGTCTGGTCTTTGATCTCCTTCTTTGACTCTGCTCGCCGACACACCCCGAAGTTGCTTGAATTCAGCATGTTTATACTAATTTCCCAATTATTCCGTCATAAAATTTATATATTCATATCATATAATCAAAGATTCATTTAAAAATTTTATTTTATTATAAATTTTATATATTCGTATGTTTAATTGAATATTCATTCGAAAAAAAATCGGATTCTCTCTTGAAAAGAGTTTTGCATTTAGCATAAACAAAGAAATTAAGAAACCTGGAAAAAATTTTCTGCAACAAAAGCATTGTAATATTGAGCTGATTCAATAAAAAAAGAATGAGATTTAAAGTTTGAAAACCTCTTTTTAACGATTATAAAACAATGACTCATCCCCTTTGGTGATTGTTTCTTGTTGGCGAATGAGATTCATTGAATATAAAAGTGGTTAGATTTGAAAGACTATACATAATTATTAGTGGTGAAAGTCATTAAGTCAATGCATAATTCGAAACTTTAGTTAGAAAAAGTATTAGGAACCGCAAAGTTAGGGATTAATAGAACAAACCCTATTATGAAAATGTATAATTTTTTGATTTTATAGGGTAGGTGAAACCGAAAGAAACAACATGCTTTCTTTTCACAAATTAAAAAAAGAAAGGAATGGTAAAAACCTGTTATTGTCACAAATCAAAAGCATTCAATTTATTTTTTGGTTATCAAAATTTTATTTAATTTTTTAAATCAAGATATATCGTATTTAATAATCTAAGATAAATGATTTACAGATCGTGCATTTAAGATAATTTCAACAAACGATCATTGACAGAATTCGAATTAAAAAATTTTTTTTAAAAAAAAATAATTTTAATCTATTGAATTAATCACTTGATAATAAAAAAACATTCAATTGTATAAAAGAAAAAGAGTTTTTTAGACAATCTGAACCCTTGATCATGATCAATGGGTCTCAACTGATCATCTTTCCAAGTCATTGTTTTCGTGTTCTTGACAATAAAATTAAAAAAAAAGTAAGGTAAGAATTCGAATCCCATCATTTAATATTTTATTTTTATTTGATTGATAAAAAAACTAAAAAGAAGGAAAAAATTATTTGCTTTTTTTTTTTTTTTGAAAAGTGAACATGTGTGCTTTTGTAATAGTCAATGTAACTTTAACTTTCTTTTTAAGAAGTTGCATTTTAATAATAAAAAAATTATTGTATAAAAATTATAAAAACCCTAACTGATATAGATCAATTTTCAACTTTAGGCAACGTTCTAAGCCTAAGTTGTCCAACAACAAAAGCCTCTGAGTTTCACAGTGCAGAAATTTGAATTTCACCCTTTCAAAATTCTTACAATGTACTGTTTCTCTGGATGTGGGAAAGCTGGATATCTTGCCTGGAGAAGGAGACATATATATATATATATATATATCTTAGCATTGGAATTGTGAAAAAAGATTAAAAAAATTTGAACTCTGTACTTAAAAGAGTATCTTGTTTTGGAAGAGAAAACCTGAAGGTAATGGAAGAAACTGTCAGAAATTGTAAGATCGAGGGACCCTTTTACATATAATTCATATTCATAGAATCATATATATATATATATATTGTATAATTTTGCACACCATTCTCAAATTGTTTACTGATTTATTCTTTCATCCAAAATTTCTATATATATATATATATATATATATTGTGTATGGTTTTGCACACCAAAAATATGAAATATG
The DNA here is from genome assembly GCF_002303985.1 of Durio zibethinus. The sequence goes on from NW_019167904.1 coordinate 1,027,923, forward strand.
AGAAAAAAATCAAAATAATAGAAAAAGGTATCAAAGTAATAAAAACTAACAAAGAAGCTGGTCCTTTTATATATCAGGCTTGAAAGTTGCAATATCATAGACTTTTCTTTTTCTTGTTAGGAGTCCCCACTGTCTGGCAAAATTTTACTGCAAAAGATCTTGATTATAGGACAAATTAGAAATGTTAAATTATTCAAGCACTAAAATAAGAAGCGTGTCTTCAATGGATTCTGTTGTCATCAGCTGCACACTAAGATACCCTGCCAAAATTTTCTCTTTCCTCCTTTTCCTTTTTCTCTTTGGCCAAATGTTTTTATTCTCAGGAAAGAAGGAAAAGCCTGTAAATTGATATGTAATTGATTGATCTAAGAAGGAAGAACTAGTAGTATTTACTTTGAAAAGAGAAAATGACAAGAAAATCATAAAATGATGGGATAATAATGAAGACTAAAAAAGAAAGAGAAGGAGATTATTATATTTGGGAGGAAATTATTTCATCTGGACATCATTCATATCAGACCAGATTTGCTTGAAAACCTTAATGATAAGGTCATGATATTCATCAGAATTCAGGGAAAGATAACAGGCAAGTAAATCTTCCAAGTCCTTTGATGCCCTGATGTTATTCTCCATAATCATCTCCACCATTGACTCCCTGAAGTCTCTCTGAGGATCACACGACGACTTCACCACAGCAAAACTATCAGACAGACTCCTCCTTGATCTCGAGCTTGAACTTGATGACACGCTTTTTCGAGCATGACCCTGAATTCTTCTGCTTGCTATTTTTGGAGAATTTGTTCTAAGCCTTATACCAGGAGAATTGACAGAAAATTTCCTAACAGGACTGATGTTCTTGTTGTTCTCTTTCACTGTAGGTCTCTCTTCCTCGACAACCTTGACAGAAAGTGAACAATGAGCATTTTTTTCCTGAAATTTAGTTGAATTCCTTCTATACTTGGTTGGTTCACGGTTCTGTTCTTTCTTCTTTATATCCTTTACCGTATCGTTGAATATTACCGGCTTGGTTATGATCCGAGGGAGTTCAAGCTCAGACAATTTGTCGAACTCATCTAACTTGTCGAATTTCTTAACAAAAGACTTGTTATCAGCATCGACAGCAGTATCATTCGCTTTAGAATTCATGACTTTACAGGTACAAGGACGTGACCAGGATACCATGTTATCGAATGATTCAGTAGTAAGAATACAGTCAGACCTGAATTCTTGTGGTAAAGACTCACAAAGTTTTTGGTCTGAAGAGCTATCATCAGAAGAGGACAAAGAAGAGAAAGAAGCTGAGTATTCTGGTGAAGAATCAGCCTTAGTCCAGAGTGTGGCACGGCAGCTACAACTGGCAGAAACAGAGGAAGTAACAAGCTCGGGTGACGACCTGATATTTCTCTTTCTAGATCGTTGTTTAGAAGATTTTCTTGGTGGGTCAGGGAAACGGGGATCCGGAGATTTGGTGTTTGTAGGAGAAACATAGAATTTATCACTTGGGATAAGCTCTCTAGTGAAGTAATAAGACTTTCTTGGATAAAATTGGTGGGGTTGCTTTATTTTTGATGGCTGTGTTGTTGCTGAAGCAGAAGATATCTGGTGTTTTTTTTTCCTGGAAGGATTAGTATTGCTATGGTTTCTAGCTCTCCCCATGTCTTTCAGCTTGTTAAACCAGGCATTGGGCATCATATCAGATAACCTAAACCTGTAATTTCCCATCAAAATTCTCTCTTTGAATGAAAAAAGCAAGCGTTCAGAAAGTGAAAGCAATGAAAATGTATTTGAACGTAAACTCTCGATCAGTCTCCTTGATATGGGACTGACTGAAGAGTGGAAGCTGTATAAAAACAGGAGAGTAATTGAAAATGGAGAAAGATGGGGTCCACGACAGGAGAAAAAAGTTGGCCTAAAGGAAAAAAACAATGGGGCCAGATGGTAACTGGCTTTTGCTGGCTATGACGCTTAATCACCAAACCAAGATGAAATTTTTGTATCTTATCATCATTACTGTTTTGTTTGCTTCTTAAACAAATGTGATTCCTCTGCAACTTAAACCTGTTTTTTTTTTTCGTACAGGCCCCAGCATCTATGTTTTTCGTACCATGGCTAAAATCAGCGGTTTTCCATGATTTTTCCATATGTTCCATCGACGTGGCTCACATGCAGGCCCTTAGAATGACTCGACAAACCTCCTTTATTTCACCAGCATTCTAAACTGGAAATGAAGTTTAGGCTTAGGAAAGGACAAGGGCAGCTTCATATTCAGCTTTTATCTGCTATTGCATTTGCTTGCTGGTGTAATACACACTTATAGATAGACTATTTCATCAATGCTTTTCCCCCCATTGGTAGCACTTTGCTTTCAGCTTTTGAGCAATCGAAACAAAAAGACAGGAAATTTAAAAAAAGAGCTTTTGGAAATGCAGATAATAATTCTATGATCAATCAATCCAGATTTGCAAATACCTAACAAATAATTCTGCTACTGATTACTCTTTCTGTTTCAGTGCAAAGAGTCGTTAAGGCCTAAATAAAGCCCATTTCAGAGCCTCGAACGCTTAATTCTTCTGATGGATTTGAAAGCCCAACCAATTGGATACATTAATTTTACTGGAACTGGAAACTCATTGATTTGTTAGGCCTTACAGGGTGTTTAGGACCTAAACTTTAGGTAAATGTATCTCTTTAAGACCATGCAACCTTTATCTCGGGGTGGATCTCATTATCATTAGACCTTAAAAGGACAAAATTGCGAGTCAGACAGAAAGAGCCCGATGCACATGAATTCTCTCTCAAGTAGTAATGGGCCTTCATATTCATTATCTAGTCCCGGGTAGACGGATTGAGAAGAAAATGGTGGCAATTGGGTTATCAACTTTGTGATGCTTATCCCATCATTGTACGAATTCTGGTCATTCTTAAGTAGCAAAATGAAACGACTGCAACTGAAGATTGTCCTGGCAATGAAGCTTTTGCTGATGTGTTGTGTCCAAAAGCATCATGAGAAATTTCTTAAAGTTTGGCAGTACGGTTTTTACACAGTATGACAAATGTTCATCCGTCTTCTATCACCGACAGATTTGGAGTCAGTAGACTGGATTGGATATAATTATATGTTGTTAGCAGACTTAATTGTCACTTGGAACAGGTTTATAAGTAAAAACTAAAAGCTCATAGCCTGTATGGGATTCAGACAGAAGGGTTCCCTATAATGCAGGTTGAGGTTTGGCCAACTGGTCACTGACAAGAGTAACATAACCAATAGTCTTGTAGATGTGTCCAATATCTCATCAATTAGAGTGAGGACCTAGTGATTTCTTGTCCTGCCTAGAACATTTTGTAGTTATTGGTAATTTGGTACCCTGTTGGTATCTTAACCAAGGACAAAGAATAAGTTTAGGTTGGTTATCCTTTTACCTGTTGGTATTTTATGTGCGTCAAACGGAGATTTGCTAGCAGGAATCATTTCCCATGTAGTTGGGCTTCATAAAACGAGAAATGGATAGAGATTTAGGCCTAAAGCAATTCTTCCTCTGCTAAATGCTGGAGCAACCCATAAATGTTTCGACCATATGTCCCAAGCAGAAGTTATTGGGCCATGCCAGGACTAAAAAAATGTATTGGGTCAAAATTTGACGGCAGTCGAACAAAAAGAATGAATTAATACATTGAATTTAATGGACATAAAATAAAACTGTGAAAAGTCAGTAACCTAATACAGGAAGCTTGAAAAAAACCATCCAAGAGTTTGACCTTGGCCCAGAAGGCCAGAGATATGAGCATGGCGAATATGAATGTTACTGTGATGAAGCAGCCAAATTTATTCAATCCCATTATTAGACTGTAGAATGAGGTTCTTTTCTTTGGATGAAATTTACGAAGAAGAGATTTAGAAGGCCAGTGGAGAAGGCAATACCAAGCTTTGACATTTTGCCTTGAAACTCAAACAACCCAAGTTGTTGGTTTCCTTGTCCACAGGTTTCATATTACTAGATTTTTGGATAATTTGAGAGTGACATTTCATTTAATTTTTTTTACATTTCAATTTATTTTTAGCCAATTTGACATTTCTTTGCAACTTTGCGGATATTCATTTTATTTGTCCCTTTCTTTCCTTTTTCCATTGATGATCCCTGTCTCTAATTGTTACATCAAGAAATACAAGTTGCTGCAATTTGAGATTGTCTCGAAGCAAAGCCTGAAAACATTGATGACCATGGTAGCAACAAAAAAAGAATTTGTGAGAATCAGTGAAACCAAGATTCACGAACCATCAAAGAATGATCTTTCACTTGTGAGATTTGACACAATTTAATTGCAATCCAACATTTACATAGCCATCTTAAAAAAAAAAAAAAAAATTGAATGAAACAAATATCATCAATTATGCTGGCAATACTATTCTGGATGTACTCACTGTCGTGCTCGTGGTCATCATAATTGAATTATCCACAACATTATTAATATCCAACCCAGCAGCCCATCTCCGAAGAATCCTCAGCAGCGTCGCCGCCTTTCGTCTCGCTCTCAGGGTACCTGTCCCCATCACTTCCCATATAATCCTTTCGATCCCTGGAATCGCTGCCAACTCCGCCACAACCTCCGATCCCCCTTTTCTACATATAGTAACCAAAGTAGCCGCCGCGCTTTCTCTCGCATTATCCGATCCTTCCCTCAAAATAACACCCAGTTTTTTAATTGTATTATATGCCGCCGCAATCGCCGCCAATCCGCCTCTCCTTACCACCCCCTCGAGTATCGTCACAGCTTCTTCCGGTAGAGCGTTAATGACTCCGCTCACCATCTCTATCACCCCTCCTTCGAGTAACCTCCCAACGGTCTCCCTATCTCCGGCCAAATTCAAAATTGCCACGAGGGCATCCCTTTTGGAATTCGTGGGACCGTCTTTGGCCAAATCCATCAATCCTTTGATGACACGTGTCTTCTTCCCTAGCCTTTTCCTGTACGCCTGTACACCTGATAAGCTGAATATTGTAGCCGCCGCATTTCCTTTGGCTTCCCATGTGGCACCCGAACGTAATACTTCGATAACACCGTTTAAAGCTCCGTCAGTTTCCATGATCCTCGTTTTGTTTGCCTCTAAGATGGAAAGATTAAGAATCGTGGTAACGGCGTTGACTTGGAGGTTTGGGTGCTCGGAACCTATATCCGAACCTAAATGTCTGACGAGGATGGGAATTGCTCCAGCTTCGGCAATGCAGGCTCGGCTGTCCGAGTCAGTTTTAGAGAGGGCACGAAGCTCGTAAATGACGCCGTTAGCCGCCTCCATGGATGGTGAAACCGAAAGCTTGTTGACCAAAAAGGAAACCGTCATTTTCGTAGCTCCCAATGCGGCTTTAGCGGCTTTAACGCCGTTAACTTTATCGTTACTTCCCGCGGTTTCAAACGGAATTCTTTGTTCACGGCACCACATGGCTATAAGATTCCTCAAAGCGCGGTTTGGGATGAGGTTGGTGTGGGCCAGGGTCTGACCTGTCTTAGGACACGTGTTGTGTCCAGATTCAATCCACAGGTTTATTGACTCCCGATCGTACGTCTGTCCCGATGCCACGACAACTGGGTCCCGCATCAACTCGAGGCTTATCGGACACCGAAAGTCCGCTGGGATTGTAATATCCGACATTGATTTTCGTCGGTGATGGTCTAATTTCTTCGTCGTTGACGATCCAAACAAAACACATTTAGCGTAACGAACGAGACCGATCAAAGAAACAATATCTGATTTGGATTTTTCATTGATTTGGTTCTGAATTTCTTCTTGGAGACTTTCGATTTCTTCTCTGCAACTTGAATTGTCTCGTAATCCTAAACTCTCGACAATCTGTTTGAGCTTTAAATGATCAGGGACGATCTCTTGTTTAATCCGATCAAGCATGGCAAAAACTTCTAGCCTGAGAAACTCGTCTCTTGGATCTACCAAAGGTTTGGATTGGGCGCACTGTTTTCTTACCAAACCAACGAGTTCTTCAACGTCTTGACTCAAATCCACTTCTTTGACAGGGAAAATATCGAGGAGAGTCGACAGCTCGAGGGTGAGTTCGTGGAAACTGTTAGCCAAAGGTTGGATTTGCATAAGCAGCCACATATTGCTTCCATTGGAACAATCTTCGATCAGGGTTTTAATTCTCTGTAAAACTATGTACATTTCTTCAAAGCATAGGAGAGTTGAAGGAGAGAAGAAATTATAAACAGGATTTCGAAGCAGCTCTTCGAATAAGATTGCGAGAAGCTTGGATTTGTTTATGATGGAAAGGGAGTTCCTTTTTAAAAGACATTGAAGAGGTTTAAGGGAAGAGATTTCTTGAGACAAAGAAAGAAGAGATTGTACCAGGTTTAAGTCCGTCAATTTCGGAGAAATGAAAGCTCCCGCCGATGGCCGCCGCTTTCTTGGCGGGAAAACTTGAGGAGAAACAGCCATGGAAGACAAAACAATATCAGAAAAAGAAAACTTTCGAAGAATTTCTGTAACAGAGATATTTGGGTTAATGGAAGATGAAATTTGGTAGGTTTTTTGTGGCCTTTTGATTGAAGAAGAAGGAATAGCAGTAGTTGATTCAAGATAAAGATTGGCCTTTTACATCTAAAAAAAATAATAATAAAAGAAATAATAATACAATACGTAATTTATATATTTGGACAAAATATACATGAAACATATGGGGCTGGGGGTAGGGTTTGTTGGTTTTTGACTTTCTTTTTTCAATTTTTTTAAATATTATTTTGTTGCTTGGTTTTTGGTCTTAGCTTAAGAAAAGATAATGCTTTTGATTGGGCCCCATGTTTACTAGGTAAGAATTTATGTACAATACTATTTGCAAAAAATGTGATCAAATTGCTATAGTCCACTTTGCCAACACCCTCTATAATTTTACAGCTCATTAATTAGACTTAGATGTAAGTAGAGGTATTTATTCGGTTAATTTTTTTGATTAATTTGATTAATTTTGAATTAAATTATTTAATATTAAATTATTTTTATTAATTAAATTAAATTATTTAATTTTAAAATTTAATTTATTAAAATTAATTCATTCAGTTCGATTAATTTTTTTAATTAATCAAATAATAAAATATATTAAGTTAAATTTTTTAAAAAATTTTATTTTTTCATATATGAAATAAATTAAATAAAATCATTTGGTTAATTCGATTTTCAAATCGAATTAATTAAAAACTAAAATTATTCTAAAATTATTTTTCATAACCAAACAAAATTAATTTGATAGTTAATTAATTAATTAAATTAAATTGATTATATCGATTAATTCGATTAAAATCAAATTATCAACAACTCTAAAAGCAAGTAATATTTGGCATATATAAATTCAATAATTAATTTTAAAACATTTATAAAAGGGATGGGATTTCTAGAAAATAAATTTATAATCACTTCATGAATTTTGATACTAGAAATTACCATATAATAACACTTAATAGGAAAATGTCTAATATTATTTTACTAAGAAAAATGTTTAATATTATTTTACTAAGTTGAGTTGGGGCAGAAAGGTTGAGGAAAGAAAAATAAGATGAATAGCCGTTGGATTAAGTCCACCAGCAGCCGGCAGGTGGGTAGGCATATAAAATAAAATAATAATTGATTGAGTATATAATATAAAGTTTAATACAAAAAAATATGCACAAACTATGAACTGGTAATGCGATGGAAATAATCATATAATTGTTTGGCAAATACAACATTAGGTAAAGTTTGTTGGGAACTTGATCTGAATCGTCATCCGCATTTATAAAAATATTAAAATAATCTATGCATTATTTGTGCTTTTCTTTTTAAGCATCTATGTATCCAGATATAGCATTTATCAATGACACCTTTTTTTTTTTCTTGCTTTATTTCCTTTTTTTTTTTGCCTTTTTTTTTTCTCTTTACTTTTAAGAAATGATATATGAAAGCATGGATGATTAACTGTAAAGATATAGGTTTGGGATCGTGGATTTAGGGTTAGGATAATTTCATGAAATAATGTTATGGTCATGGTCAAACAAAAAAAAAAAAAAAAAGGAAGGAAATGTTCATAAAGACAAGCAAGTTCCAGGATGACAATGATGAAAATCATGCGCCGTTTCTGGTTTCGGGGAAGAGTCTGCTTAGCACGCCGTCATTGGAATTAATCAAAGTCAACATCAGAGTTGGTTTTAGTCTATTCATCATAATTCAGTACAGTAAACAAATTATTGTTTTCCGTGTTAATATTAGTCAATAAATTTATAATAATTTTTTATGCTATGAATCATTTGTAATTTATCGATAATTATCGAAAAAAATTCATCAATAAAAATTCATTGATATTAAACAGTTTTCTGGTTATGACATTGTCGAACTTGATATGAAATAACAATTACAAACACGAGAAGCTTGAAACTGCTAGGTTATCTTCTGTTAATGGATAAAGGATTTGTGGAAAATGGTTCATCTTTTCTTTTGCTTCTGGACAGATTGATCAAGGAAAAGAACCATGAATTTTTTTTGTATGGTCGGAGGGTTAATATAATGATATTTTTCAAATACAAATACAGTTAATGTAACGATATTTTATAAAAAAATATCGTTAATTTTTACTATAAGCATATAATTGATATTTTGATTGCCATTTTTTATAAATTTATAAATTTATAAATTTTTTAATGACGCTTATAAATAATACAAAACATTAAAAAAAGTGTCACTGAAAATTTGAACCTTTGTAGTGTTATTTAATTTTCTTTTCGAATAATTTTATTACTGACTAATTCCAAAAATCGAATTTCTTGCAAATTGATTGCTTATTTTGTAAAAGGAGTATGAATTGATTATTGAATACTATTTATTTCGTCATTGACCGAAGGGAAAAAATACTGTTTATTTCGTCCATACCCTAATGAACCACATGACTTCTTAGAATCGACATTCGCGTAATGAGATAATGTTTTTCATTGATAATTTAATTCTCTAAGGCATTATATAATGAGATGTATTTTTTCATGCAAACGTCAGTGTTATCACAGCAAAAGCTCATACAAATCAAACAAAGAAGCTTCTAAAATAATTCGAAATAAGCAATAAAATTAGCAGCAACTGATCCTCGAAGAAGACAATTTCAGTGAGCTCGAAATCATACATATCAACAAAGGTCAAATTTGTATATCCAGAAACAGCATAAATATGTGAAATTTAGACTAATTAATTGATATTTTTTAAGAGATGACTGGTAAGAAATTTTCAACTTATTGATGAAATTGAAGGCCTTAATTTAAGAGATCACGGACTTGCTCTTAGTTCGAGGAAGTTTTCAACAAAGTATTGAAGGCTTCTTCAATTAGTATTGTAGACATGTGTTATCATCGAATTTCGAGTTAATTTGACTTGAGCTTTGGATTCAATTTATTTTTATTTGGATCTAACATTTGAATTTTAGGTCTAGATTATATTTTGAATCAAACAAGGTTATTTGTAATTAAGATTTACAATTCGATCCGAATACAACAAGTTTTAATCCGATCCGATCTCATATGATCGATTTTTTTTTTTAAAATCGAATTTCGGATCGGATCAGGTCGAGTATTACTAAAAAAACAGAAATCGAGGTCAGGTTGAGTTTGAGTTTTAGGCAAACTCAACTTGACCTGTATTATATTAAAAAAAATTTTTAATTATTTTTTTAATTCTTTATTTATATATAATTATATATTTATATTTAAAAAATAATATTTTATTAATTCAAGTCAGATTATATACGATTTATATAATATCGGATCGAATTCAGGTATTAAAAAATAAAAACAATTTCGGGTCGGGTTCAGCGCAAGCAAAAACCCGCCCTAACCCAACGTGTTGCCATCACTATTTGTAATTGTTTTGCTTCTATTAGAACTTTGCAGAAAAATAAATAATAAATAATAAATCAAATGATAAGGTTTTGTGTTTAAAATTTGAAGTATCGGATTAAATGTTTAAAACTCAAATTTTAGATTATAGGGAATAGGATGCTCAATTTTTTTGAATTAAATCTTCATCATGTTATTTAAACCCTAGTTTGAGAGCGAAAAACACAGAGTGAAAAATACAAAGCAAAACCCAACAACTACTAATAGCTCCATCTTATTTTTGTTTTTTTCTCCACCAAACTGTGCCTAATCTTACCACCACTGAAATGGGCGTGTCCGGTAGCCCAAACATCCACTATCAAAAATTAATCACCCACAAAATACCCAAAATCCAGAATACTCGAAACTCAATATACAATCTACCATCAACCTAAAATCAATCATAATAAGTAGTAAAAAATGTAGTGGTAAAGTGGTGGTTGTGACTTACATTGGAGCAACGGTGATCAAACAATAAGGTTTTAGGGTTTCAAGAGTAGTAAAACATTCGTAGAATGGTGGCGATCAAAGAGTAGAGTTTTAGGTGCATGATTCTGTTATGACTCACATCGACAAAATGATTATGATCAAAGAGTAGAGTTTCAGGTGCAAGATCACATCGGCAGAACAATAACGATTAAATAATAGGGTTTTAGGTGCATGATTCTTAACTAAAATTTTAAGGTTGAAGAAATAAAAAGCAAAAAACAAAAAAGATATTGATGGTGGCAACTTATGACATCGATGATGTCGATGATGCACCAAAATCTAAAAAAAAAAAAAAACTATCAACCTGTTTAAGCATTTAGATTAACAAAAAAAGGGCCACCAAGCCTAATTTACTCTTGTAGCCAAGCTTTTTTTAGGCAAGCTGAGCCAAGACTTATTTGGAATTTCTTGTGTTATTTTGTTTATTTACTTAATTATTATTTTAGTAAATCTTTGTTTTAAAAAATAATAATAAAAATAAAAATAATTTCAAATTTTCAAAAAAAGTTAAAGAATTAATTTTTCTTAAAAATAAAAATTTTCAAAAAATTTTATGAGAAAAAGTTAAAGTATCAATTTTTCTTAAAAAACTTCAATAATAAAAAAGAGATTTTTAAAAAAAGTTAAAAATATCAATTTTAATTAGAAAATAATATTTTTTTAAAAAATATATTTCACGAGAAACGTTTTTAAAGAAAAGTTGAAAGTATCAATTTTTCTTGAAAATAAAAATTTTAAAAAATATTTTTGAAAAAAAATTGAAAGTATCAATTTTTCTTGAATAAAGACATTAATCCTTTTTTAAAAAAATAAAATAAGAAAAGAAATCTCAAGAAAAAGTTGAGGTATTAATTTTTTTTGTTCTTTCACGGAATTTTTTTTAATATTGCCTTTGCAAAGAGAAACAATAATTTTCTTATATATTCTTGAAGTGAAGAAATTTTCTTAATTTTTTGTCAAAAGTATTGAAGTTGATTAAAAATAATTTTTAATAATTAATTATTTGGAAAGATTTTAAGGCTTCTAGATAATATGAAATCAAGCTGATATTATTTGTTGATGGGTATTATGAGGATGCTATAATCTTTCTCACACGTAATCGTACTTCTAAATCTAGTTCTAATTTAGTAGACATTAAATTTACTTTTTAAAGGTATTTGAGTCAAATTTAAGATTTTTTTTTAAATGAGATGAGTCAATTAAGTGGTTAATTACATATAAATAAAAAAAATTAATAACAACTCTTTAAATCAATATCTAATAATGAATCAATAGATCTAGATGCTATGACATAATGAACAAATTAGTGGGAGAGTAAAGTTCTGCAACTATCTTTAATTCTTTATTGGATGTTTGCTCGTAATAATTATATTCACCATATATTCAAATCATTGGCAGATATCTTTTCATGGCTTGAATGTCCATATTTATGACATATGGAGGGAATTAAATCATAGGAAGCATTCCAAGAAGTCTCATTAAGCTACTATTACATTTCATGATCAATTGCGGCGGCTGAATGGTGATATGATAGCAAAGTTAGGCTCAATAGCTTTCTCTAATTATTTTGCAGTTGAATTAGTCTTAAGCAAAACCTTGTGGATATCATTGCCCTAGGTAGCCTTATCTTATGTTATTTGAACTCGAAGGTGAATGTCGAATATATACTAATACGTGTCCAACACAAATTTGTTAAAACTTTTTCTAACTTTTCTCATGCGTTCGAGGTTCGGGTTTTAATACTCATGTTTGTTGGATAAGTATGTTCAATTTTTTTCTACCTTTTTCTTTTTTTATATATATTTGAGGGTTGGACTTTCATACTCATGTTTGTTAGATATACGTTGGACGCCATAGATATGAAGAGCATGAGCAAAATAAGTCTTATCACTTTCAATTTGATGTGCTGATAGTGTCTTGTAATCCTGTTTAATATGCTTTTACATTAGAACATCAAATGAAAATATTTTCATCTTCAAAAGATTCATAATCCATGAGTATATATATTAGAGTTGGATTATTTAGATGGAAATGTTGATCTACTAGAATTATTGATGCATTGCCAAGCTATGGTGATAATGCCATCTAAACTACTTTTAGGCTTGGTTTCAACCACCTTTATGATTAAGCAAGGGGACATGCATGACCTATAGCAAGTGGGAAACATTAGCTTTTTCATTTCTCTATGTCCATACTCTCTCCTCTACCAAACAGACAATATGAGGTGTAGAATCATTGCTCAGATTGAGTGGCTTCTTCCTTAAGTCAATTCATCTGAAACAAGGCTTGTGAACAAAGGCAGATATGTTGATTTACGTTTCCATATAAATAAACAAGAGGGAAATATAACTAGGCTCAATTACTCACTTGTTTCTTGTTAGGTCCATTTTCTTGAAACGCCAAGGAACATGGTAGGTTACTTGACGCTTTCATATATAAAGGTTATTTATTATTCGTAGAGTTTGAAATATCACGAAAACGAAAATCAAAATTGAAGAACACTTAAATGATAGAATCTATTTACCGTTTTGAGTATGAATCTGGGAATTGAGGGACTAATGGTAAGTAACTCAACTCGATCTTGAAAACTAAAAAAATACATAAATATAAATTCGAGAAAATTCAAATCATAATAACTTAAATTCCAACGTGACAAAACTAAAAAAAATTCATACCCATAATCAATTCAAATTTAAAAAATAATCTAAAATAATTCGAATTTAAATCTAGAAAAAAAATTCTAACAAAAAATGACTAGAACACGATGAAACCCAATCTCGGGTTTTTGAAAAGACTATCTATTGCTATCGAGACTGCATATTTTGAAATTTCAATTGGGCTTGTGCCCAATTATCGTAGATTAAAGCCCAACAAATATAAGATGGTAGTCATATTTAAGGAAATCAGAAAGTGAGATGGATCTGGCTCAATCCATACAAAATTAGGTTGGCAGTTTGGTATTACTTTGAGCCTCGACTTGGAAGTTCTTATTGGGTATAAAGGAACCTGATTGACACCTATTCAACAGCTAATTAATGATAGTTTTTTTTTTTTTTTTTGAAGTTTATAATCCACTCTTAATTAAACATTTTACCCATCTACATAATTGATTAAGAGGATATTACGCATCTAAGCTCTATCAAATTCGTAATCTTTTACCGTTAATTTTAATAATATATCAATTAATTTAAAGAATAATCGATACTAATTAATAATAGGTTAAATACCATCAAATTGATGGACTCGTTTATAATATAATTAATCAGAATGTCAAATTGGAAGGATATCGAAAGGAATGGCACTGTCAACCTATATTTTAACCTCTATCAAAATTATAAAAAAATAGTAACAGATTTAAGCCTTTAACCAATTCTGATTACTAATTAACATTTAAAATTTTTCTGGGTTATAATAAATATTTTAAAAACTTATATATTATGTAAGTACTTGAAATAAATGTATTAGATGGATATATATATATATATATAACTTTTTTTTCTTTTTATAATTATAAAAAGGTAAAGCATAAAATATAAGTTATTTATATATGCTACTAACGTAAATATATAAGCAATGTTCCTTCCATATTTCCCTTTGGGAGGATTAATGCTTTAGGATCGTTCAGGGGACAAATTTATATAAAATTTTTTAAATGAAGTTTGTGAAATTTATTATTAAAAACTATTTAATATAAATTAAAAATCAAAATCAAAATTGATAAATTAAAAAATCTTGTTACATAAATTATATAAATTTTAAATAAAAATTGATTAATTTTTAATATAAATACTTTTAATAAAAATTTTAAAATTATTTTTATCGTTATATTCAAATTTGATGAGTATTTGTTTAAATAATAACGGTCACTCAAAAAGCCTCAACCATTTGAGACCTTCTTCTACAAACACAAAAACCCTAAGGTACTGAAAGAATATCAACTACAGCAAACTCTTGTAATTTTAGCATCTGCACCCATTTCATTGTATAGCTTCAAGCTGTGTTTTTCTTATATAAAAAAATAGTGTATTTGTTAATGATCTAGAATGCAAATCACAAATTAAATGATTTGAAAACAAACTCAAGCTACTACTCAATACTCATGCAAAACTACCCTTGTGTTTTGATTCAATGGAGCACTTGAAAACCCATCTTTAATTTTGCTTCTCATTTTCAGGTCGATTCACATAAAATATGACTTATAACCATATCAAATGATCTCATAAATTTTGTCAAAATATATATATATATTCGAAAATTGAAACACAAAATTCAAGTTTCAAAATCATTAATTTACGTCAGGGTGTTGATGGTGATGGTGACCTATGGGCGGAAATGTCCACCACATGATTCACTTTCAATTTCAAGATGTTAAGCAACTGAATTACTATATTTTTTGTGCATGTGAACGTACTCCACATGCTTCATTTTCATAAATTAAGGAAAAAGGAATGAGGCACTCACCTATACATATATGGGGTTTGGAGTGTATATATATTACCTATTAGGCGACAAAATCCCTAAAAATCAAAATGAGAGATTAATAAATTCCAATTTTTTATATTTAAAACTATCAAAATTTAAACTTTAATAATTGAAATTAAAAGTCGAACCAAACCAAAATGTTTTAAAAATTTTTAGTATTTAACTCAAAAATAAACATGCATTCCTTTTAAAAAAGAAAATTCAAAAAAGATTGGCAGTTGGTGACTGAAACTCTTCATAAATGCTATTAGGGTTAGGGATAAGGATTATCAATACGACATTCTAAATTTCTATTCATTGAGATAGACTTTTATTTCTTCCCAAAGGCAAATTTCAACAGAGACAGCAATGGATATGTCCCACTCCACCCATATGCATACCACATGCTGCTGAATCAAACTATGGAATATAGACAACTAAAAGAAGAGATAAATTATATACTTCTCCATCAATTTTCGAAGAACCACAAAAATTAATCCTAGGGGATGTGGCCAGCCAATAATTAATAATGCATCCAGAAAACTGTTGGTATATATTCATTTTCCCATGCCTTGTCATTGCCACAGGAAACTTCCAAGAAGGAGGGCGAGAGGTGGGAGTAATAATTTTTTGAATCAGACTATATTCAATTTTTTTAGATAATATGAATTTGAATTTATCTCTTTTTTTTTTTAAATCGATCCGATTCAAATTAAATTCTATTAATATAAAATTTGATTTGATTCAATTTTTTTATTTTAATTTAAAATTTTATTTGAATATAATAAAAATATTTAATATTTAAATTTAATTCAAATTAAAAAAATAATCTAAATTAAATCAAATATCATGATTTTAAATTATTTTTTATTTTTTTATTCCCTAGCAAGAGAAAGAGATCCCAGAATCATAGTCGATGCCAGTGAGAGATTCGCAATCACAGGCAGATTTGTGGTATCCGTATATTAGAACAAATATATGCAAATATGCAATGCAGAGACCCAGGAGAGAGAACAAATGTATTATAATATATGTACGGTCGTTTGGTTTCTGATTTTAGCAAAGTCGGGCCAACAGTTCTACTTTTGTTTTTTTCTATCTTCATTTCGTTGTCACATGCCTTTATCTCTTTCGGGACCCTGGGATCCTGATTCCTTTCCCACTGCAGCAGAGGCTGAAACGGCCAGGGATGGAATGGAATGCTTGCTCGTGTTTCTTGGTTTTAACCTGATTATTTCATTCGTTAAGATGTTTTTATAATGTAACCATTGGGGTTATATTAGATTTTCTGATGGCATATATAAAGCTGGTGTAGATGATTTGAATTTGATTAAATCTGATTTAATTATTAAAAAAGCTAATAAATGAAACTTGTTCAATTTGAATCCAAATGATTAAAAAAATTAATCCTTTTATGCCTAAATTAATTGGTTACCAGTTAACTTGATCAAAGTCAACACAATGGAGTCATCTAAATAAGACATATTTAGAGAGTCACGTCACCCACTCCCAAAAAAAATAACCTTCCTTGTTCAATATTTAGAAGTCTTCAAAAATATAATCATGAAGTGAGAGAATTCACTGATAAATGGAGAAAATCATGTGCTAGAAATAAATGTGAGGTTTTTCTTATGAATGGCACAGCGTACGTGTTATGGTGCTTTGAAATTATAAAGGAACCATACCAATGTAAATGGGTCCTAACTGCTTTGATGATTATCCAAATTCAAACTAATACCTCTTTCCAAGGAAAGTTCACAACTTTCTTTAATTGTTTATAATTATTTATCCACACGAAACACGCTCTTGAATTGTTTATAATCATTTACACTATAATAAAGAAGTTTTTTAATTCGAAATTTTGTCACACATGTTTCACTTTTGTTAATTAACTTTTTATTTTTTACTATACCATAAAAAAAATGCATCACACTATTAATACTGACAATAAAACATAAAAATCCCATCGTTAATTTTGCATATATATCATAATAAAAACGTAATTTTAGAAAATTTATTGGATCCAATTTTTTAGATAAAAATGAAAAGCAATAATAAAAATAAATTTAATAATTTATGTATTCGTATCGTATAAAATATTAAAATTTATGTATTTGTATAATATTTTATATGAAAATTATGTATTATAATTTATGTGAATACAAAAATATAAAATATATATTTTTGTTTTATTATGCTGATATATAATAATTATTAAAATTTTAAATCGTATTATTTTTATTTTTTATTGTATTCATATTGTATCTTCGTATTATATTTTAAATTATTAAATTCAAAAAAAATATTTTTTTACTCTATATATATATATCACTAATTTAACAAAATCAATGAAATTTGATTTATAACCAAATAAAAAGGTTTTCAAAATGTTCCTAAAGTGCATTCCGTTGATTAAAACGTGTTCAATCGTACGAGAGATTAAAGAAGCTTGGTTTAAAATCACATTGTTTAAGCGTGGAATTGAATTCACACGAAAGCGTAATAAAACGTAAGGACAATGCTTTGTCTTTGTGTTGACAGTTTAGAGAAGGCACCATTTGATTGTAAGCAATAACATCATCAATAATAATAAAATTATTATTTTATTTATCATAAAATTTTAGATTTTATAATAAATTTAAAATAATTAAAATATGTTTTATTAATTATTTTCAATATGTTTTAATTAGTGTATAAGATAATTTTTCATCATAATAATACATAATTTTCCTTTAAATTTTCACTCTTTTTGAACAAAAATAATTAATATAAACATGACATTTTAAAGCAAATCAATTAATTAATATTTACTAATTATACCATTTTTGTTTCTTTTAACTATATATTTATAATATTAATAAAAATTAAAAATTAACCGCTGTAATTCGTTGGCATTCAACTTTCATTTTATCAAAGATAAATCTTACCATTTGGTTTTTATTTCAAAATGAAAAATCTCATCAATATTTGACTATGTTAAATTCTAGAAAGTAATGCTTTCTAAATTCCCATGTAATAAAAATCGGTCAATATTACAATTATTTTATTATTTAAATTGGACCACTATTATTAATATAAGGTTGACATAGTAATTTGGACTTTGTCTAAAACTTCTTTTCCATTTTGTGGTTAATATATAAGTTCATTTCCTATCAAGATTTTTACATTATTGCCAAAATTTAATGATTTTGACCTTTGAAGATAATTCATTATAATTTTCAAGTTGCGTATATTTTTATTATTATATATATAGTTGGAAATTGTATCTTATAATATTATATATATATAGGATTTGTTGGAAATTGTTTGTTTGTGACTTACAATAATAAGTTTATTTTTAAAAAATTAATTTTACAATGATGAATGATTGAATCTAAAGAGAACCTTCCAATAAAAACAAATAAAAAAATTGTAATTACATTAAATTCAAAGTGATTCAAATTGGAATATATTTATTTATTTATTTGGATAATTGAAATTATTCGGAATATCCAAAGAAAGTAGAAATATGTTGTGGAGTCTTACAAGCCGAAAAAAGAAAAAAAAAAATCAAAAACAACATCAAACTTATTAAGCTAACTTATGTCCCAAATTTGAATATATTTCATTAAAGAAAAAAGAAAAATTTTGAGGTTTTCCCAAATTTGTATAGTTGATCCAAATTTAAAACATACTATTTTAACCAAAAAAAAAAAGAATTAAATGCTTTTTTGACCTTTGAAATTGAAAAAAAAAAAAAAAAGAGAAGAGTATAGAAGTTTGTGTTTGATTAATTCACCTTTCGTGTTTACACGGATCCCTTGACTGTAGTTAACAACGACTAATGTTATATTCCCGCGAAAGAAACCGTGATACGTGGGTGGCTACAATTTGTCTTCACGTCACCCGTTACCCTCAACACAACAAAATTTAAACTTTATAAAAAGCACAAATAAAAACAAAAACTTAATTAATTAAAAAACAAAAATCCACGTGGCAACTAACATAAAGACAAAAATACCTATTCCACCTTCGATAAATGGGTTCCAAAAGCAGTCGTTTCCCTCTCCATTTACCAATTCTCCCCGCAACCCAATTTTTAGTTCAGATTAATTCCCTCTTTCATTTTCTCTTCTCCTTTATCTTTTCCATTTCGGAAACCGTAAATTATTTTCTCAGACGATAAGGTCGAAAACCCAAAAACAGAACCGGTTTTTCGTGATTGTTAAGAATCTCAATTATTGAGTTAAACTGTAGTTTCATGGGGTTTTGTTAAAGATTTAAGGAAAGGTTTCGGACAATGACAGAGATCGAAAACGCGGCCAGTTCCAGTACAACCAATGAGTTGTCGGAGATGACGCTGTTCGGAAAGTACGAGATTGGGAAGTTGCTGGGATGTGGGGCTTTTGCAAAAGTTTACCACGCACGCAACGTGAGGACAGGGCAGAGCGTGGCGATCAAAGCAGTGAGCAAACAGAAGGTTTTCAAAGGAGGATTCGTGGCGCAAGTTAAGAGGGAGATCGATATCATGCGCCGGTTGCGCCACCCTAACATCGTCAAACTCATCGAGGTGTTAGCTACCAAGACCAAGATTTATGTCGTAATGGAATACGCCAAAGGTGGGGAGTTGTTTACGCGAATTTCAAGGGGACGTTTCAGCGAAGATCTCAGCCGTAGGTATTTCCAGCAGTTGATTTCGGCCGTTGGATTTTGTCACTCAAGAGGCGTGTTCCACCGTGATTTGAAACCGGAAAATCTCCTCTTAGACGAAAACTGGAATTTAAAAATAACGGATTTCGGACTCAGTGCGGTAACGGATCAGATCCAACCCGATGGCCTCCTCCATACTTTGTGCGGAACCCCAGCTTACGTGGCACCTGAGATTCTAGCGAAGAAAGGATACGACGGCGCAAAAGTCGATGTCTGGTCATGTGGCATTGTTCTGTATGTTCTCCACGCCGGATATCTACCGTTCAACGATCCCAACCTGATGGTTATGTACCGTAGGATTTACAAAGGCGAATTCCGGTTCCCGAAATGGACGTCTCCTGATCTCCGGCGATTTATATCTCGGCTTCTCGATACCAACCCTGAAACAAGGATCACCGTCGATGAAATCATCAACGATCCTTGGTTCAAGAAAGATTACAAAGAAATCAAATTCCACACCGAAGATTTTGAGTTAAAGGAAGAAACCCAAAGCTCCAAATGCTTAAACGCCTTCGACATAATCTCCTTTTCATCCGGTTTCGACCTCTCCGGTTTGTTCAACGAGGGCGAGTTTTCGGTCCGGAGAGAGCGGTTCATATCGGGGGAGAAACCGGAGAGAATATTAGAGAGAATCGAGGAAGAGGTCGGAAGAATAGAGAACGTGAAGGCAAAAAAGAGAAAAGAGAGAGGGATACAGTTAGAAGGACAGAATAGTAATTTTGTTCTCGCCGTAGATATTCATCAGTTGACGGAAAAGCTGGTAGTGGTGCAGGTGGGACGACGGGAGATTAACGCTGGGCCAGGTGGTGAAATTTGGAAAGATAAATTAAAACCAAAGCTCTCCGATTTGGTATATAGAGCTGAAGCAAGGCAGATTTCTGGGTAATTGATAGAGAATTTCATTGGCAGAGCTGAGAACCGGTCGGAAAAAATGGTCTCGGCCGCTGTAATATATTTATATATTCAACCCAAAATAAAAGAACAATTAAAAAAAAAAATACAAACCGTCTAGCTTGTCCGACGAATCGGAGCAAACCCAAATTCATTAACCGGGTTTTCTGCATCTCGTTTTGCCCGGCTTTAACTTTCAATCTCAATTACGATAATTTTAAATTATATATATATATATATATTTTGTACTTAATATTTTGCCTTTACATTTACTTCACTTTATTGTGATTTATTTTTGTTCTTTTTTTTTTTTCTTTGTCACTCTTAAGGAAAGCGGAAAAAACCAGCACTTTAAATAAGAAATCAATTTCTTATTCAAAAGTTGTGAAATTTAATTTTATTTAATTGAATTTTCAAAAATAATTATATGGATTTGTTGAATTAAATTAAGTTCATAATTTTTATTTTAGTACGAGAACTTACAATCAATAAGTTGTTTAATTTTTAAATTAAAATAAAATATATTATATTTAATAATTTAAAAAATAATAATTATAAATTTTACATTCAAAATGATTTTATAAAAAAAATCACCGACTGAACTTTTTAAATTGATAAAGAGCACTTCAGCCCTCGTGTATCTTGTGTTTATAATGAGGAAATTCTTGTTGGTGCCAGCAAATTGCATTTTGTCTGCCTATATTTAGATTCACAAGGTTGATAAGAGAAAGAAATGGCCAAATTTAGAATTGGAGTTGCCAAAAATGAATAAAGTGTTTCAAATAGTGGAATATTGCTAATAACTAATTAAATTCCACTCTTTTACTCCCAATAAACAAAAATTATCATTGCCTTTGCCACTCTTCCTTTTTGAGATCTATAAGTAAGGTATCAAGAAATTGAGCAAATTAATTTTTTTCAAATCATTTTATTATATATAAGATTCTTTTATATAAGTATAACTTTTTTTTTTTGGATTATTAATTTTAAAAATATTATTTTAATTTAAATAAATTTTAATTTTAATTTTAATTCAAAGATATAAAAAATTATATTTGGTATATATAAGAGTAAATAAAAAAGATGTGGTCATGAATAAATTATTAAATTTTCTCATTAAAAAAAAAAGGAAAACTACATATTAAACCTAGATATTGGCTATTGGATTGTTGCTTTGTCCATGATTGGAGATACAATTTTTTTTTTCTCTAATCATTAAAATGGGAAGTGATTTGTTTAAATTTAAAGTATATAAGTTATTCAATTTTCATATATTATATTTAATAATATAAAATAAAAGATAATAAATTATTTATTTGAAATAATTTCATTAAATAATTATCAATAAAATTTAAATTTAATATTTTTTTATTAAAAAAATAAATCTGAAGCACTCGTTGATGTTGGCAAGAGAATTATCCAACAAAAAAAGTATTTTAGGAAAGCCACGTACATGTTTGCAACCTTTCCATGTGAGCTTGTCGACTGGTCATTTAGCTTTCAAATTAAAGAGAGCCGACACACAGATATGTGTAACTTTATGGTCTTCAATTGAAAAAAAAAAAAAAAGGTTGCGGTCTTATCAAACAGTTCATTCACTAAATTTGGTTAGAAATATTTAATGTTCGGAAAATGATGTAAACATTCCCCTTTGCTTACTTTGATTCTGCTCCTCATTTTTTCCTAAGTTCAAATTAATTTGATGTACGGGTGGAACAGAGCAATGTCCATTGTCCAATTACAGTGATATAATCTAGGATATAGATAGGGTTAAGATCTTGCCTTTTTAATGGTTTTCTTTTAATCTTTGCCACATACGTCATTTTATCGGTAACAAAATTAGAACTTGGGCCATATTATTTAATGAAATAACAATTGGGATATCTTATTGTAATTGTTTTGAAATCTTATAGAATGAGAGAGTTAAAACGAAACCTATGACCTAAAAAAACCCATTAAAATGGGAATAATTAACTTTTGATTCTCTTTATTAATGGTATGTATAGTTTTTAATTTTATAAATCTAATTTACTACATTTCCATAAAATAATTAACTTGTACGACACGTCATTGCCAATAATTGCAATCATAATAAAGTTTAAAAGATGCAACACTTTATTAGTTTTATTTGTAAATGCATTGATAATTGATAGGTAAGTGAAAGTCTTTATCGAGGAGGACACGACACTCCACTTACTTATTCACTCATTGCAAGGATAAGCTAATGTTTGCTTAACGAAAATTATGTGGGCTCACAATGAGTTCAAGGTTGAAAGCTAAATCTTGTATGTTTCCCGATATATTTTGTTTTATTTAAATATTAATATTATAATTAGATTAATATTTTTTTGATAAAAAATGAAAAAGAATTTGAAGATAAATAGATTATTCAAATTTTAAGTTAAAATAAAATATATCGTATTTGACGGTTTAAGATATATAATTACAGATCGTATATTCGAATAATTTTAACAAGTGATCATTGATAAAATTTAAATTTAAAATTTTTTTATAAAAAAAATAAATTTAATCGATTGAATTAATCACTTATTAATATTAAATTAATATTTTTAATAAATTAATTTGAGTGGTTGTTGAACTGCATGAATATTAATGCGTTTTTTTACCTATAAAATAAGAACTATCCAAAAGGAAGGTCGGGTAAGATCTAGACAAGATTTACATGTTGGCCCAGCCTTGATCTAGTTGGCATTCCATTATTGGGTCTCACTTTTTATTTAAGCTCACTTAGGTGATAAATGGTTCATTTATGGCACGTTTAAATTCGTCCAATTTTTTTTTTAAATTATGATGTTTTAATTAAAAAATTTTTTGTTAAAATTTAAAATATGAATAATTTAATGTATTTTTAATTTTACATTATAATATTATATATTTACTTTTTATATTATATATAAATATTAAAAAATAATATTATATAATAATTAAGTCTAATTTTTTATATTATATTTATCTTGTATTCATATGAAACAAATATTTCAAATTTATTTCTATCCTCATTTGTACGAATATTTAATGGATATGAATAATTTTTACTTACTAAATTTTTTTAAGAAAATAAAAAATAAAGTTATTTCTTTTATCTTACACATTTAACTAATTTTTTTAATATGTATTTTTAAATACAAATATTTTAGTTTTAACAAATCTAAAATAAAAGTTATATTATTAAATAAAAATAATTTATTAAATATATAAATATATAAGATACCAGTACAGAATAATATTATATTATCCATCATCATATCTCTATTTAATAAAAAATTTAAAATTATATTTATTTTCGTTTTGATCCTCAAATTTTAATTAATGCTCATTTCATCTTCATTAAGATTAAAAATAGAATTCTCTGTGAAATTTAAATAAAATTAACATCTCTAAATTTCGCCGTCAATGTATTGAATAATAATTATATAAACATATAAATCCAAATGTAATGGATTTGTTTACTCCAAATCAGGAAAACGTTGGATCGGAAATCTGCGAAACACATGCTCTAACAATGTCTGGTCAGCTTCACCCCAAAAAGAGAACAATAAGTAGTTTTCATATATAGAATTTAACTTCTATTAAAATTTAATTGAATCTTCTTTTCCTTTTGTCAATATCTATATAAGACCAATTGAATTGAAAAAACCCTTTTTCATAAATGAATTTATTTCTTATAAATCTATGTTTGGTCACGAAAAATCTCTTAATTCTTTTGATCAAGATTTTTTTGCTTAAGCTTCTTTAATTGTATTTTTGATGTCAAAATTTGTGTGTCACATGACGGTAAGAGTTAATATTTATTTAACAAATAAAATCGATATATTGAATTTTATTTTATTTTATTATTTTTAATGAAAAATTTCATTCAAATAGTAACATTTTATAATATGATTTAAACTTTTATAGATATTAATCTATTAAGCAAATACCGAAAAAAATCATTGCACATGCAAAATTTTCAACGATTTAAGTGATTTTTTTCTTAACAAAAATAATCTTTTTTTGTGGAAATGCATAGTTTAACCCTATTTTTTGATTAAATGTATGCATGTTTATATTATAATTACATTTCCATCAAGAACAAGATCAAAATGTGAAACCCATAAAATATCAAAGGGGAAAACAACTCACATCAATGTTTCCAAAATGTTGGATAATCATCGACCCCTACTTTCATTTGAAGCATTCATGTAATAATTAGTGTTACCCGCATCACTTGCAAAAATGGCACTTGACATTCCCTTGTGGTTTCAAGCATTTTGAATGTCATCTTCTTTGTTGCCAGCCGCAAATGTGTCTATCCTACTTCATGTACAACAAAGCATGACAAAATTATTGCTGCCTAGCTACTTGTATAAGTCATGAAACAAACAATCAAAGATTATGGAAACTATTTTGTATTGTAGTTAATCAATTGATATGAATGTTAAATATAGAAAGAAATAAGAGTTCTTATAAATTAACCTTCGTTTTTAGATGTTATTGTTATTTATTTTTTATTTTCGAAAGTAAATTAAAACAGAAATCGTGTTTGATACAAAATCAAGCAAAAATTTTTTGAAAAATTATACACATAATCGGATGTCCTTTATCTTAACGGTAATCAAAAGGTTTTAAATAAAACCTTAAAATCTTCTATTCAAATTTTATTATATATGAGTTTAATTCAATTTTATCTTAAATTTATCAATTATATGATGACGGTGTGATTTTATTTCATCTCATGTGATCATGAAAACTAACTTTATGTTTCTCTTTTTTTAAAGAAAATGAATTTATATTGTGAAGTTTTTGTAAAGTTTTTACAAGGAGTAATAATAGTAAGAGAAAAGTTACATTTACGTGCAAATTGAAAATCTTAAATTTTTTTGAAAATAATTGAAAATCTTCCCAATTAATTCCAAATAAATCTTCCCAATAAGAAGTCCTCTGCATGTCCAATCCCAAAGATGCAGATCTAACAATGTAAGGGCCAATCCCTCCTATATATCAAACTACAGGCTGTATATCAATATCAATGTCACAAATGAAGGAATCGCCTGCCTCATGTCGTCCCCCAGTCAACCTCCACTACTGATCTCATCATCAAAACCCTACCAATGCATGCAGCATCGGTCATGAAAGCTAAGTATATAATATTGACCTTCAAAATCAGCATTTTCATCTGTGAAGCCAACGAAACGAGCCCTTGAATACAATCTATGCTTTGTTCATACCCTTAAAATTTGAGGTTAAACAGATGCATATCAACAACAACAACCTTTTTGAAATACTGATAAGCTGAGTTTCCCACATCTGTATTAGAAAACGCAGCGTTTGGTTGATTTCTTACACTCTTTCCTTCGTACATAAGCAAATGGCGGACAATATCGTGCTGGATACATATAGAAAAATATTCGTGGAAGCCATAATGTTTGGATATATATCCAAAGCCATCGATGCCAAGTGATTTGGAGCACCAAAATCAAACATTATCAAATTATGTTCAAAATCATAAAAAGTTTATGTTGGACCTTTAAATATATTTATTTATATTCCATCTCGTTTCTTTTATTGTGAGACTAACCTAACGATTTATATATATATTTTGGTGTAAATATTGAATTTCTTGTATTCGTGTTATATATTATATGAAAATTATATATCATAATTTATATAAATATAAAAATATAAAATATATATTTGATTTTATTAAATTTACATATAATTATTATTAAAATTTTAAATTATATTATTTTTATATCTTTTTTTATATCATGCAACTATGATAGAGCACTAGCCAATAAGATCCGATGGGACTAAAAGCCCATGCATGATTCTTCCATTCTCAATACAACGGTCCACTTAGAAATTTTTTGGGCCTAAAAAACATAGAAACCCATTCATCATGGACACTTACTCATCCTACAAGAAATGCTCTCTTTTTTTTATTATTATCTTAAAAGAAATGGTTTAATTTTAAGAAAATTATCTTATACATGAATAGTTACAAAATTTTCGATTGCACCATTACAATGGTGTCACATTTGATTATAATTAAAAAGATTAACAAAATAAAATATTATTAAATAGATATGTGTTGATTATATAAACAAATTCATGAATGGTATATATTTTTTTTACTCGAGTAGAAAGATATGACCATCCATATCTTTCATTCAAAAAAATTAAAACTTATATTTTTTGTTTGAGGAAAAAAATATATTTATGTTTAGATTTTATTGTGGAATCTCAAAATAAATAAAAGAAAAATAAAAGCCATTTAAGAAACGTTAATTGCTAAATGAATCCACTAATGATAGCATTATAATTATTTTTTATGAGAATGATAGCATATTAACATTATCCTCAGTAACACGAAATGCTTTTAAATTTTTTTTGCTTAATTATAAATATATAATATTAATAAAAAATTATTTTATATATTTTCACTAAAAATCGAATTAAAAAATTATTCCGTATCTTAGAATATATTTTTATTAATTATTAAAAAAATACATAAAATAATGCGAGTTGCTTTGCGATAAAAATAAATAAATAAATAAATAAATAAATCATAATAGCACATAACTACATCAATATCTATTATAAGATAAGATAAAAAAAGGACAATTAAAAAATGTTGATAATATATATTATTTATTAATTAAACCGACTATTTCAAAGAACCGGTCTAACAAAAAAGCCGCGTCAAGAAAACTGGATCAGAGGAATTGCTTATAAAGTTAATTTTCCTTACATTCTCTCATTTTCTTCTCCATCTTTCTTATCTTTTTTTTTTTTTTCACAAAATTTTCCATAAAAAATTTCTCACAGTTTCTTCTCTGCAAGAAGAACCCAAGAAAAGGCCCAATCACCGCTCCGACCCGATTCGGCTCCGGAATGGACTTTGAATCTGTAAGTTCCCCGAATCCCTCTTAGGCGTTCGATTGAGAATTTCGAAGGAAGCCTTTAAAAAAACCCTAATCGATCCATTTCTAGGGCTTTAGTTGTATTCTTGAATGTGTTTAATTGATTAAAAATTGAAATATTAACGCGGCGTTAGTTTTTGGTTTTTTATTTTGTTTTTGATTTTTGAAGGATTCGCGATTGTGAATGCTGGTTAGGGTTCTTGAAGCTCGAAGGAATCGCTGCTTTGAAATATATAATTCGATTTGGGATAAGAAGTTAGTGTTAGGGTTTTCGATTGTGGGACCTTGTTTTTTTAAAGGAAGAAATTGCAGGATTGGGGTTTGGATTTTTAGGGTTTGTTTTGGTATTGATTTTCGAAACGGGGAAGATAGGTGTGGGTTAGAGGATAATGTGTATACTGTGTGTGATTCAGAAGTGGTCTCGCCGGGTTGCCACCATGCTGCCTTGGTTAGTTATGCCTCTCATCGGCTTATGGGCCCTTTCTCAGCTTTTGCCACCTGATTTTCGATTTGAGATCACGTCCCCAAGGCTGGCTTGCGTTTTTGTGCTTCTGGTTACCCTTTTTTGGTATGAGATTTTGATGCCTCGGTTATCTGCTTGGCGGGTTAGAAGGAATGCACATCTCAGGGAGAGGAAGAGGTTTGAGGCTATAGAATTGCAGAAGCTTCGTAAGACTGCCACACGAAGGTGTCGGAACTGCTTGACTCCGTATAGGGATCAGAACCCTGGTGGTGGTCGGTTTATGTGCTCTTATTGTGGCCATATTTCAAAGAGACCTGTTTTGGACTTGCCTGTACCACCTGGTTTGGGGATTTCAAATTCTGGGATTATTAAGGATCTTGTTGGAAAAGGTGGGAAAATCTTGAATGGAAAGGGGTGGTCTGAGAATGGATGGATGTGTGGGCAGGATTGGTTGGAGAATGGCAACTGGGTTGCTGGTTCTGTTGCTGGGAAGCCTAGCTATTGGCGGAAGAATGGCACTGGAGTTTTTGGAGGAGATGAGGATTGTTTGGCAGAGAAATCTTATTCTGGCGTTGTTATTTTTGCATGCAAGCTGCTGACGTCCTCCTTCTTGAGCATTAGGTGGCTTTTGAGAAAGATTTTTAGGGTTAGTTCATCGAGTGATGATGCTTCATCTGATGCAGACCACAGGGGGATGTTGACTAAGATAAGTGAGAATGGTACAAACTTCCAAGAGAGCAGAGGAGAGAAAGCGCGTAGAAAAGCTGAAGAAAAGAGACAGGCTAGGTTAGAAAAAGAGCTTTTGGAGGAAGAAGAGCGAAAGCAAAGAGAGGAGGTTGCAAGATTGGTGGAGGAACGAAGGAGACTGAGGGATGAAAAACTGGAGGCTGAAAAAGATCACAGCAAATTATCACCACCTGCTAGGGAGAAAGAGATAAAAAAGGAATCAGAAAAGAAGCGTCAAGAGAGAAGGAAAGACAAAGATAAGGCATCTAGTAAGAGCAATTCTGATGTAGAAGAGCTTGAGAAGAGAGTCGGTAAGGAATCTGAACGTAAACGTGACACTGATAAGAAAAGTGAGCTTGATCACCGGGAACAACAGAAGTCTGGGGCAGATAATGTCAAGGGCAATACTCTAGAAACAGGACATGGAATGAAAAATACTTCTGCAAATAATTTTAGCCGGGGGAATGCTGGAACTAGATACTTCGATCGTATGAGGGGCACATTTTTGTCATCATCTAAGGCTTTTAGTGGAAGTAGTTTCTTTGGAAAGAGTACTAATACTCCTTCCATTACAAAAGAAAGCAAAACTAACAATTCTGTAGACCAGGTCCATACTTCTGTCCATAGGAGAGATTTCTGTACATCTGAGCGTGTAGCTGGGAAGTTGAGTATGAACGGAGATGATAAGAATGTTAAAGTCAACCACCCTGTAAGTTCTTTAACTCTGTTTGTTATTTGAGTTCATTGTTTTAGTAAATTAGTAGAATTCTTACCTTTTTATGATATGAAATAAATTTATTTTCTTTTGAATTTATCTCAAATGCACAACTACTACTAACTAGTGCAAATTACTATAGCTATTAACAGCAGCCATCAGCCAGATTCAGTGCTATATGAAACTTTTCTTGCTTTCCTTGTTAATTGAATTTCTGGAATTATTATGTTCTTATACTGTAGAATTTGATGGTTTCTTAAGGATTATGCTTTTTGGTGCATTATAACAATTTATCTATAAGAAAACAGTGTTACAACATGGAGCTGTTAACTGCAGGTGCTTTCAGAACCCCAACCGAGGGCACCACCTAAAAAATCTTGGCAACAGTTATTCACTCGTTCACCTTCTGTTCCTCCTGTCTCAAATGCAAATGTTATTAGTAGACCAAATACAAAGATTAATGCGGAAGCTCGGAGCCCACCATTACCTGGTCATTCCTCAGCAATACAAACATTTGATAATCCCATCAATTTTGGACTGCCCTCACCATTTATATCTACTTACCCACATGGAGCTCCCAGCTGTAGTTTAGGTTTCTCCCCTGCAATTGAACCCATTTTTCCTCGTGCTTCTGAAGGGTTTCATGAATTTATACCAGAAGAACCTGAACTTTTTGAAGATCCCTGTTACATTCCTGATCCAGTATCCTTGCTTGGGCCCGTTTCAGAATCGCTTGATAATTTTCAGTTGGATTTGGGTTCTGGCTTTGGAATGGATATGGGGATGGAAAGGCCTTGTGCTTTGAAGAATATATCTGCTTCATCTGAAATTAACAAGCCCTCACCTATTGAGTCTCCATTGTCAAGATTACGATCTGCTGATGAAAGGCATAACAATTCTAATTGGCTCCCAACTACCCCAAAGGCCCAAAATCTTCACACTTTTCCTGTGGATGATACTAAGGCAAATGAGAAAGGGACATGGCAGATGTGGAACAGTTCTCCCCTTGGTCAGGATGGTCTGTGTTTGGTGGGTGGTCCCACAAGCTGGCTTTTACCCCTGGAACATAATGGATCAAACAAGGAAGACTTTGTGCAACCCTCTACTCAGAAAACTATGGCATCGTTGTTCACAAAAGAGGACTTTATACTTGCTGGCACACAATCTCCTCAGAAGGTTTTTCTTGGTAATGGTCAGAATGGTGGAACATTCAGTCCTGTAATAGGTCCAAGTGATCACGATCCTTGGTTACAGAATGCTTTCTTTCCACCATTGTCTGGCAGTGATAACCATTTTCCTATCAAGCCTCAGGAGGAAATGAGTGAAATGAGTTATGGAAGTCCCAGTGGATCTGCATGTACCCATCCATTTGAACCATCTCCTGCAAATTGTTGGCCCAAGTGAGTGCATCTAACTCATATCCTGCCATTAAATGCTAACGTTTCATGTAGTTGTAGATGGAAAAGCAAGAATCTTGAATGTTGACTATTTTATTTGTTGACTCATTTTATTATTGATTTGATTATTTGAATGAGATATGTTTACTCTTGGCAGTTTAAGTTAGCTCTAATTGTCTGGAAGAATTGTAGTAGTGGAAATTATTAGTAGTATTTGAGGAATATAATTTTTTGTATCTTTTGGCCCTATCGTTACTCTTGGATTTGAAGTAAGCTATGAATGACAGAAACTGTAGTATTATGGAACTTATAAGTCTTCTAGGAGTAGAGTTCCTGCATCTTTGGCTTAATTGAGTTGTTAATACTTAATTATACATAATGCTAAATCCGAAACTGCAGAACATATGAGAAATAAAGCTGACAATTGTTTTTGGATGCTTGATAAGCATGTTCTCAAAAAAATTCATGATTTTCTTTTGGGGAAAAGGAGTTTGTCAATTTGTAGAAAATTTGTTTGTAGTAAAAAGCTGTGGTTGAAGGTGTCTTTGGAGTTGTTCGTGCTTGAATTGCTTTATCTTTATCATTGCTGAACTTTGGAGGGTGGTTAGGTCTGTTCATTGAATAATCCATCTGAAAAAATAGGCAGTTGTATTTGTGTCGCCTTGTTTGCTTAATGCATTTTCTCGGTTTACAATTTTATTCATAATTTGTATATGTTGTCTGATACTTGTTGGGCACTGTTATCTTTTGCAGGAAGGAGTGGGGTATGCAAGGTTCAGGAGAAGCTGTTGGAAAGTCTTCGGTTGCAAGGCCCCATGTTGGGGTTTTATTTCCCGCCTCAGATGTACAGTCACTTTGGTAATTTGATTGAGATAGGAAAAGAGTGACAAATTGCCAATTGGAGGGACTTTAAAATACATCTCTCTGTTTACACTTCTCAAGAGGGAAAACATATACTCTTTTGGGGGGGAGAATTTAGAATACTTGATGCATTGTATTTTCCTTCACTTCTTTACGAAGGAGATTAACGTTTACTTTAACATTAGCTTGGATAGGAAATACACGTGGCATGCATTCACTTGTGGCGTAAGGTAACAGCTAGGTAATCATACCGTTTCTTAATTCTTTTTAGCTTTTATAAATCTGCTGCGGGGGGGTATCCCCCTTTTGAGGTTGGATTTGTTCAATGGGCAGTTGGAAAGCTATTCCACATCTTGGTTGCTTTATCTTTTCTAAATCTTCAGCTGAATGGATGTCCTAAAGGTGATGATACTTGGTATGGCATGGCCTACAATGCATCTGTTTATAAATAAAGTCGCTTGTACTCAACACCTTCGCCTCTAATGCCCAGAGAATCCCACCCTAACCCTAATTGGGATGATCATTTCTCGTATCATTCAAACAATTTGTGTCTTATTTTATGTACATGTTGAGTGCGGCTATTGGTATTCAATATCAAACGTTTCTTCTTAGAAAAGGCAAATTGGAAAACACAATAAATGTAAGTTAAGGGATAACTGGCTATTTGATCTGAACTCATTGCAACCATAGAAACCAGAACGGCTCTGATTTCATGAATAACATTGTTTTAATCGACATCTTAATGTTCGTAGTTCTGAAGATTTTTGAGTATCGTCTTAAACAATGGTTTGTCATCTGC
Source organism: Durio zibethinus (assembly GCF_002303985.1). Next base: position 1,060,225 of record NW_019167904.1, read on the forward strand.
TCTTCGCTTTAATAGAAAACCAAGAGATTACCACAGAAGAATGCTTATGCATTAAACAAGCGTTTGCAATCGCGGGTGGTTCAATTGAAGTACATGTAGAAACGCATCAAGAACCAATACAAACACAGCTAATTATATTAATATTAAGGATAATAATTTCACGACACCCAAGTGATTTAACATAGTGAACATTATGAGCTGTGAGTTGAAACAACATGAACTGGTTGTAGGACAGGAGATGGCTGCAGCTCTTGATGCTCAGGGGGTGGTTGTTGCAGCTGCTGCTCGCCTTGCCAAGTCCAAACGATGTCACTCAGAGCTGGTCTTATGTCTTGCTTCATTACTTTTTGATACTCGAATGTATCTCCATTGCTCTTCTTTACCTCAACCAGATGGAAGAGTGGAGTAATTTCAAAGATTTCAGCATCAATGCCTAGAACACCCTTTTTGCCTTCTTTGGAGCCTTCTATTTTCAACAGCCCTCCATCTTTCTTCGTTATTTTCAGCTTTAGACTCTTAGCAATGTCTTCCAGTTTGGAAATGATGGTTGATGCAGCTTTGTTTGATGTAAATCGGATTTCTTTCTTTTGTTCTCTTTCCTCAAATAAACCAGACAAGTCAAAACCTGCAGAGAAGGATATGATATCAAAGGCATTCAAGTTGCAAGGCTTTGGCAACTCTTGCTTCTTCTCGACAACAGTAGCAGTACTCTCATTCAAATTAAATACGGTATCCGCATCTAATGCAGCTGGTTCTTTAACTTCAGCATCAACAAGTTTGGGTTTGGGGTCCAACCCCGTTCGGAACCAGGGATTCTCCATTATCTTGGCCAAGGATATCCTGGTACTTGGATTTGGATCCAAAATTTTTGACAGCAACTTGCGTACTTCAGGGCCGAACCAGTTAGGAAACTTGAACTCTCCTTTGCCAATCTTCCTGTACATTTCCATCAGATTTGAATCATGGAATGGGAGATAGCCAGCCAGTAGAACATATAAGATAACCCCACACGACCAGATATCAGCTTTGCACCCATCATAGCCTTTTCTGTTGATCACTTCCGGAGCAACATAAGCAGGGGTCCCACAGGTTGTGTGGAGCAATCCATCTTGTCGCTTTGATTCAGCAAGAGCACTCAATCCAAAATCTGTAACCTTAAGATTGCCGTGCTCATCCAACAACAAGTTTTCTGGTTTGAGATCCCGATGGTACGCACCTCTACTATGGCAGAAATCAACTGCACTGATTAGCTGTTGAAAATATCTTCTTGCAGCATCCTCTTTCAACTTTCCTTTTACAACCTTGTTAAAGAGTTCACCTCCTTTAGCATATTCCATAACAAAGTAAATCTTTGTCTTGCTGGCCATTACCTCATAAAGCTCAACCACATTCGGATGTCTTACTAGTCTCATAACAGAAATTTCTCGCTTAATCTGATCAATCATCCCAACCTTCAACACCTTCTCCTTGTCAATTATCTTGATGGCCACACTCATACCAGTTGTAAGATTCCTCGCATGGTGCACCTTGGCAAAGGTTCCCTGGCCTAATAATCTCCCTAATTCGTACCGCTGCATCAACACAGTCCCTTTTCTGTCCATTCTCAGTGAAGTTCTTTTTCAAACACAATAGAATCTAACTTAACAGCTAGTGCTATATACGTGATTTAGGCTATAAATGCAAGTGTAACCGACCTAAAGATGTTAAAAGCTCAACCATCTTCACAAACATCATGCTTTGACATGATATGTTCCCTTAAATTTCTAGCCACACAAGGCATCAGAGCATGACACCGCACCTGACTGTAAGTTAAATGTTGATTATCATTGGATACAAAAAAGGGAAGCTCAAATGAAGCTACTACTTCATTAACCTCAGATAGATGGTTCTCAGCTTTCAAGCACATCTTTCAGCATTCCCTGATTTCCTTGTGAACAAGAAAATACTCTAAACGAGATTAAACAGACCAGCAGAGAGAGTCGCACCGGGTTAGACCAAAGTTCACAAATAGACGAGTGTTTCACCTGGAAAAGGATTTTGAACAAAACCAGAGTCAATAACAATACAATTTACAAAAATTATGGAAATCTAAAGAATTAAAAACTTTATCAAATTGGTACTACCTAAAGAATCATACTCAGATCTAATTAAGAACATATGTCATGATGAAACACACAAAATAAAGAAAAAGCAATAACAACTCAGGTTTAGCCAAATGTTGGAGTTGTTTCTTTTTCTTATGAAGGTTAAGATCAAAGGCTAATGTCCCCTTTTGCCTAGATTTTCTTCAATCCTACCCAAAAAAAATTGAAAAATGAAAAAAAAAAAAACTAAGAGGAAAAAGGAACTGAATTTGTAAGTGAAACTGAGAGACAAAATCAAGCATACCCTTCAACAGAAAGATAAAGAAAACATCTTTAATAAAAGTCTCTTCTTTTTCTTTGAAACTGCAGCAAAGGAGAATCATTTGTTTACCAACATTATTAATTGAGTGGATAAAAAAGATTCAATTCCTGAGAAGCCTAGCTAGAAACCTGAAACAACCACCACTAGTTTCTTATCCTCAAAATCTTCACAGCAACCAAAGAAAAAGAACCAAATTTAAAGATTTCAAATCAAACTATGACAACCCAAAGTAACGAAATTATCAAAACAAGCCAAGCCAACAAAAATTAATCTGAAAAGTCGAGTTTGAAACTTGTACCGTCAAACGGGCAAAAATTTCTCCTTTTTTTTTTTTTTTTTCCCTCAGGAAACAAACGGATGCAGAAGTAAAGAGAAAGTAGAAAACAGCTGGCTATGACCCTTGGAATGGGTTTATGAGGTGTGTGATTCATTTTATAATACCAAAGGAGCAGGCAGCCTACCAACCTTATTTTAGCAGTGGAAAATTTTGATTTTATGTCTCAACTCGAATTCACCAAATGCCATTCACTGTTATTCAGCTTCCAAATAAAAACAATTGCCATTTGATTCTAATTAAAGGAAAATTCAATTTGGTGCGGTGGGTTTCTTATATATATATATATATATATATTCTCTCTTTCAGCTTTTTTTTTTATTTAAATTTAGAAAATCGGTTCAAATAACGAAGAAATGAGTTATTTTTTAATCATAGTTCAATTTTTATGAAAATATTTTAAGTGTAAAATCTTAAATTTATTATGTTGATATAAAAGATTGTATTTTTAAAACCTTTTCAAAAAGATATTAAATTTAATAAAAATTTGAGGATTTTTTATTATATAAAAATAATAAAAATTCATAAAATAAAAAAATACATATAAAATATGTAAATTATTTTTCTTGATTTGGAAGGGATGAGATTTCAAATCTAAAATTTTAAAGTTTAACTTAAATTTCAATATATATCAATCAAAATACTTATAAAATTAAACATAGATTTGCTGTTAACTTGTTTAATTAATTTTTTTGGTTAAAATTCTTCAAGTTTTTACTGAAAATCAGTTGACCTGTGTAGAAACATTTGAAAAAAAATATGTTGAAAAAAGGGAGCAAATTGGAATAAGGATATTTTTTTTGTGATCAAAAATAAATAAAACTAATTTTCAACGAATTTTCAACTTTGGGAGCCAAGCAGCCACGTGAAGCTTCGTGTGACACGGGGAATCAACAACCAACCAGAAGACGACACGTTGGAACAGAAATATCGCGCTGGGAACATAAGCGTATAGGTGCGACCTTCCTCAGGCACTGTTGTAACATGTAACCAGACGAGCGTCATTATTCATGTCAGACAACCTTCAACCTCCACTCATGACCATACACGTGTCCCTGAAAATAATCAGACATGATGCCACGCAACTCGGACATTTTTGTCCGTTATATTACGTGGTCGGATTTTAGTTTTCCGGGTCCCACGTTTGAGAGATTTCTGCTTTTTGTTTGTTTGTTTTGCAACTGCTTGTCAACATCTGTTTGTCATTTATATGATTGCTAATTTTCAATTTTAAGTCGTTTAAGAATGTTTGTTGTATGATTTTATTTTATTTTAATTGAATTTTCACTTTAATATTTTTTATTTATTTTAATTTATTATTGACAATAAAAAAATTGCATGATTTTATTTTAATAATTGATTGGGCGGTAATGATTGGATCGTTGCACTAAACCCTTGTCAAATTGTATGCAAAATTTAAGCTATGATTTCATCAATTTAATCTCTTTATGAGACCTCATATTTTTATCTCATAAATGTCATAAAAAATAATTTATTTAAAGTTGTTTATAAAATGAGACGTCATCTTTATTTTTTTCTCATAAATTTCATCGATATTATTAAATTTTAATCCCTCAAAGTTAATGTCTACCTACAAAAATGAATAAACGATCTTATACCTAATAATTAACAATTGAATTGTGATTTATAATCAAGAGCCATTCTTTTACTTATTTATTGAAATATTCTTTTAAAAAAAAATCATAAAAAAAATTACATTAAATATCTAAAACAGATAATTTCTCCTAATATAATTGACGCAGTCTAATAATCATTACTCTAGTATATTAAGATTATGTATGCAAAAATTAAGATGAGATATTTTATTTATTAGTTAAAATTATTTTTTTTAAATTTATATAATTTAAATTATTGATATAATTTTTAAAAATATAATAAAATATATAAATTTAATCTTATAAATTAAAAAAATATTTTTTATTTAAAAAAAATTAAATTATCTTATATCAAAAGAATGATAATTTTTTTTATAATCTTATCTTTCAATTAAATATAAATAAAATATAATATAAAATAATTATCATATTATTTTATCTATTATTTTATATATAAAATATAACCTAAATTAATTAAATGTATGATAGATTTCTATTCTTTCTAATCCTCCGGTAGGGAAATTGTTAGACAACTTAGTGTTGCGTTGTACTTGCCAAATTGGAACTTTATAAACGTGTCAATACGTTTTGCAGACAATATCGTACGATGAAGTCTGTGAAATGGACAAGGTTGGATAGTGGGTCTGGGTCTAAGCAAGGTTGACAACTAAAGTCTGTCGGTTTTGGTTTGCTTTTACTCATGTTTGGTTTCTACTTCGACCCGTCATTCCACGTGTATACATCAGTTCTGAACACTGAACAGCATGCATGATAAACGTGCCATTTGTCGTTTCATTGGCCAAAACTGAACCATTGCTCATTCACCATGTCACTGCTGTGGTATCACCACTCTCCTTGAAATTTCAATGGATACCAACATGTCAATGTTACACATGCCGAGCACAAGGTACTGTTTGTGTGTCTAACTGATTTTTCACGTAAGCAAAGATGTCTAAAATCCAAGCCCAAAGAATGCTTTAAGTGCATCAGTAGTAAATCGTGTCTTACAACCTATTAATATTGTAATTCTTATCCATGGTAACTTGCAAACCGGGGAGTGAAAGCCTTTTTATACTATATTACAACAACAGATCCTTGTGGTTTTATAGATAATTGAGGCAACAATTATGAATCTGCCAGTGATGCTTGCTTGGAATCGTTACAGGCATGGAGTATGGTGCATACATCAGTTGTTTCCAGAAAGTGCTCTGTATTTGCAAGGATCAGAGGCCCGTACTCGAAAACTAGCCTCTTACACTGACAAGAAAAACACAAGATAACAGATAAGAGTTATAAGTCGTCCATGGGAAGTAGGGGGAAATCAAGAACCAGGCAGGAGAGCAATGAATCAAATTCTATACATGGGAGATTTCTTCTTACATTTGTTAATGTGACCCTTTGACTCTTAAACACAACAACTTGAATAAAAAAGACAGTTACATTAAAAGTACCTATCAATGGAGATTTATAATGGATGCATAACAAAACTCAAGGTTAAAAGTACCAGCAAGTTTTTTTAATTATACTAACCTTGTTCACATAGTTCTGCATTGAATTACATCCCTTCAATAGGAGCTCAAGTATCTCCAGCTGGCATCGAGGCAGAAAAGGAGTATCAAATTAGCAATATTGCCATCTCTTATATTGCAAAAGGTATATACTGGTAATAATCCACATGATCCAGCTTTGGAAGCAGGCATACCATATCAAATATCTGGAAATAACACAGTATACTAGCAACACATCAACATCTCCACTCCCCACTTACAAACCAGTCCTGCCAACCCTCATGTTGTCGGTAAATACATTATATGTCACTGACATTGCTTACATTTTGGCATGATAACCCAACATTGCATCTATATTCTAGGAACATTTTACTGACTTAGAGCAGCTAAAAGGAAACTAATAAAAGAAAAGAGAATGCAAGAGAACCATCTACAATGCCACCCACAGCGCCCCACCCTCCCCCTCCATCCACTCCAACAAAAGAAGAAAGGAAAAGGTTGCATACATACTGATTCAAACAAAACAGAAATTCTGTTCGGGCATGAGGATATCCAATTATTCATAAGAGCAACCCTTGTAGGCAGACATTTATTTTTAAAAAAAGATGGAGTACTGCAAACCTGTGTATCAGGATCTTTCAACTTAATTAGTATTTCTGAAACAGCACGGTGGCACATGCCACAGCTATCTTCACGGATTTGTGAAGATATAAGTGCAACTTTTTGACAAAGGTTGACCTTTGTACAGAAATCTTCAGGCTGTATTGAAGAGATTTCCATGAAGAAGAGAGGAACATAATAGTCCACCAGTGAAATGCACTGTGAAGTACAGATCAGATAGTCATTTAGTATTTTTGGACTTAGGAGGAGAACAAAAGGAAAAACACCAATTTAAAAAAAAATAAAAATCCATGAACATCAATTGGGAAAATGATTTTCAATATTTTATGCTTTTAGGTTTACTGCTGAGTTGGCACTTAACCATCCCCTTCTGCCCCATAAAGTTTTGCTTAACTATACCTATGTAAAATATGTTTGATATTACTGCATGAGACTTAATGCTTATCGTACCTGTAACCTATTCGGCCTTAATTGATAAAGGCAGATTTACCATTTAAACTGATGTATCATGCTTCTGTAGTCAATGAATGAATCAAATATAATGATGAAAATTTCTGTAGTCAATGAATCTAATATAATGATAAAAAATTGACCTATACACGAATATATCCTGCTGGTCTTTCATTATGCATGAGGAAAAGATGTATATATATCAGTCCAATCATCTAATTAACCATGGCATGCTTCTGGCTAGACAGCCTGAAAAGTGGAATGTCAGCAGGTTCTGATGAATGGAACTCTACCAACACCAAACATTGAAAGAATTTCACCTATATAAAAGAGGATGACGAAAAACAAGAAAGCCAAGACTCAAAGAAGAAGGAAGTCAGTGGAGAAGGAGAAAGTTTTGCTTTTCTACTTCTACTTTTTCATTTCCAATTGGGGGTTGAAGGATGGAGGATGGACACAAATTATCTATTTCTAATTCACACCAGAAAAATTCAATAAGCCACCTCCATGCAACTAAGCTAGATGACTACCTGCTGCTCAAATGATGGTATACGGGAGCAGCTCTCATGAAGCTTCTCAACTATCTCAGTCTGTGTCTTGTTTTGTGAAAGGAAATCAATTGCCTCAGTAACAAATTCCTCACACAAGGTGCACACATTGTCATTCCGAGCAACCTTTTCTACTACTTCCCCATCTTGCCCCTGGTTTATCTGCACAACTGAACCAGGAATTCCATGTCATTACAGCTGATTATTTCCTCTCTTTCATTGAACAATCTTAGTTTAAAAAGTTAAACAATATGCAAATCAAATTCTTAATTGACAAAGGAAAGTATATGGGCATCTGAATCTCAGTACATAATCAACGAGCATTCATTTAGGGATCTCACTACCGTCAATGATCACTTTTGGCAAATGTGCCAAAGTTTCAAACATCTTCTAAATATGGAAATTAATTCATGATGCAATATGCAAGAGATACATTAACAGTTGAAGTAAACAGCCCAGATAATCAATGTCGGTGAATTAGCCTCTACATATTTTGAGGCAACAATCAGATCACCTTTGAGGATACAATTTTTGATGTAGTAAATTTTGTTATGTTAAGATTCTCTAATTCAAACAGCCAAAAGGTAAGAAGAAAGGTTATTGGAGATATTGTTTCACTGCTTTACTCAAATGTTATAACCAGAAGGAAGCAGTAACATAGGGTGGCAAGTTACCACATCAGGCACCCCATCTTCATACACCATATACAAAGTTATTTCACATTTGAGGTGCAAAAATCAGACCAACCATGTTGACCTGCACAACTAGCCTGAACACAAGCCATCTTTACCAAACCCAAAAGGCCTGCAGAACCCTTCTGAAACCCAACCTGAATTAATCCCAAAAGTGACCTAAAGCTAACCCAATATTATCTTAAAGGCCAAAAATTAAAAATGTTCGGAACATAGAAAAACCAAATCCAAACAAAAACTTGAACCAAGCCCTCCAATTGCGAGCTCTATCTCAAATCCCCAACCAAGTTTGGAATTCAGCTGCCAATTTAATCATTAATTTAATTCAAACATTTTCACAAGCAAGTAATTTAAGGGACCTTAGAACATATTCATCATGAGATTCAGATCAGCAATTATTAGGCAGTAACTTCATCTGAATATGGATAATTACTCATTAACAGAGTGATTCTGTGAATCATCTTTCTCGTCTTACCAACAAACAAACAAAACCCTCACAACATAAAAATTCACCCTCCGCCACTACTAGGAAAAGAAAACAAGAATCTTTAAAAACTGAAGAGAGACGAGAGATTACTAAAACTCTAACAGAATTACCTGATGCATCAGAGATTACCACCTCAACAACTTCTAGTTGTCTAGCATCACATGCCCAGCTAGCACCCAACACGAAAAGGAACAAGAACCCAAATCTCACATCCATATTGCCTGGAGTTATTAATTAAATAGCATGAGAATCCCATAATGCAAATTTAGAAGGACACTAAAAGGAAACAAAAATAAATGTCTTTTAGACAAAATTTTTAAACTATGTCGTGCCAGTTCTAAATGGCATCCAAATCACTTAAGAGCTGTGGCCATAGTTGAAAAGGGACAAATACCAATACACAAACTAAAATTACCCTTAATCACTAGCTATATCTCACTTTCCAGTTAATCGTTCGAAAGAACATCATACATCCGAGATAGCAAGAAGCCGGTAGTAACTCTAGAACAAGCAAAGTATTCTTGAGGCAACAGCCTCGATTAATCTTAATCTAGAAGAGAAAACCAAAAAAAATCTGAAATTATTCTTGAATCTTTCAAAACTCACAGATTATTCCAACACCAATAATTAAAACTTATAATACTTAACATATATTCTTGATTCTTTCAATACTAACACAAATACAAGATGAAACTAATCAAACTACTCAAAAGCAGATCAACATCAACATGATGAACAAAAACAATATTGAATCTTTCAATGATTAAATTAAAACATAACATGATGAACAAAAACAATATTAACAATAATATAGATGAAAGACAAACCAAAGTTTTTAACAAAGAAAAAGAAGAAAACCCATCAAAGATTTCTGCATAAAATTCAACAATTGAAACAAATTAATTGCAAAAAAGCCAGATTAACATAATATATATTTGGGGTTGAGATAAAATCTATGAAAATTGAAAGAAAAAAGAGAAAGAAATTGATTGGAAGCGAAAGCTTTTACCCTTGGAAAGAACGGTCAGCGCCTGAGAAAGATTGTATGGAAAGGAACCTTATTCCTTTTGAGTGTCTGGTTGGGCAAGGCGTTGAATTGTCGTTGGCATTGGCTTGGGTTTGGCTCCACCCTTTTTAAACTCATCCGTTCACGAGGTTTTGCTAAGCTGCGGTCTGTTACATTCTTTCCTAGTTAATCATTTGTTCCGTTTATTTCGTTACTGTTTCATTTTATTTTTGGGTTAAAATTTATCAATTTTGGTTTTTATTATTTTAAACATTTTATAAATACACGCATTTAGAACTGCTTCACTTAAATTTTTTAGATTTTTTCATATTTTAATTCATAATATATACAAAATAAAAAAATTAAATTTCCAAAATTTTGATTAATAAAAGTCAAAATATGACAATTTAAGTGAATAGAAAGAATACTTTTATCTTCTAAAGTTCATTTTTTAATGAAATTGCAATAAGTAAAATATACATTTATGCAAAGAAACATTACTCAAATATATAATATAATTTTCATATTAAAAAAATTAATCAACAAATAAATATGATTAATATATATTTAGACATTGGATATTAATATACACATATATTATTTAATTAATTAATTAATTTTATATTATATAAATAAAAATAAAAAATATATAATAATCAAATGTGAGTTTAAAAGAAAGTTTATTTAATAAATTAAAATTTATCTATTTTTATTTGATAAAATCCAAGTTGCAATTTGAAATAAAAACACATTATAAGTGAGATTTTAAAATTTAAATTTATTAAATATTATTTAATTATATGAATCAATTAAAATAAATTTTAAAATCATAAAATTTACATACGTAATGTTATTTTATATTTAGGTGACTTGTCATTTCTATCATGTTACATTGGCTTTTTTTTTTTCCAATTAATCTATGAAAATAAAATTTTAATTTTTTAAATAAACAGAGACATCCTTTTCTTCCTCCGATAATACTAATGAGAAAAGGACAGCTACCTAACGTGAGAGTGACTTGAAGTTTGGACATAAGGACATCAATTTTTCGTCCTTAAAATTAAAAAAAAAAAGAGATGCTATTATAAATTTTAGCAATCTAACTTTGTGAATTACAAAATATTCATTTTTATAACAAATTTGTTGTTTTTATATCTCAAAATTTTTTTTCTCTTTTTTCCTTTTCACATTATAATATTTAACTTTAATATTTTTATTTTCATGTTTGATAAAGATTTGAACATATGTTAATATTGTTTGAATGTGGAACTGTTAACTTTAGAATTTAATTTTTATCAACTTCAAATACAACATATATATATTACTGTTTGATTTCCCAGATTAAACAAAATTTGAAAGTTCAAGCAATTCACACCAAAATTGGTGACTTGATTTCAGGATATTGTACCACAAAAAGCAAGAGATATTTGTTGAAGAATTTCTTGCAATCATGGAAGTATTCATCATGATGTTTATGAATCAGAATATTTCAGTTCTTAAGCTTTGATCATTGAGATCAGTAACTGCACCAAGGGGGCCATGGAGTTTTTGAAGCAGTGAATGAAGAAATGTAGATGATATCATCACTTTCATATTATTATTCATTTCATGGTGGACTATATTGGGGTTGAAAACCTCAATGTTAAGCTTTCTGATTTTAGAATGCTTGGATGTGACTGATCAATGGGGTTTGTTTAAGGTTTTCCTTTAGTTGGCAAGTTTTTGCCTGCATTCTGAATATAATTGGTGCGTTTACTGTTGCTAGCCATTGCCTTTGTAAGCTCGTCTGTTTCTAGTTGATTGTTGGTTTCATTCATCCTGAATCCTGATATATACTAAAGATCAATACTCCCATAAAATAAAGATGGCAAATGGAACTCACAATTGTGAAAAGGTGGGCTGTAAGCGAACCGATTACGAACAAATAATATGTCTGTAGTTTTTCATTTATTTTTTTTAGATATTCGGTTTCGGTTTGTATTTAGTAAAAATATTATTTTGTTCATTTGAATTCGATTTGTTTAAATGATAAGATATTCACGTTTGATTTAATTGAATTAAACGAGTTCATCTATAAATATTAAACGAACATGTTCATAAACGAATATATTCATTAACAACAAATAAATCATAAACAAATAAATCTTAAACAAATATAAATGAACTTTAGAATAAAATTAAGATAGATGATAAAAATATAATTTTATTAGTATTATTATAAATAAATAAACAATAAACAAATAAGTTTTAAATAAATTTTTAATGAACTTGTTTACAAATATAAATGAATAAAACAAATCTTTATTCATGTTCGATTTGTTTAATAAATGAATATAAACCAAACATATTTATGAATAGGTCATCGAAAATTTTGTTCGTTTACGCCCTTACAAGAAGGGATGCTTGCTAAATGTTCATGGTCGAGAGACTACCCAGTTTGGAGCTACGGGTTTGAGAGAATTTTTCTCAGGAAATCGTGATGAAACAAACAAATGAATTAGACGTTGTTGGTCTGAGTTATACTCGCTTACTTGTAGTTTTTTTTATGTGGGGTTTTGAGGTTGGCTTGTTAGCTATGTGGATCTTGCGGATTTCTTCTTGCTGAATCAATGATTGTTTATGCGTTGCCTTTGATTCCTAACTTTGACTGATGGCTTTTGTACGTTCCCACTAGTTGTTTTGTCATATTGATACTCAAAGGCTTATTCTTCTTAGGAACAAGCGTCATGTAGAGGTCTCTCCTTTTGTGATGCCGGGCTTTGTATTAAAGCATATGGCGGCTTTCATGAGGTTAACGCGATGAGCTTCTTTCTTATTGTTGGGTTTGCATTTGAGTTATTGTCGGTTGTTTTTGTCAGGGTTCCCTTTGGCTCTTCCTATTTGTTGGGATTGAGGTATATTTTTAGTTTCATGACAGGACTCTCTCAATATAAATAATAACAATAGTCACCCATTTGATAGCAAAACTTCAATCAAACAGAACCCTTCATGCATATTCGTATCACTATATTGCAATCATTAATCAACCTTCATTGCTTCATCATCCTTATGGAGCTTGGATTTTCTCCTTTTTCTATCCTGCTTAACATCCTCATATTCTTGTTCATCTTAGTGAGAATAGTTCAGATATTGAAATCTAAGAATCCTGTCAAAAAGCTGCCTCCAGGGCCATGGAAACTACCTCTCATAGGAAACATGCACCAACTTGTTGGTTCGCTACCTCATCAAACGTTGACAGACTTGGCTAAGAAGCATGGCTCCCTCATCCATCTGAAGACTGAAGCAGTTTCCAATATTATAATTTCTTCACCAGAATTGGCCAAAGAAGCTTTGAAAACCAATGATATCAGTTTTGCTTCTAGACCCTCTATACTTGCTTCCAAGATCATGACTTATGATTCTACAAGTATTGTTTTCTCCCCCTATGGTAGTTACTGGAGCATCTACGCAAAATTTGTGTAACAGAACTTTTAAGTGCGAAGCGCGTTGAATCATTCAGAAAAGTTAGAGAAGAGGAGGTGTCAAATCCCATCAACACAATTTCTTTATCTATAAGAATCTGCCAATCAATCTTAGCAAAAAAATTTTCTCATTGACATATGGCATAACATCAATAGCAACCTTCAATGGAAAATGTAAAGACCAAGAAGCATTCATATCCATCATCACTCAAGTTAGTATGTTGTCAGGAAGCTTCACCATTGTAGATATGTACCCCTCTGTTAGAATGCTTGAATTGATTAGTGGAAGGCCCAAATTTGAGAAGCTACATAAAGAAGCTGATGGGGTGCTTGAGGACATCATTGCTGAGCATAAAGAGAGGAAGAAAATATTAGGCAATGGCAATGGCGAAGAAGTGAAAGATCTGGTTGATATTCTTTTAGATCTTCAAGAGAATGGCGAACTGGTTTTTCCTTTATCTGTTGATAACATTAAAGCAATCATCTTGGTGAGTTTTCCCGTTTTTTATTTGTTGTCACTTGTTTACTTCATTTCTGTTTGATGCATAGCTAACCAATGGTAACATCTATGATTGAAGTACCCTTACTAAGTGTTCAATAATCACCTCCAGGACATATTCAGTGCTGGGAGTGAAACATCATCGATAACTGTTGAATGGACAATAGCAGAACTGCTGAAGAACCCGAGACTTATGGAAAAGGCAAAAAAATGAGGTAAGACAGGTCTTCGACGGTAGAGGAAATGTGGATGAAGCAGGCATTCATGAACTGAAGTTCCTAAAAGCAGTTATTAAGGAAACATTAAGTCTGCATCCTTCTGTGCCTCTGGTACTAAGAGAATGCCGGGAGAACTGTCAGCTTGATGGTTATGATATACCCGCCAAGTCTAAAGTCATTGTAAATGCAGGAGCAATTGGAAGGGATCCCAATTATTGGAATGATGCTGAGACATTTTATCCAGAGAGGTTCCTTGATAGTTCGATTGATTTTTAGGGAACAGATTTCAGATACATCCCATTTGGTGCAGGAAGGAGGATATGCCCGGGTATATCATTTGCTCTTAGTAACATTGAGTTGCCAATCGCACAATTGTTGTACCACTTTGATTCGAAACTTCCTCATGGAATGAAGCCTGAAGATTTGGACATGACTGAGGCGCCTGGTATGTCAATAAGAAGAAAACAGTTGTTTGCAATTCCCATTCCTTATCATCCTTTGCCTGTGCTATAAATACATGATGTTCATTTGATCAATGTCATTGAATCATTGGACCATGTTCTTCATAATAGGAGAATCTTTATGGCGTTCAAATAACTTTTACAGTCCAAGCAACCGCAGCTAGTTCTTTTGTTTTTCTTTTTGACCTGTAATCCCAGTTGCTTATGGCTGTAGTGTGTATTTCAGCTGAGTTTGTCATGATTTCCCAGCTTGAACTTCATGCTATATTCTTAAATGGATTCCTAATTGAACTTCATGCTATATTCTTAAATTATATTCTTGTTTCTTTCAGCAAAAGGAAATTGGAAAGGAACAAAAAATACCAGGAAGACAACAACAAAAAATGTTCCGAAAGGTACTGAAGGCAATGATCTATTGAAGGACGTTTAGAAAGTTGGTTTTCCCTTACTAATAGTCTTGTAAATTCTGACAGTATATGGATGGGGAAAGATTACTTCATGCTTTGCAAGAAAATCCAACAGATGAATATAGTGGCACAACATTTTAGTCACATTTGATGTAAAGTTAAAGCAACAGGGTTTTCAAACACGGCAACATAGCCTCACATAACGATATCAGGATTAGACCTAACATTTTAAACATGTCTAAGATACACAAATTGTCACATCTAATTAGGATATAAATTAGTCGAACAAAGGATATATAGAACCTCACGAAAACAATATAAAACAGGGAAAGTGAAGGGAAATGAAGTCAAGAATACAAGTGATTGGAAGTCAGTGGATTCACTTGGAACTGAGGTACCCTATAGCACTACCTCAAGTTAAGAGTTGGCTTCTTCTTTTTCTTGCTTTGTTTTACTAAAAGCAGGGAAAACCGAGCAAATCCAAACTTCTTCCTCTTTCCAGAGAACTGCTTTTGACCGATTTCTCTCTCTGTCTTGGGAGTTAAGGTGAAATCACCATTTTGTTTACTGAGCATTTGACCCAATGACACCTTTCTCTTCACAGTGCCTTTCTCTGCCAGCATCTCAGTTTCAAAGTCTTCAGGCAGAAGCAACTTCCGGCTTAGTATTTGCCCTATTGATAGGGTTGGCTTCAAAACAGGAGTTGGACCATCACAAACCAGATTCAATCCATTCACATCTAATAAGTGAGAATCTTTTCGATTGTGAGACGGGTAAGAATTCTTGAACTTGGTAGAGTTGTGTACAGAACGTCTTTTCTGACCATGCTCAGATCTCCACTTGCGAAGGGCCTCCTCCACTGCCAGCTTGCCCTTATTTGCAGCTTCTACTCTGTTCAATGCTTCTTCCAAGACCTTCTTACTAGTTTTGACTTCTTCAGTGGCTTCCTCTACCCTCTTCAAGACTTCCATTTTTGAAACATTTGCTCCATCAACTTGGAGCATAGCATCAACCACTCTCTTATTAGAAAGTTCCTCGGCATTTTGAGCCTTGCACATTAAGGAAGAGTACTCTTCAAATGAAATAGTCACCCCTTCAGCCTTTTGCACAGGAACGCCACACGAGCTCTTCCTTCTTGAAAGAGTTTTGATCTCTGCAAGAGCCACAGCTTCTGCAGCTCTAGCAGCTTCCTTCATTTTTTTGGCTGCAAGTAGCCTCATCTCAGTTGTTTTTATTCTTGTTCTTGTCTGTTCAATCTCAGATATTGCTCTTGAAACCTCTGATCTTGCTGCTTCTCCGATTTTCTTGTATTGCTCAGCCTCAGAACTCAATCGTTGGAGCCCCCTTGATATATCCAAAGGATTATCAGCACTGCTTTTGGTTTCAGCATCTTTTGCTACTTGCAGTTTGAGTCTTGTTTGATTTAACTCTTCTTCAAGGGATGATATCTTTGATGAATTCTGACTTAGCCTCTCTCGAGTCTTCTCAAGAGAAATTCTTTCCTTCTCTAATTTCTTGTTTAGTGATTCCACAGAACCTCGAATGTCAGCGAGATCATTGGTTGTCCGGGAAAGATTCACTTTGGCCTGGTTCAACTCCATTAAGATTAAACCAGGAGATGATGATGGGCGGGGACTCAAATTTCCAGCCAAGTTTGGTTGGCCACCTTGATGATTTTCTTTCTCTGCGTCATTCACTGTAGAGGCCACATTCTTGACATCTGTATTCATCTCAACGGTCACATTTACTTCGGAAGCTTCTTTCTGCAGCTTTAATTTTAGCTCTTCTACAGTTGTTTTTGTCGTTTCAAGTTCTTTTAGCACATCCAATGTTTCTCTTTCCTTAACAATGAGATCCTTCTCCAATTGTGCTGCTTGCTCCTCCAATTTTGCAATGTCCACTTCTTCCATATCATGCTGCGAATATTTAGAACTTGTCAGAAAACAAGCAAATGTCAACAAAATGCATACGTAGAGGAATCAAAAGTGAGGTAATACATGCACTAATCACTTAGCATCAATTAGCGGCGCAAAAGACAAACAAAACAATCTATCTCCTTTCCATAAGCAGAAGTGACTAAACTTTGTAAAACATTCAAAGAACATGAAAACTATTAAAATAAAGAACACACAGAAAAAACCCCCCAAAAGTACAACCAATCTATCTTCTTTCCATAAGCAGAAGTGACTAAACTTTGTAAAACATTCAAAGAACATGAAAACTATTAAAATAAAGAACACATAGAAAAAACCCCCCAAAAGTACAACCAATTGATTCACATGAGAGACCTTCAAGACAACTAATAACAAAAGATGATTGTAAAGAGAGCAGACTACTAGAAGAATCTTCAAGGTTCAAGTAACATGAAGCCGAGAGTTTCTGAGATTAAATGCTTCAAAGTCAGTTTCATGCAAAGTCCATGCTAATCAACTCTGAAACCACCTAGTGAGCATCTTTGCCAAGCTTTGCCTATTCTCTCCCACTTACTCTCTTCAATACACCTTTTTCTTTTACTAGCTATAAAACTTTATACTATGTTTGGATCGCACTTTTAAAGGAAAGGAAAAAAATGCAAGAAGCAAACTATAAATTTGAGAAAAGAAATTTTAATAATGAAAAGTTTAATGGTGTTACCATCATAATATATAGAGGAATCATGTTAAAACTGATACTGCATTTTAGTCATTTATTCATTTTTTAAACACTTATATTGTTGGTTTCTACCATTTCTTTTACTTCAAAGCAGGACCTCATGCAGCAAAATGCAAATGGGAAAAATCAACTACCTAATGTGATACTAATAACCAAACAAAGCCTTAAATTTTCAAAGTAAATCCTGAGCTAAAAAGTACAACTTTACGAACCCACATTGATTACTTTTACCCTATAAATGAGTCAATAGCCAATCTAAAACAAAATAGACCCAAATATCAAAAACAGAAAATAAAAAAAGTAAAAAAAAAAGGAATGAAACATTTGTCCAAAAAAAAAAAAAAACCCAGAAGTAAAAACCAAGATTGTTTTTTTTTTGGTTGTAGAAATTAAACCTCAGTTTCAGGGATGAGCTTATGTTGAGAGGGTTTCCAGTAACCAATTCCACCGAATCGAGAGACAGCCTCCTTAACTGACTCAAATGGCGCCGACGTATCGATCTCAGCTCTGACACCACCGTTCAAAGCACTCATTTTGGTGGCTGAATCACCAAATTCACAGCTTCCCACCTCCATTCCAAAAAACCAAACAAAACCCTCAAATAAAAAACAACTAAAAAAAGTTGGTTTGGAGCTTTTGCACTTGTCTGAAACTCTGAACGAGTGAAAGACAATGAAAGCGACAGTGTACTATAAAAGAGGAAACGGCACTCAACCATGAGAGAGGGAAACAGGGAAAAGAGTAAATTTCCATAAATATCCTTCATTTTTATGAAATTTGCAGGATGTTTAAGTGGAGTTGTGAGGTAAAAAAAAAAAACAAGAGAGATTTACTCAAAGTGATTACCCTTGTGCGGAACGGAAATATTGAGAGATAAAAAGAAATTAAAAGCGTGTGGGTGCAATGGGGCGACACAGAATTTGAACGGCAATATTTCTTAACGGACTTTTTAGGACAAAAGCCTTAACTTGAGTATGTTGGACGGTTGAGATTTCTCTGTCTTATTTCTTTTAAAGGGAAAAGACAACTCATCTTTTCTTGTTTGAAATTTTTTTTTTTTTTATAATAGAAAATATATATGGATATCATATTAGGTTGAGACGAGCATTTTTTTCAAAAATTCGATTCGATGATTTTTTTATTTTTTAATATTTAAATTTGATTTAATTTAATATTATATAAAATTATATTTTATTTGATTCGATATAAAATTAATGAAATATTATTTTTAAATTTAAATATAAAATTAAATAAATATAAAATATATAAATATTAAATTAAATAAATAATTTAAAATAATATATATCAAGTTAGATCAAAATAAGTTTACTTGAAACTCAATCTCGATTTATTTTATTATTACTCAAAATTTGATTTATTTTTTAAATAAACTTTAAAAAATTCAATCAGATCAAAATTCATCGAAGTATGAATTAAACTACTTTTTATGTATATATATATACACAATTTCAACTAAATTATTTTTTATTTTATAAAAAACTTAAATTGCAATATTTATAATTTTTTATTTTCAAATTACGATTTTTAAAATTTTTTTATTGTCAAAATACAATTATTTTTAATCCGTGGTAAAGAGTGAAGAGGACATAGAAGTTATTGGGATGGAAAGTGCCGTACTTTCCTGTTGCATTCGCTTTTTACTGGTATAAAATCATTACCTGACCGTTGCATTGCATAAAGCAGTAGCATTGCCACGGTAAAAAAGCCAAAAGTAAATAGAATTTGATCGAAATGTTCATGCTTCCATTGCAGGCTTTACAGCCTAAAATCATTTGAATTTGATTCTAGTTTCAATAAAGTTTCAAATTTTCTACAACATATGCTACGGCCAATAATACATTACAGGGCTCAATTCATTCCCCAACTTCTAGGAAGATTGTTTAATGTAAGAAAATTAAATTTAGTACCAAGGGAAGTTAAGCAACTGTCAGAATTAACCTTTTATGCACTGAAGTTATGTAATATCTTGGCATCCTGATCAAATGCGGTGACTTCATGAATAGCATTTGCTAAATAATCTACATTCTTTGCGGTCACTCCACCCATGCTGCCATGTTGCCATATGATGAAGTTTGGATTAGCTCATAATTGTACAATATCTAACTACTGATATGCATATCATAGGAAAACCAATGTTTATATAATAAATATACCTTATTCGTCCATCCTTTGTCATGTATATATGAAATTCCTTCGCAAGCAGATCGACCTCATTAGGAGTCAAGCCAGAGAAGCAAAACATTCCAACCTGTAATTTTCGCATATTCTGATGAGTTAAAATGCTAACTGTTGAAATGCCTTTTTTTCTCTACGCTTCAAGCAGCAACAGGGAAGCTTCTAATTACATTACTGACCTGGTTAGTTATGTGTTGCCAATTGAGGGGAGAACCTAATTTCTCAAGAGCTTCCCGTACAGTAGCTCTCATCCTTTGAACGTGAGTTGCCATGAACTTATGACATGTAGATATGATTAAAGGCACATCAGGCCCATCATCCTAATACTTGTAATTGAGGAAATTGAAGTAACGAGAGAATGGAAGAGGAAAAAGAAACTTGAAAAATATACCTTGACCTCTTTATGCCAAATGGCCCTAATGTCAGGATGACTCAAGATTTTTGAGACCAGTGCTATACCATGAATAGGTGGACTGCCGTACATTGTGCTGGCAATCTGCTGTAGCTGGCTCTTAATTGCAACTGCTTGGATTTTGTTGTTGCAGAGAACACTGGAACAATCAATGCCAGGTAAGATTTTTGAATAACCATAAGGACCAAACCAGAATACAAAGGGTTCTGTTTAAAACTTGAGCCTTCTAATGTATGACTTATTATATCACACACACTCAGTAAAAAGTTCAAGGAACTACATAAATATACATCCAACCATAAACAAAAATGAACAACATTTGCTAACCTGAGACAACCCACTCGGTGACCATACAATCCCATGTTCTTTGCAAAAGATTGGGCACAACCTATTAGATGGCCATCTTCAAGGAAAATTCTAATTGCTCGAGCATCCCTCTCTAGATCTCCGCTTGCAAAACCTTGATAAGCCACGTCAAAGAAGGGAAAATGGTTCTTTACCTAAAAAGTAGTAAAGTCAAGAATTTTAAATCAGTAATAGATATAAGAGAAAAATGTTTCAAAATAATATAATTATTGCCATTACCTTGAACAGAGATGAGATTTGTTGCCACTGCTCATCACTAGGGTCAACCCCAGTAGGGTTATGTGCACAAGGATGAAGTAAGAAGAAAGAACCATCTGGCGCATTCTATGGGAACCATCAAACAAATAAAACAAAAGCAGTCAATAACTGATTTCAGATCATAGTTGAGACATTTAACAGTATTTCACAGATCTAGCATCCAGGCAATGCAAATATTGTGGTGTTGCATATAATCCAAGCTTCCTGTAGCAAAAATGAATATGCATATACATATGTAGTATCTTTGTAACTAAAATATTTAACTTCATGTCCATTTAGACATGCATTAAGCATTTAACAGAGTTTTAACTTCTTCATTGTATGTACATTTATGTGAATGTGCATTATACATATGTATATGTATGTAGGTCTGCAAATCACTGGCAATGTTCTAGAGAAATTCATATCAAAAGAAGAATTTATTGGGGATCTATTTTATACTTGACGGAACTAGGTTCCTCTTTGAGTTTGCTGGAATCATACATAGGTGAGAAACATGTCAATATCTGACTGATTGGTGGTTTTATGAATGTATTTGACATATAATTTTGTTGAAAATTTAATATAATTGTCCTGGAGCCCATTAGGAAGGGCAAGAGAGGGTGGGGAGAGAGTGTGGATCATTGTATGTACCTTGACATCATCCATGAGTGCCACAAAGTTTAAACCCTTGGAATCAGGATGGTAGTAGTGGAATGTCCTCTCTGGAACATGAGCATCTCTCCAAATGTTGTGGTGACTGTGTGAAACAGGAATAAAATGTGATTCAGCCATAGGTTTAGGGACTTAAAAGTGAAAACATCTTTTGCATAGCCATGTTTATAACTTTAAACAATAGAATGAAATGAAAGGTACAAGACATCTTACTTGGACCAAGTTGGATCAGGCAAATATATTCTTGAATCTGGGAAAAATCGTTTCTGGAACTCGGCAAAGAGACGACATGCACCAGTTCCAGAGAGAGCCTGAATTCCGGCAAACCTCCCTTCTTTTACAACATCTGAATCCTCTCCATAAACCAATTTTGCACTCTCCTCAACAAATTTCGAGCTAACTGCAGTAGATGTTGACTCCCTGTCAATGCATCTCAGAACATTAGACTAGAAGATATTTGGAGTTAGAAGATGTATAAAGACAATGAACTCATAAGGTAAGCAAAGAGTCTATACAAATTTAGGAGTAAGCACATGTTAATTTACCAAATAATAAATCAGCAAGAACATTTCAAAAGGACAGGTAGGAGGATTACTTCTATAGATATAGCACTTTCAAAACCAAAGGTCAAGAAATTCAGGATATTATCTAACAAAAGCACTGGAATTTTCAACAATTAATGAACTCAATCAAAAAGTAAAAAATAACAATAAAAAAAAGTTATACCCAAAATCTCATTGCAAATGCAGCTTTCAACATATGCATCAGATATTGCCCTCAAAGACATTCAACAAATTTCAATTCGTTACAGAGATGCCAACTAAAAATGAGCATCAATATCTGATAGGAAAGAATTGAAATTTTATATTAAGTTCTAATTAACTGGCTGTCTTATGCTTAAATCAAATATCGATTTAAATCAAATATTGAACTTAATTAGAACTTAATAAAATGAATGATTAAAAAGGACCAAATATAGAATTAAATCAAATATCGAAAAAAAGGGGAAAAAATTAGAACTATGATGAAAATGAAACCCACAAGAAATTGGTAGCCGCAATCTTGCCTTCTGCTTCCCTAACGCATTGAAGAACAATGGGTTTCCCCTCATCATCCCTGTAAGCTCCCTGAAAACTTTCAAGAGTTATTCTTATTACTATTATTTCCTATAATGCCCAAAGAGGAACAAGCAATTGTGATAGAAAAAAAATACCACTCCAAGATTAATCTTGTAAGGACAAGGGTCAGCAAGAAAAGCTTCGGTGACAGCATTGACGGGGTCCTTAGGAGCTGGAGTGACATGGTCCCACCATGAACATGGACTGGCTCTGGCCCTGGTGGAAGTTGATATTCCTCTTCTCAGGTATCTCCACATAATCGTCACCAAGAAATGCGAAAAGCTGCCGCTGCTTTGGTTCTGTTGTGTTCAGGTAACTCATAGTTGAGTATATAAATACGAAGACGATGGAAGCCTGGGAAAAAGGAAAATCAACGGTGTTTTTCTTAATCTTCCATGGTTTTATTTTTTGTTCAAAAAGATGGGAGTTTTGACTATGTTTTTCAGTGGGCTTTTTCTGTTTTGTTCGTTGGTTTTTTTCTTTTACTTTTCTTTTTCCCGCTGTAGCCAACAGAATTGCAAGAAATATATTGAGATTTGAGAGAACAGATGGGCCATGGTGAAATGACCTGATTATGGCCCTCTTTTATTAGTAATTTATTATACACATCCTATATTTTAGGCAATATAACCGTCGCCGTCATAAAATTAATAATAATAATAATAATAAAATTTATCATAACGTCTAGATCCGAAGATTTATCGTTAGAAATTGACTTGAATGAGTCATCATTAATTTTTTTTATTTAGGTATGATTGATCACCTAAAAAATCTATCTTTTCAGAGAACATCTAAGTTTAAGGGTCCTTACAAGAATAAGTTCGGGTTTACTAACTAGAACATGGTTTGAAAGTTCGGTTACATGTGAGGAAGGTTATAACACCCTCACAATACTCATCGAAAGATGGTACCAACTTAATTTTGTGTTATCCAATAAGCCTTAAAAATTTACCAAGTAATTAATTATCAAAAATTATTTTCAATTGACTCTAATAATTTTAGCAAAAAATTGAAAAAATTTCCTCACCTCAAGAATATGCAAGAAAACTACTATTTCACTTGCAGAGACTCCATCGTCGGATTATTTAACATTAAAAAAAATCAAGAAAATAAAAAGAAAAGAGAAAAAGATGATTGCTTTTATGCAAAGAAAATTGATACTTTTAACTTTTTTTCAAAAGTTTTTTTGAAACTTTAATTTCGAAAAAAATTGATACTTTCAACTTTTCCTCAAAAATTTATTTTTGAAAACTTATTTTTAAGGAAAATTGATGCTTTCAACTTTTCTCCAAAAATATTTTTTGGAAAGCTTATTTTCAAGGAAAATTGATGCTTTCAACTTTTCTTCAAAATATTTTTTAGAAAGCCTATTTTCAAGAAAAATTGATACTTTCAACTTTTTCTCAAAAATATTTTTTTAGAAAGCTTATTTTCAAGGAAAATTGATACTTTCAATTTTTCCTCAAAATTTTTTTTTTGAATTTTATCTAAAGAAAATAAAATAATAAAATAAAAATAAAAATAAAAATAAAAATGAAAATAAAAAATAAAGAAAAAAATAAAAATAAAATAAAAAATATTAAAAATTCTAATATAATAATAATAATAATAAATAAATAAACGAAAAAAAAACCTGAGAACGGCTCGACTTGAGGGCTCGGCTCGTCTCGGCTTGAAGAAGAAAAGACTGCTTGGAGATGCGATTCGAGGTGTCGGTTCGGCTCGAAAAATGGCTCGGAGACATGGGTTACACGCGGGTTGACGCTCGGGTCGGGTCTGTCTTTTTTCTCTCAGCCCGTATCTCTTTTTTTCTGTGTTTCAGTCTTTTGATCCGTGGATCTATTTATAGGGATTGATTAGAAGAGTTTTTGATCAATCCTTATTCCCTTTTGGATTGGGATTCAATCTTTGAATCCAATCTGAATTTTGATTGAATCTCACATTCACGGTAGAACTCAAATTTCTATCCTAATCCAACTCCAATCGGGTAAAGGAAAGAAGAAAAGAAAAGAAAAAAGAAAAATAAAATAATAAAATAAAAAAAATAATAAGGATAATATATTGATTAATAGATAAATAATAATAATAATAGATAAATAATATATATAAATAGATAAATAATAATAATATATAAATAAATAAATAATAAAAATAAAAATAAAATACAATAAATATATATTAATAAATAGTAATAATAAATAAATAATAAATACATAAAATACAAAATAAAGTAAAATAAAATAAAAAATATAAAAATATAAAAATACAAAAATACAAAATAAAGTGGGCCTACCCATTTGGACTAGGCCCAATTGATCCGGGCCTGGACCAAATTGGGTGTCTACAGCTGCTCCTCTTTGCACATTTTTTGTGAAACAAAAATTATGCAAAAACGTAGACACCCATTTAAGACTCAACTCGACCTTTTTTTTTTCATTTTTTTGTATTAAAGATTTGATCAAAACTCCTTTAAGTAGAGGCTCAACGACTTTGAAAAACATAATCAAAGCTCCTCTAATCAGAGGCTCAACGACTTTGAAAATGAATAAAGCTCTTCTAAATAGAGGTCAATGAATTTGAAAAATAAACGGCTCCTCTAATCAGAGACTTAACGACTTTGAAAAATAAATAGCTCATCTAATCTAAGGCTCAACGACTTTTGAAAAAAAATGGCTCCTCTAATCAGAGGCATCACAACTTTGAAAATTAAATAAAGCTCTTCTAAACAGAGGCTCAACGACTTTGGAAAAATAAATTGCTTCTTGACACTCATGTCCAAAGGAGTTGAAAATCGTGTTTGAAGGAGTTTCAGGAGATTATACCCAAAGGTCTTATAAATCAACCCTGATACCAAGAGACATCCTAGTTCAAGGATTAGGAACTTACCTTACAAGCTTTTTCTCAAATTTAAAAATGTCTTCACATTTGTCTTTTCTATGTGAGATTTTGGAATACTCATGCTTCTTGAATTTATGCAGTATATGCTATGCAATGCATATGAAATTCAATGCGTGTTATGCAAATGTTGACTAATTAACTCCTATTTAATTGTGGTACTCAAGTTTCTCAAGCTCTTTTCTTGGGCCTCGAACCCTTGATTTTTCAAAGACCCAATTACGCTGCTCTTCTAAGATCGAGCCAGTGTAACTCTCAATCATCTCTTCCACTCACATTCTTTCTGTAAGAAATCTCTTTCCAAATTCAATGTCCTTATCAGGAACTGAACATCTCGATTCTGCCTTTATCATTCTAGATTTCTTTAATGTAATGTAAAAATATTTCATGCCATTATTCATTTATCAGTCATTATTTCATACTCAAAAAGTAAGAATGCATTTGCACATTTCTTCCATTGTAGAGTATTAAGAGGAAAAAAATAAGAATGGTTAAGAAACCGTCAATAGAATAAGGACACAAAAGTGAAATAAAATATCTTTTATTAACAAAATGTTGGCAAACTTTGGGCAAGAAAGAATTACAAGGATAAGTATGGGGGACAAAGCCCAAAAATGAACAATCAGATAATCATGATAACACATCTCAAAGTTTTTCTGAAAACCTAACCATCTGATGTATTTAAAAACTTAGAGCTCCTTCGAATTTCTTAATCTTTATGCCAACGGATTTTCAAATTTGGTGTTGTATTCTCCTTATCTAAGCTACTTTTTTAGGTTTTTAACTTAAATAAACCCCTATGACTTAAACCGTCATTTTAGGGTTTTCGTCTTGAGTCCTCTTTTTTTTCCATTTTTCTTTCTTTTTTTTTTTTTTTTTTCATTTTTTTTATTTCAAGCATAGTATTTCTTCATAGCATCAGAATTTATAGGATGAGATAAATCATTTCCATCCATCTTAGTCAGTATCAACATTCCATCCGAAAAAGCTCGTCTCACCATATATGACCCTTTCCAATTCGGAGTTTATTTTCTTTTAGTATCATGCTGGATTGAAAGGATTCTTTTCAAGACTAACTTTTTTTCTCGAAAGCAACGGGGTTAATTTTTTTTATCATGAGCCCTCATCATTCTTCTTTGATATAATTGACCATGGCATAATGTAGTCAATCTCTTTTCTTCTATGAAATTTAACTGTTCATAGTATTCTCAAATCCATTCAGCTTCTTTCAACTCAGTTTCTTTTAGAACCCTCAAGGATGAGATCTCCACTTTCACTGGTAGTACAACTTTCATCTTATAAACCAAAAAAAATGAGGTTACCCTAGTAAAGGTGCGCACTGATGTTTGGTATGCATGCAGTGCAAATGGTAACTTTTCATGCCAATCTTCATAAGTCTCGGTCATCTTTTTCAAAATCTTTTTTATGTTTTTGTTGGCTGCCTCAACTGTCCCATTCATTTTCGGATGGTATGGTACCGAGTTATGATGCTTGATCTTGTATTGAGCATATATTTCTTGCATCATCTTACTATTTAAATTCTTGGCATTGTTTGAAATAATTTTCTCTGAAAGTTTATATCTACAGATGATCTCTCTCTTTATGAACTTGTCAATCACAGATCGTGTTACACTTGCATATGATGCTGTCTCAACCTATTTTGTGAAGTAATCTATCATCACAAAAATGAATCTATGCCCGTTAGAAGCCTTTGGAGTGATAGGACCAATGACATCCATGCCCCACATTGAAAATGACCAAGGTGGTGCCATAACATGTAAAGCAGATGACGGAGCATGGATCTTATCAGCATATATCTGGCATTTATGGCATTTACGAGCATAATCAATGTAATCACTCTTCATTGTTAACCGGTAATATCCTACTCTCATAATCTGTCTCGCTATCATATGTCCACTGGTATGTGCCTCACATATTTCATCATGCATTTTTTTAATGATTTTTCTCGCTTCAACTTTACTTACACACTTTAGTAATACTTAATCCTGACTTTTTTTGTACAGAACATCTCCATCCAGGAAAAAGCTCATAGCTAATCTTCGGATGACCCTTTTATCATTTTTTGTTACTTGAACTTGGTATTGCTGATCCTTAATATACTGCAGGATATCATAATACCAGGGCTTCCCATTTTTTTCTTGTTTTACATTGGAGCAATAAGCTGGCACCTCCTTAACATCTAGCCTGATGGGCTGAATGTTAGTATTGTCATTAATTCGAATCATTGCAGCTATAGTAGCCAATGCATCAACAATTAGTTTCTCTTCTCGAGGTAAATGGTTAAACTGGATATCTTCAAATTGTTTCATAAACTCTAGAATATACTTATGATATGAAACGAGTTTTGAATCTCTCGTCTCCCATTCTCTTTTCAACTGATATATAACTAGAGCTGAGTTTCCAAACACTTTAATGCTTTTACTCTTCTATCTATAGCAGCTTGTAAGCCCATGATATATGTCTTATATTCAGCGATGTTATTTGTGCAATTAAAATTTAACCTTGCTATTACAAGGCAGTATTATCTTTTTGGAGAGATCAAAATTACTCCAATTCCATGTCTCAAGGTATTGGCAACTTCATCAAAATACATTCTTCAATATTTTTCTCTATGCTCTCCTTTCTCCAGTTGGGAAATAGTCATTAGGTCTTCATCAGGGAATTCTAACTTCATTGGTTCATACTCTTCAGTAGCACGATCTGTAAGGAATTTTACTATGGCACCCTTTTTTTTATTGTCTTTTGGCTCACATATATAATATCATACTCCGAGAGCATTACTTACCATCTAGCAATTCTTTCAGACAAAAAAACTTCTCGAAGATATATTTAATTGGATCCAGTTTTCTCATGAGTCATGTGGTATGATAAAGCATATACTTTCTGAGTCTTTTGGTAGTCCATGCTAATGCACAACATATTTTCTCCAATGAAGAATACTTGGATTCATATTCCATGAACTTTTTACTCAGATAGTAAATAGCTTTTTTTTTCAACTAGACTCATCTTGTTATCCTAGTACACATCCCATTGAATTTTTACATACCGTTAAGTATAAAATTAAAGGTTTCCCTAGAATAGGTGGCACTAATACTGGAAGGTTTGACAAGTATTACTTAATTTTGTCAAAAGCCTTTTGACATTTTTCATTTCATTTTTCAGGATTATTCTTGTGGAGAAGGTTAAATATGGGATCACATTTGTAGGAAAGTTGAGAGATAAATCGAGAAATGTAATTCAATCTTCTCAAAAAATCTCAAACTTCTTTTGGTGTACTTGAATGTGATAAATTTTGAATAGCTCGTATCTTATCTAGATCGATTTCAATTCCTTTTTCATTGACCATAAAGCCTAATAACTTTTCTGACTTTACCCCAAAGGTGCACTTGGCTGGGTTTAACTTGAGTTGGAACCTTATCAATCTTTCAAATAACTTTCTGAGGCTGGTGACATGATCTTCATTCTCACAAGATTTTGTAATCATATCATCTACATACACCTCAATCTCTTTGTGCATCATGTCATGGAAGAGTGTTAGTATGACCCTTTGATATGTTGCTTCAACATTCTTTAACCCAAAAGGTATGACCTTGTAGCAAAAAGTTCTCCATATAGTTACGAAAGTGGTCTTCTCTATATCATCTGTAGCCATTTTTATTTTATTATACCTTGAGAAACCATCCATAAAGGAAAAAATTGAATGCCTAGCCATGTTATCTACTAGTGTGTTGATATAAGGTAAAAAAAAGTTATCCTTTGGACTAGCTTTATTCAAATCACGATAGTCTATATACATTCGTACCTTTCCATCTTTCTTAAGAATTGGTACTATATTGGCTACCCACTCTGGATACTTAGCCACTTGTAGGAAACCTATATCAAATTGTTTCTTCACCTCTTCTTTGATCTTTAGTAGCATTTTAAGCTTCATTCGTCTCAGTTTTTGTTGAACTGGCTTACATTCTGGCTTTAGAGGTAATCTGTGCTTCACTATCTCCGTGCTCAGCCCTAGCATATCCTGGTAAGACCAAGTAAATACATTTACGAATTTCAAAGTAGGTCTACCAAACGTTGTCTATCTCCTGATGAAAGTGAAGTGCCAATTCTGACATCTTTTTTATTCTCTTCATCTTTTAGATTCACTAAGTCAACTATCTCCTAATGAGGCTCAATTGGCTTATTTTCTTGTTTAATCAATCTCATTAGGTCCGAAGGCATAACATATTCCTCAAAATTTTTTTCATTGTCAAGTTCATCAGTGTTAATTGAATTCTTAAAACTAACATCTTGATTGTTATCATAATTATCTTCACGTTCATTTAAGGACCTGAAATTGAATGAAATGAGATATGTTGGCAAGATGTGTTTGGAAAGATGAAAATAATGAAGACACAAGAAGAAATGAATGAAAATGCATCATTCTTAATTTTTATTAAAAATAATAAAAGATAAATGACCCTAACAAGAAAGATCACCCCAATGCCTTCGGTAATAGCTATTGGGATGTTATAATTACATTGTATCAATTTCAAAGGTCACAGGCATTTTAATGGCACTCCAATTGCTCAGCTTATAATTTGGTGGACAAAGACGGACCCACCCCTCTTGATTAATCTCTATTTCATCTTCAATAGCATTAATGGTTAACTAGACAAAAGCTTTTTCCATGTTTTTTTTTGTATCTAGGTACATGAATCATTCAGGTCTGAAAGTCTCATACAGGTGTGGGATAACCATTAATTTTGCTGTTTTTCCTACTGGCCTCTTTTGATCTCCCATTCTACTATCTCATAACCCAAGCCTAACCTTTCACTATTGTTTATCACCGTCGGGGGTTTTTTTATTCCCTGCAAGTTCTTGCCCAGCCCTGATCCTGGATACCAGCCCTTATTGATGACTTGGCTCATCACTATTCTTAAAAAGATTGATTTTTAAGTCCTTCGCCTATAGAATTAACTAGTTTAAAAGATCGGTAGGAGCATTCTAATGCTTTTTTGGTAGCCTTTACATACAGAGTATTCAATGGTTAGGTCACTAGCATGTCTTCCTCCCTAACTACCACAACTAGTTGACCTTCTACATTAAACTTGATCTTTTGGTATAAGGTAGAAGGCACAGCTCCTGCCATGTGAATCCATAGCCTTCTCAATAGACAGTTGTAAGATGGAGAGATATCCATCACTTGAAACTTCATATTAAAAGTGCATGTCCCAATTTGTAAGGGCATCTCGATATCCTCAAGACTTCTCTTTTGATCCTATTAAAAGCTCTCATAATCATCTGACTGTTTTTCATATAAGAGTAGTTAATGGGTAGCCTCACCAAAGTTGACATAGGCATGACATTGATAGCAGAGCCATTATCGATAAGGACTTTGGTTATGATATGACTCTTACACTTGACTATGATATGCAAAGCCTTGACATTTTTTTTCTCCAAGAAAATCTTATCATCGCTGAACGAAATGTGATTCGGCATGACTAGATTTCCAGCCAAGTGATTCACATTTTCAATAGATACATTATGTGCCATGTATGTCTGATTCAACATTTTTAACAGGGCATTTCGGTATGGCTCTGAGTTAGTAGCAGTGATAGTAATGAGATTCGAGCTGACATTTTTTCAACTGTTCAACAACTGAATATTTACTATGTTTTACCAGTTTTAAGAATTCATAAACTTTTTTTTCTGATACCGACTTCGGCAATCTTTCTCAGGTTTTACTTTAGGATTATTTCGCTCTTCTTTTTCTTTGGCCTTCTCTCTTTTAGCCTTCTCTAATATTTTTGAAGTGTAGCACCTTCCACTTCGGGTAATACCTGTTACATCAATTATATTAAAAACGTAAGCTTTGGAGACATCCCCTTCTTGCCCTTGAACTATTGTATCATAATCATATCTTTAGGGTATAGCTTTATCATTCTTGTACGGGAAATGAGTCAAAACTTTAAAAGTTATCGACCTGGGAATGAGTTTGTCTATGATTGACTTTAGCTTGTTCCCACAATGAATTGTCACTGACTTTGGAAACAGCTTTGCAGGTTTATCAGTAATGGACACCTCAATACCTCCTAAGTCTTTTTTTTTCGTAGACCTCCATCTGGTATGAATCCAAGAGTTTTTGTACTTCTTGATGAAACTGTTTACAAGTTTTAATAGAGTGGCCCATTGTCCCACCATGATATTTACAACTAGTGCTGGCTATATATACTCCATGATAACTGTATGAACTTACTAGTTGTATCATGTCAACTTTCCACAAGATATCAAATAGCTGACTAAAAGGCATCTTAATCTTTGCCACTTTTTTCTTCAAATGGTGCTCCTGTTCTTCGCTTAGAGCATTCACATTATGATTAGGCAAGAGATTGCCACTAATATTCGGTGCAGTCACCCCTCTTGTATCAAAGCTAATCATTTCATCTTTGATTAACCGTTGCACTTTGTGTTTTAAAACGGTGTAATTTTTGGTAAAATGATCGATAATCCCATAGTGATAGTCATAATAGGTTGTGGGATCGTACCATTTGGGGTAAGGTGGCTTGAGGGGTTCTAACTTATTAGGAGCAATCAAATGACTATTGTAAAGCTCCCAATATAATTCTGTATAAGTCATTAGAATTGGGTCAAATATAAGTTTTTCACGAGTAGTTCGTTGCTTTCGTGAACCACTCATGGGGTTAGTTGGATGATTTTGAGGTCTTAGGGTAGGCTAAATGTTAGGACTATATGCAGTATTCTGAGGCCTAAGAGGGGGTTGATATGTCTGGGGATAAGGCGATTGTACAAATGGTTGGTATGGGTAAGGGGAAGTGTTATTTACAGTAGGGTAATATGAAAGGTATCCTTGTGGTGAGTAGAGTTGATAACCCTAAAATTATTTTCTATCAAAGCTCACAACCTGAGCTTCAGTCTCTTTCTTCTTCGGGATTCTTTTGCTAAATGCTTCACTTCCTTCCAACTTGCCATTCTTGATGGCACTCTTGATAATTTCTCTCGAAATTATCATATCAGTAAAATTTTTTGTTACATTTCCTATCAACTTTTCATAATAGAGAGGTTTTAAAGTGCTAACAAATAGCACTATAGTCTCTTTCTTAGTTAGAAGAGGTTGTACTTGAGAAGTTACATCCCTCAATCTCTGAGCATATTTTTTAAAAGACTCATTTGCTTTTTTCTTCAGGTTTTGTAAAGACAAACGATCAGGAGTCAAATAGATAATATGTCGATATTGACTGATGAAGTCATGAGCCATATCGCTCTAATAGCGAATGCGGGTTCTGTCTAATTGAACGTACCACCTGATAGTAGAGCCTGTAAGGCTATTCTGAAAAACATGCATAAAGAGTTATTCATCATGATCATGGGCTACCATCTTTCGACAATATATGGTGATGTGAGTTTTAGGGCACTTCGTACCATCATATTTTTTAAATTTTGGTACTTTAAATTTTGGCGAAATGATTACATCTGGGATTAAGCACAGCCTAGCAGCATCAAGAGAGCTATAAAATCCAATTCCTTTCATAGTTCGTAGCCTTTATTCTAGCATACTAATCTTTAGATCTCCCTGAGACTTCACCACTTTTACTTTCTCATTCTCTTTTAGGTCATCTAGATCAGGAATCAATTTACTACCTTTTCAGTAAAGACAGAATTTACATAGCTATGATAATGCCCTGGGTTGGGGGCTGATGGCATTTCAGGATATATAAGATATGCGAAATGTTATGATGGAACCTCTTGTGCAGACTGGATTTGAGGTGGGCCAAAACCTGGAGGATACAAAGGGTCAGCCACTTCTTGCAATAGGGGAACTTGTTGGCTTATGTTTTTTTTTACTCTTTTTCCTTTGTTCAACTTATTGAGAGCATATAGAATCTTGCTCAACTCATTTTCAATTTTTTCTTGTATTTTTTCTAGCTTTTCAAATATGTGAGAGTTTTTCTATTTCATTTGTCTGACTCTGGATCTTGTGTTGTATTGATGGACATGGTTCTCACTAGATGAAGCTATCCTTGAACCTTGAGTACCATATTTTAGAATTAGTAAATTTGCATGACTATCACATGGTTACTTTGTTAAGTGTAATAAATGAGAATACAATGAATGAAAAATACATGTATGCAACGAACATTTGCCTTAAAGACGATATTCAACTAAAAGATTTCATTTATTCCAAAGAACTTTTACATTGAGTTTATCATCCTAAAACTATAACCATAAAATTACTTGATCTGTTCATACTGGGCCTTGGCTTCCTCAATGAAGTTCAATAGACGCTGTCCATATTCTCCTACTGGGGTCACCGCTTGTTTCAATAACTCTGCCTCTTCCACCATCTCTTTTGCCTTGCATATCCCTTTACAGATTTGGGTCATTAGGTGCTCAATGTATTTATGTCTTCCTAAGTTCTCTCTTTTACCACATCAGACTTGGTATGATAATTCTCTATGCTCCCTAACCAATGCAGTAATGTGGTCTTCTTGTTCATTCAACTTTTACCTTAACCTGCTTAGATAACTGTTTAGCATGTTATTCTCTGTCTGTACTTGGGTACTTTCTTCTTTCAATTCAGTATACTTATGCTTCAATCTTATATTTTCTTCAGTCAGCTCAACAATGGTTATTTCTTTGGCCCTTTCTCTCACACATAACCTTTTATGCTCTTGGTATAGCTCTGCTAAGTCTTCAACAGCTGTATCACATTCTCTAGCAATCTTACGAACTTTAGCTTTATGACTTTCAGCTCTATCATTCCACTGGTCTTTTTCTTCTTGAAGCTTCTAGATTTTTTGCTTTAACTTTTCCTTTTCAGACTCAAATTCTTTTGTTGCAAGCTCTAATTTTGATGGTGTCTCTTCAAGTTTTTCTTCTATTGGCGGTTGAGAGCTTTCATAAGTGAATACCATTTCTTGTCTTCATTTTGCTCTCCAAACCAAGTACTCTGGAGTGACTTTATCAGTAAACGGTCTATGACTCACTCTTCGAGGATTTTTTTATGCTTTAATCATCTCATTCATCTTCTGAAATGCTTTAGACTTACTGTAAGAGAAATTTAACTGATGAAGCTCATAAGTCATAGGAATGAACTGTTCTGCCTCAAACTACTTTTTCACTAGGAGCGGTGCATAATTTGTCACTCCTCATAAACTCAGAAGTGAGACTACTGTATTATCCCTACATTGGTACAACATAGGTTCACGATTTGTCCATAGGCCCAACCATCTTACATCGGCACTGGTCAACTTTTGTATAAAAGTTATCCATTCCTTTTTAAACTTTCATTCTGACCACCCACTTTCATAGAATTCCTTAATCGAAGCTTGATTACGGATATAAAGCTTTGAGAAAGCACCATTTCCCCATTCGAAATGGCTTTTCATCCATAAGTATAATAACTGCATGCAACCTATAAAACGTCTTCCATTTCGATGATAGTAACTCAAAGATCTGATAGTCTCTAAGAATATTATCGTTGAAGAATTACAGCCATTGATCATAGTCTTGAAGAAGTCAACCACCGCTATCTCAATATAATCCAAAACCTTTGAGAAGATCACCATTTTGTATATGGCTAAGGCAAATATATCTAACCCCCATTCTTTATTGGCATGTTGCATTAGAAACTCATGAAAGAACTTTTAAGGTAAGCAAACCTATTCTTATTTCTTCTTTGTATAAGAATCCATAACTTCTTTGTCTATCCCCATGAGTTGAGCCAAATCCTTATGAAATCCTGACTTATGTTTTTTGACATATATCTTATCAGGAGCCTTGAGGTGCAAACCCAATAAAACTGAATATTCTTCGATGATTGGAGTCATATCAACTTCATTAAAGATGAAACACTTGTATGCAGGATCCCAAAATTGTGTTGCAGCCCTGATTAGTTGATCGTCGATAACTACTACAAGAAGGTGTGCTATATGCCCATGTCTCTGGCAAAACTGCTCTTGTCTTGACGGACTCATCTTCTTCTATATGTCAACTAAATCTTCTAGATTATTTTGTTTGAGGAGGATAGATGTTTTTTTGAGACAAAGTAGAATCATATCCGATTGATAAACAATCTCCCATCTTCAGTTGAATCTTTTCTGACTGGATTCTTACTTCGTTGGGTGTCTCACAATGTGCTAATACGGATGAAGAACAAACTAGTCGTTCAATGGAGTCCATGAAAAATTTTATTGAAGACTGTTTCTCAAGCAAATATTCTTTATGCAACTTTATGATATAAGCATGAACCAAAGAAAAAGAATGAGAGAAAAAGGTTAGTATGCCCAAAAAAAAGAAATAAATAAATAACTAAGTAAATTAAAACATCACACAGAATAAGAGGAATATGAATCTTATGCTTTTTGGTCAATTGTAAAAGGGAAGAGTGATGGCTCTATCTATAGGCTAGGCACTTTTAAGATTCACTGCATATGGTTTGAGGTTAAAGTCTAAAGGTTCTCAAATTGCTCCTTACATCATTATCCATCACAGACTAGTAAGGCACCCTAATCTTCACCCATTATAGGCTACAAGCGAAAAATGTTCAATTTGAGTGGGAGTATTTCACTAGCCACTAAGGAGGCATTAAATCTCATGAAAGTAATAGGTACTTTACTCCTTCCTAGAGAGACGAAACTCGGGTGTAGAGCTCATGTTATGCACATGCATATGAATGACATAATTAATAAAGTAAACAAACATGAATGAATAATAACATCTATATACAAAAAGGTTCAATTTTATTAGGCTCTTAGATAACACAAATTTATTTGCTGGCCTGACTTTCAGGATCCTCAGCGGAGTCACCAAGCTGTCATAATGTCTAGATCCGGAGATCTATCACTAGACATTGACTTGAAGGAGTCGCCACCAATCTTTTTTATCTATGTGCGATTGGTTATCTAAAGAATCTATCCTTTCAGGGAATACCTAAGTTTAAGGGTCCTTACAAGAATAGGTTTGGGTCTACTAACCAGAATAAGGTTCGGGAGTTCGGTTACGTGTGAAGAAGGTTATAGCACTCTCACAACACTTATCGAAAGATGGTACCAACTTAATTTTGTATTATCTAATAAGCCTTAAAAATTTACCAAGTAATTAATAATAAAAAATTATTCTCAATTGATTTTAATACTTTTAGCAAAAAATTAAAAAAATTCTCTCACCTTAAGAATATTCAAGAAAACTACTGTTTCACTTGCAGAGACTCCATCGTCGGATTATTTAATATTAAAAAAATCAAGAAAATAAAAAGGAAAGAGAAAAAGACGATTGCTTTTGTGTAGAAAAAATTGATACTTTCAACTTTTTCTCAAAAATTTTTTTTGAAATTTTAATTTCGAGGAAAATTGATACTTTCAACTTTTCCACAAAAATTCATTTTTGAAAACTTATTTTTAAGAAAAATTGATATTTTCAACTTTTTCCCAAAAATATTTTTTGGAAAGCTTATTTTCAAGGAAAATTGATACTTTCAACTTTTTCTCAAAATATTTCTTAGAAAGCTTATTTTCAAAGAAAATTGATACTTTCAACTTTTCCTCAAAAATATATTTTTTTTAATTTTATCTAAAGAAAATAAAATAAAAAAATAAAATAAAATAAAAAATTAAACAATTCTAATAATAATAAATAAATGAAAAAAAAACCTAGGAACGGCTCGGCTTGAGGGCTCGGCTTGGTTCGGCTTGAGAAAGAAAAGACAGCTTAGAGATGCGACTCGGGGTGTCGGCTCGACTAGGGAAATGGCTCAGAGACATGGGTCACACGCGGGTCGAAAGCAGGTTGACGCTCGGGTCGGGTCACCGACTTCAAAACGCGAGGATCCTCTGAGCATAGTGACGCCAAAACGACGTCGTTTTCACTGGGTATAAAAGGCTAATTCCTCTGTTTTTTCAACAGAACCCTCCTTCCCTCTCTCTCTTCCCTTCCTCTTCTCTCCTTTCTCTCTAAAACCCAAAGAACTCCGGTTGAATCTCGTCAGATTCTGGAAATTTTCGTCGAAATCTGAGTTTTTTCGCCAAAAGTTCGTCGAAAAATTGATCGATTTTTGAAAATTCTTGTCGAAAACTGAGCAGCTAGCTGAAAAAATCACTGAAAAATTTAACATTCGTCAGAAAATTCGACTGGAATTTGAAAATTTTTAAAAACTTTTCAGAAAAAAAATCGTAAAAAATTCTCCAAAAATTCTCCACTGATTCTTAGAGCTGTTCTTATGCACCAAAACCCTTTTTTAGCTTTTAAATCTTCTCTGTGTCTACCTTTTTTCTTGCAGCCCGTATCTCTTTTTTTCTGTGTTTCAGTCTTTTGATTTGTGGATCTATTTATTGGGATTGATCAGAAGAGTTTCTGATCAATCCCTATTCCCTTTTGGATTTAAGATTCAATCTTTGAATCTAATCTAGATTCTGATTGAATCCCACATTCACGGTAGAACTCAAATTTTTATCCTAATCCAACTTCAATCGAGTAAAGAAAAGAAGAAAAGAAAAAAATAAAATAAATAAAAAATAAAAAGATAATAATAAGGATAATATATTGATTAATAGATAAATAATAATAATAATAATAGATAAATAATAATATATATAAATAGATAAATAATAATAATAATAAAAAATAAAATAAAAATATATTAATAAATAGTAATAATAAATAAATAAATAATAAATACATAAAATACAAAATAAAGTAAAATATAATAAAAAAATAAAAATATAAGAAATATAAAAATACAAAATAAAGTGAGCCTACCTATTTGGATCAGATCCAATTGATTCGAGCTGAATCAAATTGAGTGTTTACAAAATTATGACATCTAATAAAAAGATTATATATTATCTGTCACTATGCATCCCTATTTTCTTGAATGTTGATAGGGAAGAATTCGTGTGCGTTGTTCATTTCTAAGGAAATTACTAGGATCAGCCTCAGTCTTAATCTTCACTAATCTATCGACATTACCCTTAAAATACTTGATCCCATAATCTCTTCTTTCGGAGTATAGGCCTTTTCCATTGTAGCTGGCACCCAAATCAAGATCTCTGTAGTTGAGATATGCTTGCCTTGGGTTCTTGGACACGAAAGGAGTCATGTAATCGTAGAGTTTCCTTGTCAAATCTATATAATGATTTGCTGCTTCAATCCCAGATTCATTCCAATTTGTTAGATACTGAATCTTCCATAGATTTCCAGCTCTATGCGGGAATGGAATTTCTGTTTTTGGAATTTCAGTCATCTTTCCACCATAAGGATTGAAGAACATTCTTGGCACTTCCAGTTCGATCATTCTTTTCCAAATCCGCTCCAAACCAGGTTTTGGAATTGGTTCTTTCACGTAATCTGATTTCTTCTTCAGAAAAACCAATGTTTGAGGTGTTCGATCCAGCAAAATATTGATTACTGTCTCCATTGGAACTTCGGGCCAACAAAGGATGGATTGAGT
Organism: Durio zibethinus; assembly: GCF_002303985.1. The sequence goes on from NW_019167904.1 coordinate 1,098,955, forward strand.
CCAGCTGGTTTCGATGCAATCAGATTTACTTAAACCCAACTTAGGAAATCTCTCATTCATGATGTTGAGGAGGCTCTTAGAATCTCCTATATACGAGGAAATGAATGAAGCCCTTAGTTTCTTTTCACCATTACTTTGACTGCTGCTATTTACAACATCCAAGGCAAGTCTGATGAAGAGCTCTTCAGGGAGCTTATTTGCAACATGCTGCCATTGGTCCACACTATCTGTCGCACTTTCTTCCAGGGCTTTTTCAACCTTAAAAACAGTGACTTTTTCTGGAACACGAACCACCTTAATTTTGTATGCAAGAATGACACCGAAGCTCATTCCTCCACCTCGGATGGCCCAGAAAAGATCTTTCACCCATAGATTTTGTATCATGAAGTCTGCCTTAGCATCAACAAAAAGTGCATCGATTATGTTATCAGCAGAAACGCCAAATTTTCTCATCATCTTACCATAACGCCAACTGTGGGGCAAGCACCAGCTCAGAAGCCATGTATTTTGCTCTTCTCAGCCGTTCTGTAAAAAAGTTCACCAAGAGTTGCTCCTGTTTAACCAATATATGTAAGATCTATTAAATTTAGGACAGCATTACTTGCACTCAACTATTACATTAACTAGTGTTGAGGATCCAGTTTCGCCCAATCTGTTATAATAAATTAAAGTGATATATGCGGTTAACATAAAATAAGAAAACTATGCATATTTGTCTTTGGGAAACAAGTTTGCTAGAGAACACATGAAGCAACGTTATGCTTCAAACAGTGCAAGGAAAAATCCTTGATATCATGTGTACTTTGCCTAAATTAAGTTAAAGGGGAAAAAGTAAGAATGAAAGTCATCATCAACCACCAACACCTATTGGTTGGAGTGGCTAAGGAGCTCGGTTCCTTTTAAGTAAAGTTTTAGTTTCGAGTCTTGTGAATGGAGAAGATAAGTGTTGGGAGAGCTTGCCCCCTTATGGGGTCTGACTCGGCTCAACTTCCAACTACTTGGAGTCCAAAGTAGTTACTAGACACTGGGAGGTTCCAAACAAAAAAAAATCATCATCAACCGATTTTCAAGATTACTTTTAATTCTAAACTTATGTAATGTAAAATGACAATATTTTAATGTAAATGTAATGTTACTTACCAAGATTAGTAAAAAAAACAGACAATTTTACTACCCATGTTATCATAATATCAGTTTAAAACATCTAATCACACAACCTAAACTCAAATCATAAGCAATGGAAATTGTAAATATGTAAAGAACAAAAGCAAAAGGTAAAGGGAAGAGAGAAGTTTCCATTGCACTATCTGTTTTCATAGGCTAAATAAGTACATTTGGTAGTGGAAATTGAGAAATTCTGAAATGGAAAGAAGCAAATCATGAAATGAGCAACATATCCTTGAAATAAAGTGCAGAGCTTTTTTATTGACAGACCTTGATAGAGGCAGAGCGCTGGCTCCACAATAACAAATACCACCAAAACCACATCTCATGAACAAAGCTAGAAACTTTTGCATGCACTACAGCATAAAGGATAAAGAACACTAAGCTTCCAGATAAGAAACACAAAGATATGGAAAGAATTATACTGACCTGCATCCTTTAATGTGCATGCATCAAGTAACCATAAAAGTTTTTGATGTGGTAAAAAAGATTGTGGAGGCCTTATTGAATAAGTTAGTGAATATTTCAAGTCAGATTCCAAAAGGCTAGACAGACCAACTAACCCTGTTATTCACCAAATGTTGAATTATACATTTCTCTACTGATAAAAGACTATCCACATGACCAACAAAAGATTGTGGAGGCCTTGTTGAATTAGTTTTTGTCAACTCGATTTTGAATGAATTTGGGAGAAAACTGTTAATGTGCACAGATATTGGAGTTGGAACAGCTGAGAAATAGTTTTGAGGAGAACTTTCTGAAAGTTCTTGTAAATGGTAGTTTTTTGGAATGACAACATTTATAAAATTTAATGAATTAGTAATAACAGAGTAATATTTGATAAAGTTAGTAGAAAGAGTAATAATCCCTGACCCATTTTTCAATTGCAAATCAAATCTCTAATCCATCAGCACCATATGGATAGTCTTTTATCAGTAGGCGAAGACCATTTGGTGAATTCTTATAATCAACTGCAACTCCTCTGAATTCAGAAAATGGAAGAATGTCATTTCGATAAAACAATAACTAAATGCATTAAAAAATACTCTGAATTTAGATTTGAATCTAATCTATTATCATTTTTGAACCATGAATTTGTCAATACAGCAGGATTTACCTTTTCTTGAGATGTTTGGGAAGTGCCTGGTCAAGCAAATTCCAATCCTTATATATTATTGACGACATTTCCATGGCATATTTTGCAGGGAAAACTATTAACTCAAGGATTCCACCTCCATTAATCAGAATCTACCGAGCGAATGCATTTATGTTCATTGTGTCACGGAAGTGAGGTTGGAGAAGCTTATGAATTGGATGAACCACACTTAGCTGCCTGTTTGTTGCAATCACAAATGGCTCAATTGTTGTATGCATGTTCAACCTGTGATCAAATTAAAAGCGTATGCATAAACCCCCTTTCAGTTTGAAGCAAACCAATGTATAATTGCAATTGAAATTTAAGCTTTCTTGGCAAATATCCATACCAATGGTTTATGAGTTAATGAACACCAAAGTCATTTACAACCATGTAAGCTTTAGCCAGCTGCCATATGGAACCTTCAACTCCATGTTCTGCTGTTGTGTACACCTTACTAACAGCCCCATATTGATCCCCATCTGGATGTGGTAAACTCAATTCAATGGCTAATGGTTTCAAAGTCCCATCATTCCTCAAAAGTAAGACAATCCTAGACACATAAGTATTTGTAGAAGTAGAGTTTATCCTCCTGAGGTATAGCATAAATGTATTAAGATGATTCAATATGGACAACCTGTTGCTCCTTAGTGCCTTTTCAACCAAATTCTTTTCAAGTTAAAAAAATTCACGAAACACTAATTTATATACTGTACTTTTGAATGAAATTGAGAAATATACAAAACATTACATCTTCTATAGTGAGACCCTCAAAGTTACGTTCTACATGTTCTTTTGTGAGAGCACTATTTTGATTACCATATACTTTAGCATCTAGCTTGCTCGTTGGAGGAAATTCCTGCAATTGAGATCAAGTGGAGCAAAGGAAAGAAAAGTTGAATTATGAGATAAATTTTAATGTTTTTCTATTTGTTTTCCTTGGATCTACTGCCTTGACAAACAATAGGAAAAATGAAAATTCAAAATGGTGCTCAAACTTACTTCAAGAAGACGAATGATGATAGGGTCTACTATCTGCTCCAACTATATTATAAGGCATCACGGCCATGGAATAAATACTAATAGTAATGAAATACATGACATCTAATAAAAAAATTGTATATTAGCTGCCACTATGCATCCCTATTTTCTTGAATCTTGATGAAGAATTGGGATGCTCTGTTCATTTCTAAAGAAATTACTAGGATCAACCTCAGTCTTAATCTTCACTAATCTATCGAAATTACTCTAAATACTTAGCCCATAATCTCTTTATTCAGAGTATACGACGCTTTCCAATTGTAGCTGGCAACCCAATCAAGATCTCTGTAGTGAGATATGCTTGCCTGGGTTCTTGGACACGAAAGGAGTCATGTAATCGTAGAGTTTCCTTGTCAAATCTATATAATGATTTGCTGCTTCAATCCCAGATTCATTCCAATTTGTTAGATACTGAATCTTCCATAGATTTCCAGCTCTGTGCGGGAATGGAATTTCTGCTGTTGGAATTTCAGCCATCTTTCCACCATAAGGATTGAAGAACATTCTTGGCACTTCCAGTTCGATCATTCTCTTCCAAATCCGCTCCAAACCGGGTTTTGGAATTGGTTCTTTCACATAATCTGATTTCCTCTTCAGAAAAACCAATGTTTGAGGAGTTCGATCCAGCAAAATATTGATTTCTGTCTCCATTGGAATTTCGGCCCAAAAAAGGATGGATTGAATCCAGCTGGTTTCAATGCAATCAGATTTACTTAAACCCAACCTAGGAAATCTCTCATTCATGATGTTAAGGAGGCTCTCAGAATCTCCAAGAAACAAGCAAATGAATGAAGCCCTTACTGTCTTTTTACCATTACTTTGACTGCTGCTATTTACAACATCCAAGGCAAGTCTGATGAAGAGCTCTTCAGGGAGCTTATTTGCAACATGTTGCCATTGGTCCACAATATCTGTCGCATTTTCTTCCAGGGTTTTTTCAACCTTAAAAACAGTGACTTTTTTTGGAACACGAACCACCTTTATTTTATATGCAAGAATGACACCGAAGCTCGCTCCTCCTCCGCCTCGAATGGCCCAGAAAGATCTTCACCCATAGATTTTCTATCATGAAGTCTGCCATTAGCATCAATAAAAAGTGCATCGATTATGTTATCAGCAGAAACACCATATTTTCTCATCATATTACCATAGCCGGCTCCACTGAGGTGACCACCAACGCCAACTGTGGGGCAAACACCAGCTGGGAAGCCATGTATTTTACTCTTCTCAGCAATTCTGTAAAAAAGTTCACCAAGAGTTGCTCCTGTCTGAACCCAAGCAGTCTCATTTCCTATATCGACACCAATGGATCGAAGATTGAACATGTCAAGGACAAAGAATGGAACACTAGATACATAAGACAAGCCCTCGTAGTCATGGCCTCCACTTCGAATTTTCATCTGAAGGTCATGCTTTCTAGCACAAACAATGGCTGCTTGGATATGGGATTGATGCAAAGCAGTGAGAATAAGGAATGGTTTTGGGGTCGAGGTCTCATTGAATCGAAGGTTCCTAATTGTAAGATTCCAAAACAGATGAATATAAGGAGGATTGAGAAGTATAGATTGCTGAAGAAATAGGATAGGAAGGGTGAGAATTGTCTACAAGACATCGAAGAAAAGTTTCCTGATCACCTAAATCTAACGTTGGCCTCCATAAAACAGATAGGAGAACCGTAGAAAGCATTGTAACAACAACCACTGCCCTCAAAATTCCCATATGAAATCATGAAAATTGTTTACAACCTTCCATTCTGATGGAGTTCATAGCATTCCCACTTCCTCCTATTTTCTTCATACATCTTTTTAAACGTCTCAAAATGATTTTTTTAACACTTAATAATCTTATTTTTTATATTTTAATTAATAAAAGTATACAAAAAATTTAAAATTTAAAATATCAAATACACAAAAATCAATTTTTTATCTTAATCTGCGTGACAGCTATTGATGGTCTGTCTATATATATTTAATAAAGAACATAAATTATTGGCCTTTGATTTGAAAAAATAAACTTTTTTATTTTTTTTTGAAAAAATAAACTCTTTTATTTTTTAAAGTTTGTATGGTGGACCATGCTCAAAGTTTAACGTCGAACTACAATTAAAAGATTGCTCCCTATTGTGGCAAGATATTTCAATTTCCAACCACAAGACTATTTTTTTATTTTTTTGGTAAAATTTTTTTAAATAAATAAATTATTTAATTTTTAAAATCAAAATAAAATATTTAATAATTAATAATTTAAAATAAATAATTATAAATAATATATTTAAAATAATTTTAATAAATAATTATCGACAGAACAATAATTCACTGAATATTAATAGTGATGTGTCAGTGCAGGTTGCTGGTGATTTATTAATTATTATTCAGGAATTGATGCCTCTTACTCAGCCACCCACGTGTTCAAGTGCTAGCAGATTTTTTTCTTCTTTTTGTCTCGTGCGGCCAAACAATTAAAAAATATAAAATAAATAAGATGTTTTTAAAATAAATTTTTAGTCACCTTTGAATTCTTATATTTAAATTTACTTATTGAAAATGACGTTATGCATATAAATTTTTTTAAAAATATTAAAAAATTATATAATTAAAAATAAAAACAAAATTCGATAAATCGAGTAAGTTCAATTTATCCATTATCATTATTAAAATTGGAGGTGTTTTATTGATAAAATTGAATTTAAATTAAGTTTGATTGATACTCAAAAGAGGAAGTCAAACAAGAAGTTGAATGAGAAGAGAATATGCATATTAGTATTGATAAGCTTGGTTACTGATATAATATTATATAAAATAATTTTGGAGCGACCATGACCTCTCTCTAACCCTTGGCTCCATCCGCACTTCAAAACCTTACAAAAGCGTTAAATAATTTTATATTAATATTTTAAAAATATATTTAAAAATTTTATTTAAAAATTTTTATTAATAAAATATATTTTAAATCCATTTAGTTTGAATTTAAAAATTTTACTAAAGATGTATAAAAAAAATTAGATTTTAAAAATTAAATGTTTATTTTAAGATTTGAACTTGGTTTCATCTTTATTTGGATATATAACTTTTTAATTTGGTAAGTTTAGATCAAAACTTTTAGACACTTGTTAAGAAACTTGTTATCCAATAAATCACATGTAAGATCTATTAAAGTTAGGACAGTATTGTAAATATAGGTGTTTTTATTAAAACTTTTACAATTTATTTAGTATTGATCAAATTTTGTTTATTAATATCATTTTAATTTTTCATATATATTTTTATTCTTGTTTTACATATTGTTCATCTACTTATAAAATTATATCTATATATTTTCATCAATTTAGTTTTCATTTCATTGTTGTAATGTGGAAACGATATGAAATTTACATAAAAATTCTTCTTTAAGTTTTGTCCTATATACATGAAAACAAGTATTTCATTTAAATTCATTTTTATACATTAATTATGTAATTTTTTAAATTAATCTTACAAGTAAAATTAAAAAATTGTCACATTATCTCATTTTTTTATTAATTAATTTTTTATTTTTTAATTTATACACTAAAAGATATGTTTTATCTTATTAATTTTATTTTTAACATTTAATTTCTTGTATCATTTTTGCTTGACATTTATTACCAAAATTGAAGTTTAATTATTAAGAACTCACATTTCTTAGTGATTAATTAATTTGTAATGAGATAAAATTTCCTAATAATCACATCTTAAAATTTTCATTATAACATTAAATGCTTCCTATAGTTAAGTCCTAAAGTTTATCCTTTTTTCATACATTTTTTAGGAGGTGAAGGGACAAAAAAATTAGTTTGAGTTAAATGCTTTATTTGATGTCTTTATATTTGACACATTGTAACATATAATTATTATATATTATTAGAGAATCAGATGATATCATCTTATTAATAAAATGAATTAAATGACGATAATTCATTAATGAATAAGTTTATTAAAAAATTTAATTTTTTATATATTTATTTTAAAAGTTAATATTTATTTATTTATTAATGAGGTGATATCTTTTAATTTATCGATAATATATAAAATTTATATACTAATAATATATCAAATATAAATTTTTATTATTTTATTATTAAACCAACTAACTTCAACTTACCTGCCTCAAAATATTGATGAATGTGAGATTGATTGAGGAGACACAATATATAAAACATTTAATTTTTATACACTTGAAATTTATACTTATAAACTAAAAATACAATGAATCGAACAACTTAAGGTCCATAGAAGAGTTAAGACCTCTTATTCAACAACGAATACAAAATACCATTGCTTAATATAGAAAAAAATTGATGACGAATTGGAGTTGGACAATACCAGACCACAACAGCTAGCTTCTTCAATTTACCCTCCTGCAGTTGACACGAATTTGTCCTTTCTTCCCAGTCAATGACTTAATGTTTCCCATCTTAATCATAGACTTTGCAAAATCATCCCAAAAAGCTTCAGGGTTCATGCTGTAAGTCTTTACAAGTTTATCAGTTGAGCCACCATTGAAAAGTGCTTGATCTGAGGTGAGTAGTCCCCTTTGTTTCACCAAGTTTTTGAAGTATGCAGTGTCAAAGCGTAGGGTTATGGGTACAAGGATGAAGTAAGAAGAAAGAACCATCTGGCGCATTCTACAGGAACCATCAAACAAATAAAACAAAAGCAGTCAATAACTGATTTCAGATCATAGTCGAGACATTTAACAGTATTTCACAACATCCAGGTATGCAAATATTGTAGTGTTGCATATAATCCAAGCTTCCTGTAGCAAAAATGAATATGCATATACATATGTAATATCTTTGTAACTAAAATATTTAACTTCATGTCCATTTAGATGTGCATTAAGCATTTAACAGTCTTAACTTCTTCATTGTATGTGCATTGTATGTGCATGTGCATTATACATATGCATATGTATGTAGGTCTGCAAATCACTGGCAATGTTCCGGAGTCATATCAAAAGAAGAATTTATAGGGGATCCTTTTCTACTTGACAGAACTTACCTCTTTGAGTTTGCTGGAATCATACATACGTGTGAAACATGTTAATGTGTGCCTGATTGGTGGTTTTATGAATGTATTTGACATATATATTTGTTGAAGATATAATATAATTACTTTGGAACCCATTAGGAAGGGCAAGAGAGGGTGGGGAGAGAGTGTGGATCACTGTATGTAACCTAACATCATCCGAGTCCCACAAAGTTTAAACCCTTCGAATCAGGATGGTAGTAGTGGAAGTTTCTCTCTGGAACATGAGCATCTCTCCAAATGTTGTGATGACTGTGTGAAACAGGAATAAAATGTGATTTAGCCACAGGTTTAGGGACTTAAAAGTGAAAAATCTTTTGCATATCCATGTTTACAGCGTTAAACAATATAATGAAATGAAAGGGTAAAAGACAACTCACTTGGACCAAGTTGGATCAGGCAAATATATTCTTGAATCTGGGAAAAATAGTTTCTGGAACTCAGCAAAGAGACGACATGCACTGGTTCCAGAGAGAGCCTGAATTCCAGCAAACCTCCCTTCTTTTATAATATCTGAATCCTCTCCATATACCAATTTTGCACTCTCCTCAACAAATTTCGAGCTAACTGCAGTAGATGTTGACTCCTTGCCAAAGCATCTCAGAAGATTAGAGTGGAAGATATTTGGAGTTAGAAGATGTATAAAGACAATGAACTCATCTGGTAAGCAAAGAGTCTATACAAATTTAGGATTAAGAACATGTTAATTTACCAAATAATAAATCAGCAAGAACATTTCAAAAGGACAGGTAAGAGGATTACTTCTATAAATATAAGATTTTAAAAACCAAAGGTTAAGAAATTCAGGATATTATCTAACAAAAGCACTGAAATTTTCAAACACTTAATGAACTCAATCAAAAAGTAAAAAATAATAATATAAAAAAGTTATACCCAAAATCTCATTGCAAATTCAGCTTTCAACATATGCATCAGATATTGCACTCGAGGACATTCAACAAATTTCAATTCATTACAGAGATGCCAATTAAAAATGAGCATCAATATCTGATAGGAAAGAACTAAAATTTTATATTAAGTTCTAATTAACTTGCTGTCTTATGCAAATCAAATGAATGATTAAAAAGGACCAACTATAGAATTAAATCAAATATCAAATAAAAAAAGGGGAAAAATTAGAACTATAATGAAAATGAAACTCACAAGAAATTGGTATCCCTAACGCATTGAAGAACAATGGGTTTCCCTTCATCATCCCTGTAAGCTCCCTGAAAACTTTAAGAGTTATTCTTATTACTATTATTTCCTATAATGCCCAAAGAGGAACAAGCAATTGTGATAGAAAAAAAAAAAAAAACCACTCCAAGATTAATCTTGTAAGGACAAGGGTCAACAAGAAAAGCTTTGATGATAGCATTGTGTTGGGCCTGAAGTAGTAAACACAATAACACATAAATAATATATCGTAATAAACCTATAGTAATATATAATAATTAATAATCAATAACATAAAAAAAATAAAGCATATTAAGATTTACGTGTAAAACCCTTTAGTGTAGAGAAAAAATCACGGACTACCAGAAAAATCTCCACTATTAAATAATGGATATATAAAGTTATTATCTAGCTAAAACTAGAGCTAATCAACAATTAGAGAGAGAATTGAAGAAATCTTACCAAATAGGTGACTCAACAAATACACCTTAGATTTGTTCATAGAGAAATTCAAACCCAATTTTCACTGCTCAAAATATAGAACTCTGAATCATAAACCTGCTGACAAATTTTAGCTTAATTAGACTACGGATCAACTTCTGTTTAACCAACCCTCCCTTCTCTTTTTTTTTTTCTATTTTTCTCTACTTTTTTTCTTTCTCTTCTTGGTTTGTGACACAATCTTAAAACAACCCTATTTTTTTTATTAAGTAGCTAGGGCTCTATATAAAAAGAAAGACCAAGGCCCATGGCCTTTGATGGGTCAAAAACCAATTACATGGGGCTGGACCCCATTTTCCTAATAATCTCCCCTTCTAGCCTGGTTAGGAGGAGATTAATCACCATAACAGTTTCATTTGAAACTTACCTTGGCCAAGGAACTCATTTTGGCCAAGTTACTACAAAGTTCAAGCTTTTCCCTGAGAAGTATCTTAGTCAACATATTTGCTACATTCTCAGTATAGACTTCTTCAATAACATCTGCTGTTTCTCAATCACTGAACATAACTAATGATATCTAATATCAATGTGCTTCGTTCTAGCATGGTACATTGCATTCTTACTCAAATCTAAAATACTCTGGCTATCATAAAATACCACATACTCTTTCTGATTCAATTTTAATTCAAAAAGAAAAATGTTTCATCCAAAGCATTTCTTTACTGCTTCGGTTACTGCAACATACTCAGCCTCTGTAGTTGACAAACTAACACACTTCTACAACTTAGACTGCCAAAACACAGCTTTTCCTATAAAAGTGAACAAATACCATAAAATAGATTTTTTACCATTAAGATCACTTGTCATGTCAGCATCAGTAAACCGTTCTAGAATTGATTGTGAAACTCCATAACTCAAACACATTTTTGATGTGCCCCTCAAATATTTAAAAATCTATTTCACTTCTTCCCAGTGAATCTTTACCTGATTAGAAAGAAATCTGCTCACTATACCAACTGTATGAACAATATTAGGCCATGTACAAACCATAAGATACATTAAAGAATTGACTGTAAAAAAATAAAGAATACTAGACATAACTAGTTGTTCTTCCTTAGACACCGAATAAGATTTTTTATTCAGATAAAAATGGTTGACAAATGGATTGCTAACTGATTTAGCATGTTGCATGTTGAATCTACAAAGTACTCGTTCAACATACTTTTCTTATGACAATCACAGCTTTCTAGCTCTCTTACCTCGAATAATGTCTATATCAAGAATTTACTTTGCTTAAGAGAATAATGAAGTTACCATCATAGAATTTTCTGACATAATCACAAGGATCCGCTGTCGTTCTTTTATAGCTGTGACTTACCATAAAAGAATTAAATTTCTTGTATCACTGTCGCAGAGCTTGTTTTAAGCCATATAAGCTTTTTTTCAATTTGCAAACTAAGTGCTCTTTCCTTTTAACATCAAAACCTCAGACTAATTCATATAAATATCCCCCTGTAAGTTACCATGCAAGAATACAGTTTTAACATCAAGTTGCTCAAGCTCAAGATTCAAACTAGTTGCTAATTTCAATACCATTTGAATGGAACTCATCTTCACAACTAGAGCAAAGATCTTATCAAAATCGATACCTGATTTCTGAGAAAAACTTTCATCACTAATTGAGCTTTGTACCTCACTAGTTTATCACCATCTTTTTTAAACTTGAACACCCATTTATTTTTCAATGACCTCCTCCATTTCAAAAGTTTAACAAAATCATAAGTGTCATTTTTTTACAATGACTCCATCTTTTTTTTTATTATTTTTAATCAGTGCGCTCTATCTGGAGTAGTCTGTATATCTTGAAAGCTCTCTGACTCTCCTTTACTGGTAACTAAAATAAAATCTGAACTTGAATACCTGATAGATAGCTTGTACTCTCTAGTAAATCTTCTAGGGTAAAACTCTACACCACCTGATGCTGAAGGTATCTTCCTTTGCTCAACACTCTAAGGTAGAGAAGATTGCTCCCCCTACTCAAATTGATTACATCTAGCTCATCACTAAATGTGACTGACTCATTCATATCTTTAAGTTTTGTTTCTTGCTTATATCCACCATTGTGGCTCTTTCCTGTAGAACCCCTATTGGTGTTAAAACATCACACTCAATAGTAACTTATGTAGTCTTCTCATTTTTTTCAAGGTCTGTTATGGTTTTTTTTTTTCATGAAAGATCACATCTCTACTTCTAACTATCTTTTTTTTTCATTAAATCCTATACCTTGTAGCCAAATTTCTCATCATCATATTTCATAAACACACACTATATGGCTTTACTATCAAGCTTTAACCTCATTCTTTTCGGTACATACATGAATATTTTATACCAAAAAACTTTCAAGTGAGAGTATGAAGCATATTTTCATATTCATACTCTTTCTAAAATGTCAAAGTCTAAATAAATTGATGGTGATCTGTTAAGCAAAAAACAAGCTATATTAACTGCTTCACCTCAAAATAGTTTTGTAATTTTGTCATCCTCAACATGCATATGACTTTTTCCATAATGATGCAGTTTATCCTTTCAGCTACACCATTATGCTATGGTGTTTCAGGTTCTGTCATCTTATGTTTGATCCCATGATTTGAATAATACTTTTCAAAGTCTTTGGATGTGTATTTTTCATCATTATCAGTCTAAATATATTTCAAGGGTAATCCTGTCATCTTTTTCATCATGATATGAAAATTTTAAAAATACTGCAATACTTAGCTTTTTTTTTTAACATATACACCTAAGTCTTACTTGAAACATTATCAATAAAAGTAACACAATACTTGCTACCATATAATGACTCTACCTTAATGGGATCACATATATCAAAATAAATCAATTCCAATTTATTTTTTTTTTGAAAATTTTTATGAAAAAAAACTCTACAATGCTTACCAAATAAATAATGATCATATGAATCGAAAAACATACCTTTGATCAAGGAAATGAGAGGTTGTTTTGTCAAAACCTGTAACTTTTTCTCATTCATGTATGTCAACCTCTTGTGCCATAAGTTTGTTGAAGCATCATCCTTAATGACATTTATCTGATTGTTGTTCAATTACATCCATATCTTATACATTGTGCAGCATAATTTTTTCCTTGTAACTACTATAGATCTTTTGAGAGGCTTTCACTGCCCATTTTTTTTATCAACTCTCATATCCTTTCTTATCAAAGACATTAATAGCAAGCAAGTTCATTCTTATATCTAAAATACGTCTAACATCCCTCAAAGTCAACTGCAGCCTATACTAGTTTGTATAACAATATCACCAATCTTAACAATCTGTGACACATTCTTATTTCTCATCTTGGTGCAACAAAAGTCTCTTGCTTTGTAAGTTATAAACAACTCTTTTTGAGAAATACAATGATATGCCGCTCCTGTATCAACCATTCACCTAATGTCGGGATCACTAATATGATTACAATCATCATGTGTACAAATCAAAATAATTAAATCACTATCTGAATTCACTGTTGCAATATTGCCATCATCTAAACTCTTACCTTTTTCATCTTTTTGATCTTGCTTCAACATTTTACAATATCATTTTATATGACCTGCTTTACCACAATGAAATACTTCACTTTTTCTCTGGACTTAGATCTATGTTTAGACTTACTATAGCTTTTTGAGTTCTGACCTCTGTCGATGTTTCTATCTCTATTCTCTGTGACCAAAGTTTGATTCTCAGGGTCTACATCTTTTCGCCTTGCTTTTTCATTAAGCTTACTGTCCTTTATCATTTTCAATGTTACCTTGTAATTAGGAGCTGAATTAAGAACAATCACAACTAAAGTATTCCAGCTTTTCTGGCAATGAACCCAAAAGAAATAACGCTTTTATTTTATCATCTATCTTAAGCTCTATAGTAGTCATCCGATTAAATATACCTTGAAAATCACTTAAGTGTTCTGTAATAGATCGTTCATCCATTTACTGTAAAATTATAAGCTTTTTAACAAGCATAACTTTATTTAAACCTATTTTTCTCTCATACAATGTTGTCAATTTTTTTCAAACAATGTAAGCATTTGCCTCTTGCATTACATAATGGAATATGCTAATATCAACCCATTTTCTTATTATAGCCAGTATTTTTTTATATAATTTCTTTCAGTTTTTATCTTTTATATTTGCTGGGTTTAGTCGAATCACCAAATATCTGTTCATATAAATCTTTGCAGTATAAATGATCTTTCATCATAGGTTTCTAAATTGAATAATTTGATGCTGTCAATTTTATCATGAAACTTGTATCACCTTTCATGATATCAAATAGAATTTACTTCTATCTTGGGCTGCTTTTGTATTTTTGTCTCAAAATAATCCTTGCTCTGATACCATTTGTCAAGCCTAAAATAATAAACACAACAACATAGAAGCAATATATCACAATAAACCCATAGTAATAGACAACAATCAACAATCAGTAATCATTAATGCAGAAAAAATAAAACACACCAAAATTTATTTGAAAAATCTTTTAGTGTAGAGAAAAAAATCACGAACCACAAAAAAATCTTGTTGGAGAGATAAACTATACTTGGAGCCCATAGGAGCACACCAGAGAGCTCATACATACATATTGGACACCATTTGAACCTAAAAGCTTAAGCTATTAGATTCCTAAGGTCCTTCATGTATATATAGGACATCTTATTCAGATTTTTTAATGATGTTGGATTCTTTATTCACATGTGAACCATATCCCAACAATTTTCTCCATTCACTAGTGAATTTTGATCAAGTTCCACCTCAGCTCTCCTGAGTAAGTCTTATCAACACTTCCTTTGAGTCAGACAACCTCACATCTCTACTGCGCTTTTAGGCTAGGCTACAGCATTCAACCTTGTCACATAGGTTGTCTCACTGCTCCCTTAAACTTACACTCCAAGTTGACTTAACACATTGCCCACTTAGGTGTTTCGTTTCTGCATATTATTATATACTCATTGCATCCAAGTCGAATATTTAATATTGGTATTCGAATACATGGAGTTGATAGATGCGGCCAACCTTTGATCTATCAACAATCTCCCCCTAGCAACATTACTGGGACTCGAACTTGTGACTTTTCGAACCCGTCGTAATCTTAGCTTTGATATCATTTGTTGGGGAGATTAATTACACTTGGAGTCGTAAGAACATACCAAAGAGTACATACATATATGTTGGACATCACTTCAGCCTAAAAGCTTAAGTTATTAAGTTCTTCGATCTTTCATGTATATATAAAATATCTCATTTAAATTTTTTAATAATATAAAATTTTTTACTCAGATATGAATCATATTCCAATTCATTGATGGGTCCTTAGTATCTGGAGTGACATGGTCCCACCGTGACCGTGAAGTGGCTCTGGCCCTGGTGGAAGTTGATATTCCTCTTCTCAGATATCTCCACATAATCGTCACCAAGAAATGCGAAAAGCTGCCGCTGCTTTGGTTCTGTTGTGTTCAGGTAACTCATAGTTGAGTCTATAAATACGAAGAAGATGGAAGCCTGGGAAAAAGGAAAATCAACGGTGTTTTTCTTCATCTTCCATGGTTTTATGTTTTGTTCAAAAAGATGGGAGTTTTGACTTGGTTTTTCAGTGGGCTTTTTCTGTTTTGTTCGTTGGTTTTTTTTCTTTTACTTTTGTTTTTCCCGCTGTAGCCAACAGAATTGCAAGAAATATGTTGAGATTTGAGAAAACAAATGGGCCATGGTTAAATGACCTGATTATGGCCTTCTTTTATTAGTAATTTATTACACATCCAATATTATAGGCAATATAACCTTCACCATCATAAAATAAATAATAATAGTAATGAAATTCATGACATCAAATAAAAGATTATATATTATCTGTCACTATGCATCCCTATTTTCTTGAATCTTGATAGGGAAAAATTGGGATGCTTTGTTCATTTCTAAAGAAATTACTAGGATCAACCTCAGTCTTAATCTTTACTAATCTATCGAAATTACCATTAAAATACTTGACTCCGTAATCTCTTCTTTCAGAGTATAGGCCTTTCCCATTGTAGCTGGCACCCAAATCAAGATCTCTGTAGTTGAGATATGCTCGCCTTGGGTTCTTGGACACGAAAGGAGTCATGTAATCGTAGAGTTTCCTTATCAAATCTATATAATGATTTGCTGCTTCAATCCCAGATTCATTCCAATTTGTTATATACTGTATCTTCCATAGATTTCCAGCTCTGTGCGGGAATGGGATTTCTGTTGTTGGAATTTCAGCCATCTTTCCACCATAAGGATTGAATAACATTCTTGGCACTTCCAGTTCGATCATTCTCTTCCAAATCCGCTCCAAACCAGGTTTTGGAATTGGTTCCTTCACATAGTCTGATTTCCTCTTCAGAAAAACCAATGTTTGTGGACTTCGATCCAGCAAAATATTGATTTCTGTCTCGATTGGAATTTCGGCCCAAAAAAGGACGGATTGAAGCCAGCTGGCTTCAATGCAATCAGATTTACTTAAACCCAACTTAGGAAATCTCTCATTCATGATGTAAAGGAGGCTCTCAGAATCTCCAAGAAACAAGGAAATGAATGAAGCCCTTACTGTCTTTTCACCATTGCTCTGACTGCTGCTATTTACAACATCCAAGGCAAGTCTGATGAAGAGCTCCTCAGGTAGCTTATTTGCAACATGTTGCCATTGGTCCACAATATCTGTCGCATTCTCTTCCAGGGTTTTTCCAACTTTGAACACTGTGACTTTTTCTGGAACACGAACCAGCTTAATTTTATATGCAAGAATGACACCGAAGCTCGCTCCTCCTCCACCTCGAATGGCCCAGAAAAGATCTTCACCCATAGATTTTCTATCAAGAAGTCTGCCATTAGCATCAATTAAAAGTGCATCGATTATGTTATCAGCAGAAAGGCCATATTTTCTCATCATATTACCATAGCCAGCTCCACTGAGGTGACCACCAACGCCAACTGTGGGGCAAACACCAGCTGGGAAGCCATGTATTTTGCTCTTCTCAGCAATTCTGTAAAATAGTTCACCAAGAGTTGCTCCTGTCTGAACCCAAGCAGTCTCATTTCCTATATCGACATCAATGGATCGAAGATTGAACATGTCAAGGAGGAAGAATGGAACACTAGATACATAAGATAAGCCCTCGTAATCATGGCCTCCACTTCGAATTTTGATCTGGAGGTCATGCTTTCTAGCACAAACAATGGCTGCTTGGATATGGGATTGATGCAAAGCAGTGAGAATAAGGAATGGTTTTGGGGTCCAGGTCTCATTGAATCGAAGGTTCCTAATGTAAGATTCCAAAACAGATGAATATGACGAGAATTGAGGAATATAGATTGCTGAAGAAATAGGATAGGAAGGGTGAGAATCGTCTACAAGACATTGAAGAAAAGTTTCCTGATCACCTAAATCTTCCTGATCACCTAAATCAAACGTTGCCCTCCATAAAACAGATAGGAGAACCATAGAAAGCATAGTAACAGCAAGCACCGCCCTCAAAATTGCCATATGAAATCATGAAAATTGTTTATAATCTTCGATTCTAATGGAGCTCATTCCATTTTTGGGTCGATCACTGGTTTCTTATACTCGCTCCTATTTTCTTTATAAATCTTTTTAGATGTCACAAAATGATTTTTTTTTGACACTTAATAATCTTATTTTTTTATTTTAATTAATAAAAGTATATAAAAAATTTAAAATTTAAAATATTAAATACACAGTCTATTTTTATCCTAATATGCGTGACAACATTGGTGTTCTGTTTATATATATCTAATAAAAAACATAAATTATTGGCCTTTGATTTGAAAGAATAAATCTTTTTTATTTTTTCTCTAAAAAATAAACTTTTTTATTTTTTAAAGTTGAAATGGTGGACCATGGCTAACAGATTAAACGTCGTACGACTATAAAAAGATTGCTTCCTATTGCGATAAGGTATTTTAATTTCCAACCACAAAATTGTTGTTGAATGGACAAGACAATAATTCACCGAATATTAATAATGATCTGTCAGTGTTAGGTTGCTGGCGCTTTGTTATCCATAAATTTGATACAATAGCTTAAAAATTATATACGTATTTAAAAGAAAATTGTTTCGGATTAATTTATGTTGATATGAATTTTAATATAATATAATTCGTATTATATATACAGTAATTTATTTAAACATTTAATGTAATATGAATAAAATGTTTAATTTAATTTAATTATATTAATATATATTTAATATGTTTAATGCATTTAACATATTTTTTATATTTATTTTAATTTAATATAAATATATAAAAATTATTTTAATTTTTAATTTTTTAATTATGATATTTAATTAATTATTTAATTTCATATAAAAATTAATTTAAATATTTAATTATGATACTCATTTAATTATTATTATAAAATTATTTTTTATATTAATAATAAAGATACAATATAAATATTAATATTAGTCTTATATATTATTATTTTTTAATTTTTAATAGTTTATTATTTAAAATTTGATACTAAAAATTAATATAGCCATGTAATATAAATTAAAATTAAAAAATATATATTAAATATACATTAAATGAATATTAAATATTTTATTTTTTAATATGTAAGTATTTTTTATATTATTAATATGCTAAATTCATTAAGTATTAAATGATGAATAATTTATAGTTATTAATTTTTTTAATCATGTTGTTATATATATTTGTATTAATTATTTTTATTCATATATATATATTCATGTTAATCATATTTATTTATATATATATTATTCATATTTATTTATATCATATTTAAATAAATTAATTGTATATATGTTCATATTTTATATAATATATATATATTAAATGTGTTGTATTAGTATTTAAAATTTAAACATTATTTATAATTCATGTTATATTTATATTTTAATAATTTATATCATTATATATATATCAAATACGACATTAAAAATACGAATTATATATCTACAAGAAATTGACTTATATTACTCATCCACCCACGTCTTCACGTGCTAGCAGATTTTTTTTTTCTTTTTGTCTCATGAGGCAAAATAATTAAAAAAAATATAAAAATA
The DNA here is from genome assembly GCF_002303985.1 of Durio zibethinus. The sequence goes on from NW_019167904.1 coordinate 1,118,092, forward strand.
AATAAGATCCTTTTTATTTTAAATTTGGGTTATTTTAAATTTCTAACTCTATATTTATTTGATTGAAAATGAAGTTATGTAAATAATTTTTTTTTAAATTAACAATAAAATAACATAAAATTTTAAAAATGAACAAAATTTAATAAATTGAGTAAGTTCAATTCAGCCATTATCATCACTAAAATTGAAGGTGTTTTATTGATAAAGTTGAATTAAAATTAAGCTCGATCGACACTCAAAAGGAAAAGTCAAATAATAAATTAAATGAGCGAAAGAAAGAGGCATATTAATATTGATAAGTTTGGTTACTAATCTAGAATTATATAAAAAAATTTTTTTGGGGGATCTTGACCTCTGTCTAACCCCCTTATCTTCGTTCCTACTGATACCTCAAAAAGCTTAAAAAAATTCAACCTACTTTTACCTATTAAAGTTCATTGTTAGTTAAAGTATTAAATAGCTTTATATTAATATTTTTAAATATATTTTAAAATTAAATTTAAAAAATATTATTAATAAAATATATTTCAAATCCAATTGGGATTGAATTTAAAAATTTTACTAAGGATGTAAAAATTTTTTTTTGAAAGATTAAATATTTATTTTAAGATTTGAACTTTGCCTTGATCTTTATTTTGAGATATAACTTTTCAATTTGATAAGTTTAGATCAAAACTTTTAGACACTTGTTAAGAAATTTGTTAACCGATATATATGTAAGATTTATTAAATTTAGGGCAGTATTACTTGCACTCAACTATTACATTAATATTACATACTTAATTTTTTATTTTAGGGACTTAAGTATAAAGTGTTAAAATTTTTATGGATTATAATAGAATTTTAAAAATTTATATATTATGTAAGTGTGCAAAATGAGTATATTAAATAAATGTTTATTGAAAAAAAGTATATAATATATTTTTTTAATTTAACTATTTATCATCAACATGAAAGAAATATAGGCTAACTTTATACATGCACGCCTTAGAGTCAATTTGGATAAGTGGAGAAACTAATTCAGTTGAAATTCAAAATAACGATGACGGTAAGATTAATCATTGTCACAATAAAATTACAATCAATCATAAGATATATATTTGAATGTAAATATAGTAATAAAAATGAGGTAAAATATAATAAAAAATAATTATAAAGAATATTAGATTAAAATTTAAATATAATAAAAAAATTTTAAAAATACTATAAAAATTTATTTATTATATAAAATTAATAAAGTTATTTAAAAATTTTTAAATAAAAAACAAAAGTTAAAGTGCTAGGGATATTTTTGTCCTTAAACTAATTTTAAGGATAAAAAAAAGTGAGGTTAAAAATGAAAAAAGGTAATGCAATGGAAGGGGAGAATCTCCACTGGGGCCTCCCCCCTGCGATTCAAATTCTTAGTACAGTTGATGCAAACACACTGTGCTCATGTTATCCAAATGACTTTGGTGCGAAATGAGGTGAAAAGCATGTTATTCTCACCGCGCACTTCGATTAGATTCAAATGGAGCTTTAAGAAAAAAAAAAAAAATCTTCAGGTCAAATTTGGATGATTTTATATTAAGAATAATTAATTAAATTTAAAAAAATTTTAAATCAATAGATTGATCGAGATTATTTAATAGATCAAGTATATATTTAAAATTTCAAATATGTCGAGCAAGTTTTAATATTGTAAATATAGGTGTTTTTATTAAAACTTTTACAACTTTGTTTATTAATATCATTTTAATTTTTTTTATATATTTTTGTATTTTTTTACATATTATTGATCTACTTATTATCATAACATATATATTCGTAGATCTATTGGTAAACATAAATGAAATGAGTCGTCACTAATTTTTTTTGTTAAAGTGTGATTGGTCAATATATTTTTAAATCTGATAAATATTTTAATTAGTATTAGGGTGTAATACTAACCAGCAGTGTTGATTGTTATCGTGTAGCTTCTTATATAAAGAGCTGAAGGGAAGATAGTTGACCAACAGATTTAGATTCATTGACCCCAACTTCATTAGTAAGCAGAATGACACAGTCGTATATCGTGCTAATTATGTGATCCTATGCAAGAAAAGACCGACTGATTATTATTTGCTCCCGTATAATGTGCAGTAACTATATTCCAACCTTAATTACACTAACCTTACCTAAATATGATTTGATGCATATTTTGAGTATATCATTGTTATTATTTCGTAGTCGTCATTGGATGCTTATTGTGATTGACACCAAATCTTTAACGCCATACCTTCTTAATTCAGTTAATCCAACGGCGATGCTTAATCCCGATATTTAAACTTTTATAAAAGAGGTATTACACTTTATTATATTATATATGTTTTGTTTCTTCATAAGTAATTTTATTTATGTTCTCACTAATTTTTTTCTTTTCAATTTAGGGTAATATCTGCATCCGATAAGAAGATAAAGAAATCACAATGAGTGTCATTATCGGTAAATGTGAAATATATTCTTTTAATGCTAAGTTTGTGTAGATAAATATTTTCTAAACTCACTTAATTTAATTTTTAGGTACCTCGTCAACCTAGTAATACTGAATGTAGATATTATGTCTTTCGTTTTATGCAGGAGATAGTGTTACATGATTTTATGACTACATCATTCAAGGTTAGTATAAATTTCATAAACTCGTTATATATTCAAAAAAATAAAATGGTACATTATGTTCTCATTTCTGAACATTTACTTCTATTTTTTTTTTTAGTGGGAGGGTAAAAAAAGCTTCACGGAAGAGGAGCTGGATGAAGTCCGAAAAGAATGGTGTGATTATGTATTTTCATTTATCAATGTTGATAAACTTTTAGGTTAGACATTGTTGGTTGAATGTAAATATATATGGAACAAATTGTTATAATGTTTTTAACATGTCATGTTGAATGAAAACTTTAAGTTTGTACATTGGGGGTATTGGTTTAATATTATTGTTATATTTAATATGAATACACTATGTGTACTTAATAAATTACTGAATACAATTATTTTAGAAAAGTATATTAATATGACAACGTTATCAATTTTAATTTCGGATGTGTGGTCAATTTATTGAAATACAACAATGTTTATTATGTAAATTCAAAAATGTAATTTATAGTATCATATATATAAACTAAATATTTTCTAGACATAAATATATAACTGATAGCAAACGTTTTTCTGGACATAAACCTACAACTGACTTCACATATACAGTATCAAATATGTTTTTTTTGATAGGGATTAATGAAGGCATTTTTAGCAAAAAATGCCTTCAATCACCTCTAACAGAAAACATTGAAGGCGTTTTTTACCAAAATCGCCTCCAAGAATCCCCAAAAAAATTATTGTGTGGAATATTAAAGGTATTTTGGGTAAAAAACGTTTTCAATAATACCAAATAAAAATTAATCGAATGGATTATGAAGGACGTTTTCCTATAGGTAATGCCTTCAATAATCTCTAACAAAATGTTTATGAAGGCGTTTTTGGATATAACCACATTCAATAATCCGACCATTAAAATTTATCGTTGGGAATATTAAAGGCGTTTTGAGCTAAAAACGCCTTCAAGCATCCCATTCAAGTTTTCTCTATGAATTATTGAAGGCGTTTTTTACAAAATCGCCTTTAAAAATCACAAAAAAAAAAATTTACTGATTGGATTATAGAATGCAAATTCAGCCAAAAATACCTTCAAGAATCGACTTCATATATTTTTTTATGGATTATTAAGGGTGTCTCTTTACGAAAAACGCCTTTAATATTCTATGAAAATTTTTTTAAAACAATCAGTGAAGGCGTTTTTGTCAAGAAAATACCTAGAATAATCAATTACAAATAATCTATGCAAAAACCTAAAAAAAGGCTAAATGAGGGATCGAACCTACAACCTTATAGTAAACATTCGTATGATCCAAATAATTTGATAAGCTTAATATTGAAGGTATTTTTGAACAAAATAAATTCAATAAGCTTACGAAATTTTTTGATCCAAATATTAAAGGCATTTCTTGTAGAAAACGCCTTCATTAATCTTATATAATTTTTTATGACGTGATTATTGAAGGCGTTGTCTGTCAAAAATATACTTTAACTATTCACTAAAATTTTTAATAAAAAATATTCAAGGCATTTTAGTTGAGAAACGCCTTTAATATCATTTAATATCAAGTCTTGGGTGACGTTTATAAGTAACAATGTCACTATTTGAATATTTAGTGGTGTTTGGATAATAAACACTTGAAGTTTTATAAAAACATGAAAAGCTAGTGGCGTTTGTAAGTGAAAGGCCGCTACAAAACTGTCGCTAATACACCATTTTGCTATAGTCTGGCCACTTGATATAGATTATAATCTACGAAACTAGAGTTTAAGTTCGAGAATATGATTACCTTTGAGGAATGTTATAACACCTCTATAGTACCCATTCAAAAGATGGTACCAATTTGAATTTCAAATCATCCAAGCCTTGATTATTTTTATAATTTACCAAATTGTTTAATATTAAAAATTAGTCTTAAAATCATCCAAAAAGTTTGATAGTAATTTTAAGATAGTTCTCTCATCTCAAGAGTATTCATGGGGATTAGTGTCTCACTCTGAAAGAGCTCCATCGTGGGATTCATTAAAGTATTTTATTCTAAAAAAAAAAGTAAAGTCTTCCAAAAGTTTGTTATGACTTACTTTGAGACAGATCTCCTAATAGTTTGGTAAGATTTTATTTTAAAAAGATTTGTAAAAATTTTAAAAATCTCATTAGGTTTTCAATAGTTTGGTAAAATTTAATTTAGAAAGCAATCCTCCAATAATTTAGAGGATAAAAAATTATTTTATTTATTTATTTATTTTTTTGAAAACTAATTTACGAAATTTTTTAATAGTTTGATGGATTTCATAAAATTTAAATCTATGAAAATTCTTCAATAATTTGATAGAATTCATGAATTTATTTGAAAAGATTTTCTTTTATTATTTTTACTTTTTTTTTTTAATTTCTTTTCACTTCAATTAGCACTTGATATAACAAATGAAAAAATAAATATAAATAAATAAATTAGGGAAAAAATCAAGATAATTTTTTTTTTCAAAACAATCGGGTCGGTCACTGGGTTGGCTTTCTTCTGTTCCTGCAGTTTCTCGCTGCTCACATTTCCTGCAGAAGTCTCTTGCTAAAAAATAGCATGATCAGTCCCAATATTGCCTCCAGGCAAAATTTCAGTGTCCCTAGTAATATCGGCTGCTATATTTGTAACTCTAATTCTATATTCTCCACTTATTCTCTAGCGTATCCTTTTGCTTGGTCACCTCTTTCTTAGATCTATCATCTGGTGCAAGAAATCTGTTCCTTTGGCTATTGATGGTAGGATTAGCACTTCACCAATTGCATACATTTCCCAGTGTGTGTAATCATTGTTCACCACATGAAAATATCCATGTCTACACCTTGGCATCCTTTGAACTAGCCCTTCCCTAAAATGGTTAAAGGCAACAGTGAGTTGCACGTTCTTGTCTTGTGTGTAGGAATTACTTGTTGTACTTGAAGCAATAATCACAACAATACAAAAGCAATAGACAACAATTAATAATAAAAAATATAAGAAAAATAAAGCACATAAAGATTTACGTGGAAAACCCTCCAGTGTAAAGGAAAAAAAATCACGGACCATCAGAAAAATCTTCACTATCAAATAATAGGTATACAAAGTTCTTCTCTAGCTAAAACTAGAGCTAATCAACAACTAGAGAAACAATTGGAAAAATCTCACCAAATAAGTGACTCAACAAATACACCCTGGATTTATTCCTAGAGAGCTTCAAACCCGATCTTCTCCGTTCAGAATGTAGAACTCTGAATCATAAATCTCCTGACAAGGTTTTAACTCAATCGATCCACGGATCGACTTCTATTCAACCAACTCTCCCTTTTCCCTTTTCTCTCTACTTTTTTTAGCTTTTCTTCTTTTCTCTACTTGGTTTTCGACACACACTTAAAACAACCCCACATCTTTTTTATTAAGTAGCTAGGGCTCTGTGTAAAATGAAAGATCAAGGCCCATGGCCTTTACTTGGTCCAAAACCACTTACATGGGGCTGAACCTCATTTTTTTAACAATCTCCCCCTCCAACCCCATTAGGAGGAGATTCATCACCATAGCAATTTCATTTGGAACTTACCTTGGCCAGGAAACTCATTCCGGCCAAGTTACTGCAAAGCTCAAGCTTTTCTCTGGGAAGTATCTTAGTTAACATATCTACTATATTCTTATCAGTATGAACTTTCTTCAATAACATCTGTTATTCTTCAATCACTGAACGTAACCAATGATATCTAACATCAATGTGCTTTATTCTAACATGGTACATGATATTCTTACTCAAATCTAAAGCACTCTGATTATCACAAAATACCACATACTCTTTCTGATTCAACTCCAATTCAAGAAGAAAATGTTTCATCCAAAGCATTTCTTTACATGCTTCAGTTGCTGTAATATACTCAGCCTCTGTAGTTGACAAAGCAACACACTTCTGTAACTTAGATTGCCAAGATACAGCTTCTCCTGTAAAAGTGAACAAATATCCTGAAGTAGATTTCCTACCATCAAGATCGTCTATCATGTCAGCATTCGTAAACCTTTCTAGAATTGGTTGTGAAACTTCATAAGTCAAGCACATTTTTGAGTTACCCCTCAAATATCTAAAAATTCATTTCACTGCTTCCCAGTGAACCTTTTCTGGATTAGAAAGAAATCTGCTCACTACACCAACTGCATGAGCAATGTCAGGCATTGTACAAACCATAAGATACATTAAAGAATCGACTGCAGAAGAATAAGGAATACTAGACATAGCTAGTTGCTCTTCCTTAAACACTGACAAGATTTTTTACTTAGATAAAAATGGTTGGCAAGTGAACTGCTAACTGATTTAGCATGTTACATATTGAATCTACCAAGCACTCATTCAACATATTTTTCCTATGACAACTATAGCTTTCCAGCTTTCCTATCCCGGATAATGTCCATACCAAGAATCTGCTTTACTGGACCTAAATCCTTCATATCAAAAGACTTAAACAATTGTTCTTTTAACCTGTAAACTATACTAGCATCTTGTCCTACAATCAACATATCATCAACATATAATAATAGGATAATGAAGTTACCATTAAAAAATTGTTTAACATACACTCAAGAATCTGTTGCTGTTCTTTTATAGCTATGACTCACTATAAAAGAATCAAACTTCTTGTACCACTGTCGTGGAGCTTGTTTCAAGCTATACAAGCTTTTCTTCAATTTGTAAATTAAATGCTCTTTTCCTTTCACTTTAAAACCCTCAGGCTGATTCATATAAATGTCCTATTGTAAATCACTATGCAAAAATACAGTTTTAACACCAAGTTACTCAAGCTCAAAATTCAAACTAGCTGTCAATCCCAGTACCATTCGAATAGAACTCATCTTTACAACTGGAGCAAAAATCTCATCAAAATCGATGCCTGGTTTCTGAGAAAAACCTTTTACTATCAATCGAGTTTTGTACCTCACTAGTTTGTCACCATCCTTTTTCAACTTGAACACCCATTTATTCTTTAATGGCCTCTTCCCTGTTAGAAGTTTAACAAGATCATAAGTACCATTCTTTCGTAATAACTCCATCTCTTTTTTATTGCTTTTAACTAATGCTTTCTATCCGAAGTAACCTACACATCTTGGAAGCTTTCTGACTCTCTTTCACTGGTAACTAAAATAAAATCTGAACTTGGATACCTGATAGATGGCTTGTGCTCTCTAGTAGATCTCTTGGACTGAAACTCTACATCACTTGATGCCGAAGGTAGCTCCCCTTGCTCAACACTCTCAGGTAGAGAGGATTGCTACCCCTGCTCAAAACTAATAGCATCTGGCTCATCACCAACTGTGGCTGGCTCATTCATATTCTCAAGTTCTGTTTCTTGCTCATTTTCATCATCTGTGGCTCTTTTCTGTAGAGTCCCTGTCGGTGTTAAAACATCACACTCAACAGTAACCTGTGTAGTCTTCTCATTTTTCTCAAGGTCTGTTATGGTTTTTTTCATGAAAGACCACATCCCTGCTTCTGACTATCTTTCTTTTTACTGGATCCTATACCCTATAGCCAAATTTCTCATCACCATATCTTACAAACACACACTGTGTAGCTTTACTGTCAAGCTTTGATCTCTGCTCTTTCAGTACATGTATGAATGCTTTACACCCAAAAACTTTCAAGTAAGAGTATGGAGTATCTTTCCCTGTCCACACTCTTTCTGGAATGTCAAAGCCCAAAGGAACTAATGGTGACCTGTTAAATAAATAACAAACTGTGTTGACTGCTTCACCCCAAAATGGCTTTGGTAATTTTGTCATCCTCAACATACATCTGACTTTTTCCATAATGGTGTGATTCATTCTTTCAGCTCTACCATTATACTACGGTGTTTCAGGTTCTGTCCTTTCATGCCTAATCCCATGTTTTGAGCAATACTCTTCAAAGCCTTTAGATGTGTATTTCTTACCATTATCAGTTTGAATACACTTCAAGGGTAACCCTGTTATCTTTTCAACCATGGCATGAAATTTTTAAAAATATTACAATACCTGACTTTTGTATTTCAATATATACACCCAAGTCTTACGTGAAGCATCATCAATAAAAGTAACAAAATATCTGCTACCACCTAATGACTCAACCTCAATGAGACCACATACGTCAGAATAAATTAATTCCAATCTATTTTCTTTTCTTTGAGAACTTTTATGAAAAGAAACTCTATGATGCTTATCAAATAAATAATAATCACATGAATCGAGAGACATACCTTTGGTCAAGGGAATGAGAGACTGTCTTGCCAAAACTTGTAACCTTTTTTCACTCATGTGTGCCAGCCTCCTGTGCCACAAGTTTGTTGAAGCATCATTTTCAACGGTATTTACCTGGTTACCATTTAATTGCATCCATGTCTTATACATTATGCATCATAATTTTCCTCTTGCAACTACCATAGATCCTCTGAGAAGCTTTCACTGTCCATTCTTTTATTGGCTTTCATATCCCTCCTTATCAAGGACATTAATAGCAAGCAAGTTCATTCTCATATCTAAAATATGTTTGACATCCCTCAAAGTCAACATGCAGCCTGTACTAATTTGTACAACAATATCACTAATCCCAACAATCTATGATACACTCTTATTTTCCATCTTGGTACAACCAAAGTCTCCTGCTTTGTAAGTTGTAAACAACTCTCTCTTAGGAACACAATGATATGCCGCTTCTATGTCAACTATCCACTTAATGTCGGGATCACTAACATGATTACAATCACCATGTGTACAAATTAAAGTAACTGAATCACTATCTGAATTCACTGCTGTAACATTGTCATCATCTGAACTTTTACTTTTCTCATCTTTTCGCTCTTGCTTCAAGATTTTACAATTTCGTTTTATATGACCTGCCTTACCACAATAGAAACACTTCACTTTACCTCTAGACTTGGATCTATGTTTAGACTTACCATGGCCTTTTGAGTCTTGAACTCTGTCGATATTTCAACCCTTGTTCTCTGTGACCAGAGCTTGATTCCCAGGGTCTACATCTTTTCGCCTTGCTTCTTCATTAAGCATACTGTCTTTTACCATATCCAGTGTCACTTTATAATCAGGAGCTAAATTAAGAACAGTCACAACTAGAGTATTCCAGCTATCTGGCAATGAACCCAAAAGAAATAACGCTTTCATTTCATCATCCATCTTAAGCTCTATAGTAGTCATTCGATTAAATATATCTTAAAAATCACTCAAGTACTCTGTAACAGATCGTCCATCCTTGTACTATAAAGTTACAAGCTTTTTAACAAGTATAACTTTATTCATACCTATTTTTCTCTCATACAATGCTGTCAATTTTTTTCAAACAATGTGAGCATCTGACTCCTATACTACATGATGGAGCACGTTGATATCAACCTATTTTTTGGTTATAGCCAGTGTCTTTCTACCTAACTTCTTTCAGCTTTCATCTTTCATATCTGCTAGTTTAGTCGAATCACCAAATATTGGTTCATACAAATTTTTGCAGTATAGATGATCCTCCATCATAGGCCTCCAAATTGAATAATTCAATGCTGTCAATTTTATCATGGAACCTGTATCACCCTTCATGATCTCAAACAAAATTTTCTTCTATTTTGGGTTGTTTCTGTATCGATGTCTCAAAATAACCCTCGCTCTAATATCACTTGTTGTGCCTGAAGCAATAATCACAACAATACAGAAGCAATAGACAACAATCAATAATAAAAAATATAAAAAAAATAAAGCACACTAAGATTTGCGTGAAAAACCCTCCAGTGTAGAGGAAAAAAAATCACGGACCACCAGAAAAATCTTTACTATCAACTAATAGGTATACAAAGTTTTTCTCTAGTTAAAACTAGAGCTAATCAATAACTAAAGAAACAATTGAAGAAATCTCACCAAATAAGTGACTCAATAAATACACCCTGGATTTGTTCCTAGAGAGCTTCAAACCCGATCTTCACCATTCAGAATGTAGAACTCTGAATCATAAGCCTCCTCACAAGGTTTCAACTCAATCGGATCACGGATCGACTTTCGTTCAACCAACTCTCCCTTCTTCTTTTTCTCTCTGTTTTTTCTGGTTTTTTTCTTTCTCTACTTGGTTTTCGACACACACTTAAAACAATCCCACATCTTTTTTATTAAGTAGCTAAGGTTCTGTGTAAAATAAAAGATCAAGGCCCATGGCCTTTACTTGGTCCAAAACCACTTACATGGGGCTGGACCCCATTTTCCTAACATCACTGGGGCTAAGAGCATGACATTGTCATGATGGGTCATGTAGTTGTTGGAGATAGTCACGGCTGTGGATCCATGAATAACATCAATGAGTCCATCATGGCAATTAGACACTGCACAGTGGTCAATCCAGATGTTTCTGCTCGCAAAGATGGAGACACCATCACCGTCCGATAGAGTCCAATGCCCGGCATGATGAGGAGAGTCTCTTATAATGGCATTACCCCAGGCTTACAATCATGTATGTGGATGCCATGGATGATGATGTTTGATACATAATGGATGGTGATGCATGGTCCTCCCGAAATGTGAACACTTGCACCTCTACCATCAATTGTTTTGAAAAAGTTCATCACTAGCTCTTGCTTCAATGTAATCACAATATCTCCCTTGAAAATGATCCACAGTGGAATCACAGCATGCCTCAAAGTACCTGGCCTAGGGTTCACAGCATCATTTTCATCAGCATCCGTAACAACATAGATTCGACCTTTTTTTCCTCCCATGGCATTCTTGCCGAACCCAATTGCACATTCAGCTAACCTTTGACAGTTATTCGTCGAATTCGGGTCACACCTCCAAAAGTCTTCAATGGGGTTCCCACTTCCACAGGACAAGTAACCCAAGTTCCTTCTCGAAGCATTGATACTCTTGTGAACTTGGTCTACAACTAATTCTGGGTCTTGAACTGTCGAGGAAGAAACAAGATTTAGAACCAGGAGGGAAATGAACAAAACGTGAAAGAATGAAAATGTTGACGATTCCATTTTCTTTGGATAGTGTGATCAAGTGGGATCCAAAGTAGGTGGTAAGTGGTGATGGAGAGTGGTCTTGGTGATTAAAGCTGGTAATGGGTCGATGTGTGGGAATTTTTGGGTTTGGTTGATGGGATCCTGTAATGGTGGATTCGGTGCCGTTTTTATAGGATTCAATCACTTTTTATTATGAATCAATTTCAGTAACGTAATTGCATAAATCACACGTCAAAATTTCTTGCAAAATTTTTAATATAATTATATAAATCAAGCACCAAAATTTCTTACAACGTTTTTACAAACTTTCCCTTTTGTTTTTTACAAGTAAAATTAAACAAAAATAAATTAAATTAAATCAAATTAAAATTAAAATTTTTTTATTAGACCCAAAGCTTCCCAATCGGGTCTAATTAATAATTGAGGGTTCATTTTTGTCTAAAAACAATAATCTCAGACAAAATAAAGTGTCTACAATTATAAAATTATATCTATATATTTTCATCAATTTAGTTTTCATTTCTTTGTTTTAATGTGGGAACAATATAAAATTTACATAAGAATTCTTCTTTAGGTTTTGTCCTACATACGTAAAAACTAGTATGTCATTTAAATTCATTTTTATACATTAATTAATTATGTAATTTTTTAAATTAATCTTACAAGTAAAATTAAAATATTGTCATATTATCTCATTTTTTTTATTAATTAATTTTTTATTTTTTAATATATACACTAAAAGATATATTTCATCCTACTAATTTTATTTATAAAGTTTAATTTTCTCTTGACATTTATTACCAAAATTGAAGTTTAATTATTAAGAACTCACGTTACTAAGTGATTGATTAATTTGTAATGAGATAAAATATCCTAACAATCACATCATAGAAATTTCATCATATCATTAAATGCTTCCTATAATTGAGTCCTAAATTGTAACCTTTTTTTCATACATTTTTGAGGAGGTGAAGGGACAAAAAATTAGTTTGAGTTAAATGTATTATTTTATGGATTTATATATGATATATATTAGTGTATAGATTTTATATGTTATTAATGAATAAAATAATATCACCTTTAATGAGGTGAAGCAAATTATCTCAGCTCATTAATAAGTAAGTTTTTAAAAAATAATTTTTTATATATTTATTTTAAAGTTTGATATTATTTATTAATGAGATGGTGTTATTCGATTTACTGACAATTTATAAAGCTTATACATTAATAGTGTGTCAAATATAAATTTTTATTATTTTATTATTAAACCAACCAACTTCAACTTACCTCAAAATTTTGATGAATGTGGGATTGATTGAGGAGACATAATATATAAAACATTTAATTTTTATACACTTGAAATTTATACTTATAAACTAAAAATACAATGAGTTAAACAACTTAAGGTCCATAGAAGAGTTAAGGCCTCTTATTCAACAACGAATACAAAATACCATTGCTTAATATAGAAAAAACTTTGACGACGAATTGGAGTTGGACAATACCAGAGCACAACAACTAGCTTCTTCAGTTTACCTTTCTGCAGTTGACACGAATTTGTCCTTTCTTCCCAGTCAATGGCTTAATGTTTCCCATCTTAATCATAGACTTTGCAAAATCATCCCAAAAAGCTTCAGCGTTCATGCTGTAAGTCTTTACAAGTTTATCAGTTGAGCCACCATTGAAAAGTGCTTGATCTGAGGTGAGTAGTCCCCTTTGTTTCACCAAGTTTTTGAAGTATGCAGTGTCAAAACGTGCGGGCGTTGGGTCCAAAGGAGCGAGGTTAGTGTTTCCTCCGGTGCGAGGGCAAGTTGCTCTACGTTCTTTTGCAAAGGCGGGATCAATATTTGTTGCATTGTAAATCCTGTTCCTAAAGATAGCGCATTGTGACAACCCAATGGTGTGGCCGCCAGAGAGAGCAACAAGATCTCTTTGGTTCAAGCCCTGATTCTTGAAGTTGTTGATCAATGCAGGGAGGTCCATGGATGCAGATGGAAGCACACTGTCTGCTAGGCTCCTGCTAGCTGTGGTTGAGTCTCTCCTCCCCAAAAGAACCTTCCATGACGGGCCTCCTAGCTGCAACCATTATTGTTTTCATTAGAAATGCTTATTCTATATTAATTGAACTGATTAATTTCTTAAGATGAAAATGCTTTGGACTTTACCGCAACTACAGAATCTCGAGCTGCAACAGCCAATATATCTGCACAAGAGACCACAGGGCGTCCACAAACTTTGTCAACTTCAGCTTTAATTTGGTCTACCACTTCAAATCCTCTCACAGAATTCAGATTGCCGCGTGCATTTTTCTCGCTTTCAAATGCTGATGTAGAATCCAAAAGAAGTGAACCATCACAGCCCTGCAACACAATGAAGAGTGTTCAGTTAGAAAATAAATTTAACAAATGGATGAGAAAGCTGATTAAACGTTTTGAAGTGAATGCATTATGTATGTACATTAACAAAGCAATCATGGAAGTGCAGACGAAGTAAAGAAGCTCCCATGCGCTGCTCCCTGTGGACAGCAGCCTGCACTATTTTCTTGATGGCCGGTAAAGCTTGGGGACAAACTTTGTCATAGAATTTGGGAGATAATGAAAAAGCTGTGGCTGCAAGAGCCAACCAAACAAAAGCATGAAGAAGGAAGTTAGTGCGAGAAGCCATGAGAAAGTAACTAAGCTTAAATTTGCTACTATTGATTTCGGTTTTTGAGGCTTCTGTTGTGACTCCTGGGGTGGTGGGTGTCGATATTTATAGCTACAAAGCCATTGGCATTACTTTGAAGTGTATGGATTTGCTGGTTTTGGACTTTGCAAATTATTAGACTGGTTCTTAGGAGCTTTTGTTTACTAGCTCAAAGGGATTGGCTGTTCAGGCAAGCAACAAAGAATATCCACATCTTTTGAGACACGAGGCTGCTAAAATTAAAGGCTAAACAGCCTAAAAAGTCCGTGACCTATAATTAAAAACTTATTTAAAATTTTATTTTTTATTGCACTTAATCAAAAATTTCCAATATTTATTAAGATCCAATTAAATTTTTATTTGAATGAAAAAGTTAGTATCATTATTTTTTATTAATTAAGATAAAATTTCATGTAAAATCAATAAAATAAATAAAAATTTATATGTTAAGCAGTTAATATATGTAAAAATTAAATAAAATAATTTTTTTTTAATTTTTTCTTTCCTCTATCTAAAATTACTTTAAAAATTCAATTGATTGTTGTTCGAATATTAATTGATTTAATTTTATCACGTAATTAATTTTCATTCAATTAAAAATTTAATTGAGTTGAAATAAAAAATTTAAGACTCAAGTATTTAAAATAAAATGTTAAGGGCTTCAATGATTTTTTAATTATAATTCATAACCATTTTTTATCCTTTAACCAAAATTATACAATTGCTCCAAACACATACGAAAGGAGTACAATACAGTGCCAATAAAAAGGGTAAGATTTGTAAAAATTAGTTCAAATCTCACATAAAATAAGCTAATTATAATTAGATTTTAGCTTATAAAAAAAAGCAGAAAGCTCAAGATATAATTAAAAGAGAGGTTAGATTTTAGCTTACTCTCAATGAATTACAAAGATTTTACAAAGGAAATTATTTTTCAATACCTGTTTATTTAATGAAAATTAAAAATCATTAATTTTTGATAATATAATCAAGATATCCTTAAATTTTACCTAAGCTTAATATCTTTTCTGGATGATAAGATTGGTTCATTCAGCATTTTATTCAAGAAGTGCTTCTCTCAATCCAAGCTGATAAAGAAAGAAAATTCTTCTCTTTCCCAATTAGACTGCTTCCTTGTGGATAAGGCTAAAACGAATCGGTCTAAAAGTCATTTATAGTCCTATTTATTAGTAAATTAAAAATTAATTACATATGAACATCTATCACACTCAAAAAGAGAAAATCTCTGCCGAAATGAATTATGGTTAGAGGAAGAAAAATACTTAAATGAAGTTATTTAAGTGAAATTCATGAAATTTTTTATTTAGATTGATTAAATAAAAATTAAAATAAAAATAAAAATTGATAAATTAAAAGTATTAATGCATTAATCAAGTATGTAAATTTTGAAAAAATAATAATAAATTTTGATATATTTATTAGATATGTATTTTTAGTAAAACTTTTAATAAAATTTTTATCATTAAATAAACATTAATTAAATTTTAATTATAAATGATATTTTCAATTTTTTTTACATATTATTAATTTTTTCATTGAACTTTATTAATTTATTAATTTAAATTTATTTTATTAAAATTTTTATTAATTCAATTTTAATAAAAAATTTTACAAATTTGACCTAAAAAATTTCATCAAAATTTTTCTATGCCGAAAATTAAGAATAAAGTCGATGGATATAACTTATGCACTTGGATGTCTTGTTTATGATGTAATGAAAAGCTGAACTTATCAACATTACTAGTGCAACTAGCTAGCTACCTACTTTGAGTGCAGAACAAGATTTCTCCCCAAGGCATGTGCAAATTTCTTAACGACCTGGTTGGAGGCTTGCTTGGCTGCTGGCGGCTTGCGGCGTTCCGCTTTTCTGACATTTTTTTTGTCTTTTGTTTAGCCTTGTTCCTCCTGCTTGGGTTGATTACATACGATGATACAATATTTTGACATTGTATTGAATTTGTACATTTTACGTACATTTTAAGTTAAATATATATACGTGAGCTTTATAAGTGCATATATACATTTGGAACTTAACAAGTCATTATAAAATAAATATACATAAATTTTAATATTTACACGTGAGAAAATGTTAAAAACAGTCGACTCAGTGTCTCAATACTTAAAATTTTATAAAACCACGCTAACTCAAATACAACCACTACAGATCTCCTAGTTGTGTCCAACCTTCTATTTGTTAAAAATTGGTTTGGGATCTCCTGTTGGTGGAAACCCTTTTATAATTTTTGGTTTAATCTCTTAATGAAGTTGTAATGCCTTAAAAATTAGTAATTTATATAAAAAAAATTCATTCTATTAACCTATTTTTAACTAAAATTTATATTTAATATATTATCAGTATATAAATTTTATATATCATCAATAAAATAGATAATATCACTTCATTAATAATTAATTTTTTTTTTTAAAAAAAATCATATTTGTATTTATTTATTTTAAGAGTTTGTAATAATTTAAATTTGTTTCGTTAATGTGATATTATAATATACTTATATCTTGACGGTGTATTAAAAATAAATTATTTTAACCATTGATTGATAGAATTGTTTTATATAGGTATTGAAAATTTGAAGATTTTCTCTTAAATATAAATTTCCAAACGCAAGTGGAAACTAATTTCGGCAAATAAAAATCTATTAGTTCGTTATGCTTGACCACCTTCCACTTGCCTCCAATAAATAGCTAGGATATTAACCAATTAGGATTATTTGATGAGATAACAATAAATTCGAAAGAGTTCCATTTTTTTATTATTATTATTATACACTTGAAAATGAGTACAACGAATGTGAGGCCTATAATCTGATTTCTTCTATGAGCTTTCCCATGGAAGAGCTTAAGACAAGGACCTCTTATTTTACAACAAAGACACCTTTACCAACGGAATTAATACAACAAAAGAAATAAAAATAAATGACAACTGAATAGCTGAATATGTAACAAACATATTCATCAGTTCACCTTCCTGCAGTTGACACGAATTTGTCCTTTCTTCCCAGTCAATGGCTTAATGTTTCCCATCTTAATCATAGACTTTGCAAAATCATCCCAAAAGGCTTCAGGATTCATGCTGTAAGTCTTTACAAGTTTATCAGTTGAGCCGCCATTGAAAAGTGCCTGATCTGAGGTGAGTAGTCCCTTTTGCTTCACCAAGTTTTTGAAGTATGCAGTGTCAAAGCGTGCAGGTGTTGGGTCAAGAGGAGCGAGGGTTAGTGTTACCTCCAGTGCGAGGGCAAGTTGCTCTACGTTCTTTTGCAAAGGCAGGATCAATATTTGTTGCATTGTAAATCCTGTTCCTAAAGATAGCGCATTGTGAAAATCCAATGGTGTGGCCGCCAGAGAGAGCTACAAGATCTCTTTGGTTCAAGCCCTGATTCTTGAAGTTGTTGATCAATGCAGGGAGGTCCATGGATGCAGATGGAAGCATACTGTCTGCTAGGGTCCTGCTAGCTGTGGTTGAGTCTCTCCTACCCAAACGAACCTCCCATGTTGGGCCTCCTAGCTGCAACCATAATAGTTTTCATTACAAATGTTTGTTATTAATTCAATTGATAAAATTTTGACAACGAAAGAGAGTTTGAGTCTTCACCGCAACTACAGAATCACGAGCTGCAACAGCCAAGATATCTGCACAAGAGACCACAGGTCGTCCACAAACTTTGTCCACTTCAGCCTTAATCTGGTCTACTACTTCAAATCCTCTCACAGAATTCAGATTACCACGTGCATTTTTCTCGCTCTCAAAGTTAGATGTAGAATCCAGAAGAAGTGAACCATCACAGCCCTGCAAAGCAATGAAGAGTATTCAAAATATAATGAATGGAACTTAGAAAATACCAATATAAATTTAATAAAACGTTTTGAATGGAATGTGCTTACATTAACGAAGCAGTCATGGAAGTGCAGACGAAGTAAAGAAGCTCCCATGCGCCGCTCCCTGTGGACAGCAGCCTGCACTATTTTCTTGATGGCTGGCAAAGCTTGGGGACAAACTTTGTCATAGAATTTGGGAGATAAGGAAAATGCTGTGGTTGAAAGAGCCAACCAAACAAAAGCATGAAGAAGGAGGTTAGTGTGCGAAGCCATGGGATTGAAGGGTAACTAAATATAGGCTTAAATTTGCTTAATTTATGTACTTGAGGTTTCTGTTGTGACTCTTTGGGTGGTGGGTTTCGATATTTATAGATAGAGAGCTAGGAATTACTTTCAAGTGCATGGATTTGTTAGGTTTGGACTTTGCAAATTAATGGACTAGCTCTTAGCAGCCTTTTGTTTACTTTCTCAATCGACTTATCCATTAAGACAAGTCGTCTAAAGACAAGATAATGAATTGTAAATATTAAAATTTGAATTTATATTTATAGAATATTACATTTTAAAGATGTCAAGATAAATTATTATAAATATTAAAACGTTTTTCTGACTTTTTTTTTCTTCTTTGAACCTTTTTACAACACTGTGTTAATTAACCTTAGACTTTGTTCGTACATTTTTGCTTGTTTGTTAATCATAGGGGCATATGATGATACAATACATTTTTCTAAAATTCCCCAACCATGCACGTAGTAACCATGTCCACCACAATTCCCCACTAGTTACCCAAAGCATGTCGTTAGAGGCTTCAGGTTTGGCTGCTGGTGCCGGCGGCTAACTATTCAAGGTACATTTTTCTGACCTTCTTCACAACGTATGTTTGATTAAGCTTGTTCATTGTCATTTCAGTTACTTATTCGACTTTGCTTTGACGAGTTCTTCTTTGCAACATGAGCTTATAATTTATTCACATCTTAATTATTAATTTTGTCTTCTGCACACACACACACCACACACACACACACACACACACACACACACACATATATAGCTCATATGTATTTATCATAGTTAAGAAGTAAACAGGGCCTATAATTCTATGATAAATTTTTAAGTAATTTTAGATAGATCGTTTAACAAAACAAGAAAATGGTTAAAGTGTATGCTGATTTAAAATATACTTGCTTGAATTTTCCTAATTAAAAAGTTTAGAAAGATGAAATGTTATCCTTCTAATTTAATATTTTAATAATATTGTTTTTTTTTTTTTTATACTTAGTATCTGTTTGACTTTTTACTTTTAAAATGAAAATACCACAAGTATTAGAATTAGATCAAATATTAAATTGTTCAAAGTTTCGAGTTATTGGATTAATAGTTCAACCACTGGATCAAATAGGTCAATTGTCAGTTCAATAACAAAATTATTAAAAATATAAATATTTTAAAATTCAAAATTCAAACTTTTATAGTTTAATAATTCAACCATAAAACTATAAATTTTAAAGTATATCATAAACTACAAATTTTAAAATATAAAATTCATAAAATAATTAATTATTAGTTAGAAATGAAATTACTTAACATTTTATTAAAATCATATTTTATATTTTAATAATTGGAAATAATATTTATATTTTAATATATATAATAATTAATAATTAATAAATAATTATAAATAATAATTATAGACACCTTAATCTGTCGGAGGGTCTACATTTGATTTTTGCTAATTAAAAAAAAAATAAAAATAAAAAATAGAAAAAATGAAAGAGTAGGTGATTTAGTTTGTGTGAAAGTCTCTGATTTAGTTGGGTTGGGTTTAAAGTTGAAGTTTGAAAGGAATTGGGAATCCTATTTGAACTAGTGTTCCTTAAGATTAAAATCCTATAAATACCAGACCTAAATCACACAAAAAAATCAAGGAGAGAGGCAGACGGAGAAAGCAGTTAAGAAAATTTTTTGAAGATTTTTTTGGGGTTTAAAAAAAAAAAGTAAAATTTTTTTTGGAAAAATCTAAAAAATTCCTAGATTCCAATGATTTTTTTCGATCTTAATCTTAAGCCAATCCAAGCCGAGCTGCTTTTTGAGCCGTTTCGACTTTTTTATTGTAGCCAAGCTGAGCTGCTTACAGCTAAGTTGAGCCATTTTCTTGTTTGGTATATTTTTTTATTAATTTTTTATTTATTTTCATAGTATTTTTGCATGATTAAATTTAGAAAAAATAAAAAATAAAAAAATAAAAATTTTGGGAATAAATATTAATTATCCAATAATGGAATTTATAGAAATTTCAAATGGTAAATTTTATATAAAATTCTTAGGTGAGAAATTTTGTCCAAATTTGTCCCAAATAGTAGAATAATTTAGATAAAGTTTTAATAACAATAATTAATATTTATTTTCAAAACAAAAAAAAATGATTAAATAAAATTTTGGAATTAAATACAAATTATCCAAGGATAAGATTCTTAGAAATTTCAAATGGTAAATTCCTAAGAAATCTCTAGGTGAGAATTTTCTCTAAATTTATCCCAAATGGTAGAATAATTTAGATGAAATTTCAATAAAAATAATTGTATTCTTTTCCAAATAAAATTTTTGGTTGAAAATATTCGATAATTATCCAACAATGAGATTCTTAGAAATTTTAAATAGTAAATTTTTTAAGAAATCTCTAGGTGAAAAATTTCTTTAAATTTGTCCTAAAGGGTGGAAGAATTTAAATGAAATTTCAATAAAAAATAATTGTCATATTATTTTCTTTCCAAAACAAAAAAAAAAAATAAATAAAAATTTTTTAAATAGGCCCAAATGGTGGAGAATTTGGAAATTTAAAACAAAAAAATATTTCTAATTTGGCCAAAATGGTGAAATAATTAGATATATTTTCGATAATAAAAAAATAATTAAACCTTTTTCTGATGACAGAGCCTCTTAAAAAATCAAATGGGATTCTTGAATACTCTTGAGGTGAAGAAATATTTTTTAAGAATTTTAGCAGATTGATGAAAGAATCTTATGAATTATTTATAATATTTAACATAAAAACTTAAAACCATTAGATCAAGACCTTAGGATAAATTTAAAATAAAATGGTACCATCATTCGGATGTGCATGTGAGGGTGCTATAACCTTCCTCGCTATAACCTTCCTCATATGTAACCAAACTCTTAAATCTTATTCTGGTTTGTAAACCCAAACATATTCTTTTAGGGACCCTTAGTCAAGCTTAGAAGTACCTTAAGAGGGTATATTCATTAAGTGACCAATCACACCTAGTTAAAAAAGATTTGTGGCAACTCCATTCATTTGTTAAGTCTAGCTATAGACTTTCAGATCTATATGTTATGACATTTGGCGACTTCACTGAGGACGCTAGAGAGTTAAGCTATAATTTTTGAATTTATCCTATCCTTTGGTCTGATGATTTTAAATTGTAATGATTTGTATTATCTATTTACTAACATTTTTGTTTTCTTTTATTTTAGGGCATGAAACCCATATGTTCCTTCACACACTATCACATGCATTTATATTACATGAGCTATATACCTGGGCTCCGTCCCTTTTAGGAGAGAATAAAGTACTTACGCTCTTGTGAGATGATAATCTCCGTAATAGCTAGTGAAATACTTCCACTCAAATTGAATCCTTTCTGTTGGTAGCCTGTGATAGGTGAAGATTGGACTGCCTTACTAGTCTGTGATGGACGATGATGTAAGGAACAATTTGAGAACCTTTAGTAGTCAAAATCACCTAACCTAGCATATAGTTTACACTTAAGAAATCGACCCTAAGATAGAACCTTTCCTATCCAGTGATAGGTATAACCCTAAATTTAGGACACAAGAAGGAATAATTTATGTATTTTTAACTTTGTGCATTTACATTATCATACCATGCATCATTTTATTATCATATGTAACATTGTGCATCTGTATCATTTTCATTTCATCCATGAAGATACACATTCCATTTATGCATCGACATATCCTGTATAAAATATAGCATTTCTTATCATAATTATGGTACTCAAGGTTTAATGATAGCTCCACCCAGTAAGAACTTCACTCACCAATACAATATAAAGTCTTGAGCTATACAGATGAAACAAAAAAATTGTAACCACCTTAAAAGGATAGAGAAAGCCCAAAAAAAGCTTGAAAGGAAATTGAACAGGATTTTAAAGGCCTTGAATAAGTTAAACAAGGGAAAAGAAGTAAAAAAGAATACTAGCTAGCAAGGATCATCCATCACAAGAGGTGGATGACCCTCTGTACCCTTCTAGTTTTGGGCCACAATAAGCCCAGTCCATACAAGGTCCACCACCACAGTAGTTCACATACCCTATAGGGTACACATATCCTGAAATGTCATCAACTTCAAATTCAGGGTAGTACCAGAGTTATATAAATCTTGTCTTTATCGAGAAGGTAATAGAACCAATACCAGTCCCTAATTTAGATGATCCAAAGAAAAAAATTGAAGCTCAAGAAGAATGAGCTTTAGAAGCCTCAAAAGTTAAACAGAAGATAAACTTGTTAGAGAAAAAGTTATGGGTTGTAGAAGGCATTAGTTTTATGGTTCAGTGGATGTTGCTGGGCTCTGTTTAGTTCTAGATGTTGTTATTTCTTCGAAGTTTAAGGTGTCAGAGTTCAAAAAATATGATGGTACTAAATGCCCAAAAATTCACATTACCATGTACTATCAAAAATAGCTGCCTATGCTAATAATGAAAAATTAGTAATGTATGTGTTCCAAGATAACTTCATTGGCTCTATAGCTAGGTTGTATATCTAGTTGGACAAAACTCGCATCCATTTAGAGTGATATGGCTTATGATTTCATTAATCAGTATCGATATATCATAGACTTAGCTCTTGATCGTCTTTCTTTATAGAATATGAAAAAAAAGTAACTGAATCATTCAAAAAATATGCTCACAGGTAGAGGACATAACTTTTAAGTGCAACCTTTTTTAACCAAGAAAGAGACCATGGAATTGTTCGTCAGCATTTTAAAATCTTCTTATTATAAAAAGATAATAGAAAATGCCATAAAAAATTTTCTGACATTGTAATCTCGGATGAAATCATTAAGAATGCCATTAAAAATGATAAGTTGAAAGGAAGAGATACCAAGAAGACGTTAGAGAAGAAAGAGATTGAAGCCTAAGTCGTAAGCTTTGGTAGATAATTCAGGGGTTATCAATCTTATCCATCACAAGATTACTCTCCATACTATTCTGCTATGAAAAAATCTCACATTACCCTTACAAACCATATCCACAATAAACTTATCCCCTAACCTACCAATCAGCATTTCAAGTACCTGCATCAGTTTCAAAGTCTAACAACTAAACAAGAGGTTTAAAGAAATCTTGGGATAACTAAGAAAGAGTGTAAATCGACTTTATCCCCATGATCTATGCTGAGTTATTCTCAGAACTCATCAAGAACAACTTGGTATCTTTAGTTATTTTAGAACCGTTAAAGCCACCATATCCAAAGTGATACGATGCTAATGTGACGTGCGATTATCATAATGGGAATGTAAGTCATTCTATTGAAATTTGTCCTACTTTCAAACATAAAATGTAAAGTTTGATCCAGAAAGGCTTAGTGAGTTTTGATGAATTAGGGGGGCAAGATGTCAATAAAAATCCTTCATCTGATTGCACAAGGGCATAATTTTGAGAAAGATGTTAAGGATGGTTAGAAGCTGTTTGCCATTTTAGGATTTTTTTTAGAGTAATGTTAAGATTTCTTTTATGCAATAGGATTTCATTTATTATCATTTTAATAAAAGACAAGTAGATGCATTTCATTACATTTTCTCTTTCATTCAACCATTGTTCATGCTTTGTTATCTTTCATAACTTTTCATTCCCATTCTCAAATTTCAAATGATGAATGTTTAGACAATGATAACAATAATTCTAGGATTTAATTTTGAGAACTTATTCACATTGAGAAATTATTTGAACAAAAGAAGCTAGCTACTAGCAGATGTGAAATTAATATGTCCTGAAGATGTGCAAAGATCCATGAGCTTGTTTTTGCTCAATAGATGATGTTTAAGAAAAATATTCACATTTGAGATGAAAAATGGTCATATTTCTTTTATCATTTAAAAAATCATTCATTGTTACGCCTTTAAGCCTATTATGATTTCTAAAGAACCCTGACAAAGGATCACCCTTCACATTTGGGGGCTAATTTTTGAGAAAGAAAAGAGCTCAAAGATTACAAAAAAGTTTTAAATAGAAAAAAAAAATGAATGCCATACATGATTTGAGGTAAAGTAATGAGATTTTTTTTTTTATGAAAAATAAGATAGAAAAAAAAAGTAGTGAAATGACGTAGAGTGATGGCAAAATGCCAAGCTACATCAAGTGATGATCATTTGGTTTTAAACCCTTTAAACACATGTTTTAAGCCTATTTTATCCATTTCTTTCATGACCCCTCACCATGGCCTACATTATAACCTTTAAAAATTTATTTGAATCAAATATGAATGCTCGAATTGAATGGTCATATGTTAGGCTAAGATATGCTCATGATAAAACGACAGATTATGCTTCGTTACTTTAAAGATTGATGTGAAAGAGATATCAATAATGGTGAAAAAATGGAGAAATTGAAAAAAAAAAAGATAAAAATGGAAAAAAGAGAAAAGAAAGACTTAAATTGAAAATATGAAAGGACGATTTGAGTAGAAAAACCTCTAACCTGAAGGTTGGATAGATAGTTCAAATTGATGAAAGATAAAGATATCTGAAGATCCTTCAAAGCTAGAATAAAGTTTGATAAGCTCAAAATGATTTCGACAATCAATGGAATGAGTTTTGAAAAAAAATCCTGGATTAATGTTTAGAATTGTTTGAATATTCATTGTTTGGATATACCATGCATCCTAATGACATGCTTCCAACTTGTTTTTGCCCCATTTGTTTTTGTGCCAAACTTGTTCCTCCTTAATTTTCTTTCACCCAATTCACCTTATGCTATCTTACTATTGCATCCCCAGAATAAATTGAGGAAATGAATGATTGCCTTATATTTTTCATGATTTAAAATGATAGTGAATGAATGAATGTGTACTTAAAAATTCTTGCATTCTTTTAGAAAGAAATCTAGATGATTGGGGTAAGAAAAAATGAAAAGATGATTTGAGAAGACACATGATGTGATTAAATGATGAATATGGTGATGGATTGACCTATAAAATAAAGAGAAAGCAAAATTTAAAAAGATGATATGATCAAGTGATGAATATAGAGATGGATTGGTAGACATAATTTGTAAGATGTGATCAAATGATGAGGATCAGTGGACAAAATTCATGCTAAAATGGCTAGTGAATGGGGATCGAGTAACGAATATAATGTGAAACAAATGACAGAATTTATTTTGAAATTACTAGTGCTGAAAAGCCTGTGAGTTATGATTAAATGATATGAGGCAATTGATGAAATTCATTTTGAAATGGCTAATGCTGAATGTTGATTAAGTGATGAACATAATGTGGGTCAGTGGACAAAATTTATTCCGAAATGACTAGTGCTGATAAGCCTATGAATGGTGATCAAGTGATAAAAAATAATGAGGATTAGTTGATGAAGTTTATTCCAAAGTGTTAATAAACTAAACAAGGAGAAATTATGAGATGGTGGAGTCTTGAAAACCATATTACCACATTTTGATTAGAATTTCATGACATTGACATCCACATTACATGCATTACATTTGCATTGTTGTTTGGAGAATGTTTGAAACTTTGGTTTGGATATGCATTTGCATTATGCAGTAGACATTTAAATAATGGTTGAGAATATGGCATTGTGAGAATCTAGATTGTTGCATTTGCATCATTAAGAAAGCATTTACATCATTGATATGACATTCATTACATACAAAATTTTGGGTCACTTGAAAAAGAAATTGTGAATCTTTTGATGAGAATTTTTGAGTTCTCAATGAAAATTTTTGAATTTCAAATGAGAATCTTTGAATTTTAAATGAAAATCTTTGAATTTCAAAAAAGAATCTTTGAATTTCAAAAAAAGAATCTTTGAGTTTTGAGTTTCAAATGAGAAACTTTGAGATGTGAAACTCTAAGATTTGTTGAATAAGAACCTTTGAGTCTTAAATGAGAATCTTTAAGATATTTTCACATGAGAACCTTTGATTTTAAATGAGAATCTTTAAGACATTTTCACATAAGAACCTTTAAGTCTTAAATGAGAATCTTTAAGACATTTTCAAATGAAAATCTTTGAGTCTTAAGTGAGAATCTTTAAGACGATTTCAAATAAGAATCTTTGAATCTTGAATGAAAATTTTTAAGACATTTTCAAATACGAATCTTTGAGTCTTGAATGAGAATCTTTAAGACATTTTCAAATGTGAATATTTGAATCTTAAATAAGAATCTTTAAGATGTTTTCAAATACGAATCTTTGAGTCTTAAATGAGAATCTTTAAGACATTTTCAAATGAGAATCTTTGAGTCTTAAATGAAAATCTTTAAGATATTTTCAAATGCGAATATTTGAATCTTAACTGAAAATCTTTAAGATGTTTTCAAATAAAAACCTTTGAGTCTTAAATGATAATCTTTAAGACGTTTTCAAATGAGAATCTTTGAGTCTTAAATGAGAATCTTTAAAAAGAACTCAAATCAGAACCTTTGAGATTTTAGATATGAAATTTTAAGATTTATTAAATGTGAGCTTTTCAATTCAAAAAAGCTTAAACTTTTAGATATGAATCTCCAAATTCGAACAAAAAAGCTTAAACTTTTGGATGTGAATCTCAAAAAGTTAACAAAAAAGGCTTAAGCTTCTTAGATGTGAACCCCAAATTTGTCAGACGTGAAACTTTGAACTCGAATGAAAAAATTTGGATGTGGATCTCCAAAATTCAAATGAAAATCTTTAAATGTTGGATGCGAGTCTTGCAATTTGCAAATGTGAATCTTGAAATCTTGAAAATTTGATTTTTTGTGAAACTAAAATTTTGAGAATCAAGTTTCAGTGAATTCTTGCAAAGCTGAAAGATTTTTGTGAATCTGAACCTTTGAATTTTGAACTTAAATTGTGAATCTTTGAGTTTTCATTTCATGAAACCTGATTTATGACTCATTTGGACATGATTGTCGAGAAGCATTTTATTTTCCAAAGTTGTGATACCTCTGTTTAGATGAGCATTTTACTTTTCAAAGTTGTGGTGCTTTGTTTAAAGGAGCATTTTATTTTTTAAAGTTGTGGTGCCTCTGTTTAGAGAGCATTTATTTTTTTAAAGTTATGGTGCCTCTGTTTAGAGGAGCATTTTATTTTTCAAAGTCGTGGTGCCTCTATTTAGAGGAGTATTTTATTTTCTCAAAGTTGTGGTGCCTCTGTTTAGAGGAGCAATTTATTTTTCAAAAGTTATGGTACCTTTGTTTAGAGGAGCATTTATTTTCCAAAGTTGTGGTGCCTCTGCTTAGAGGAGCTTTTTATTTTTCAAAGTTGTTGTGCCTCTGTTTAGAAGAGCAATTTATTTTTCAAAAGTCGTTGAGCCTTCTGTTTAGAGGAGCTTTGTTTACTTTTTCAAAAAAAACAAAAAATAAAAAAAAATCAAATTGATTGGGTTGTCTAAGTCTTTGCACAATTCCTGTTTCACAAAAAATATGCAAAGAAAGCAGCTGTAGACACCCCAATCTATCCGGAGGTCTACATTTGATTTTTGTTAATTAAAAATAAAAATAAAAAATGGGAAAAATGAAAGAATAGGTGATTTAATTTGTGTGAAAGTCTCTGATCCAGTTGGGTTGGGTTTAAAGTTGAAGTTTGAAAGGAATTGGAAATCCTATTTGGACTAGGGTTTTTTAAGATTAAAATCCTATAAATATCAGACCTAAATCACACAAAAAAAATCAAGGAGAGAGGTAGAAATCAGAGAAAACAGTCAAGAAAATTTTTCGAAGATTTTTTTGGGGTTTTAAAAAAAAGGAAAAATGTTTTTGAAAAAATCTAGAAAATTTCTAGATTTCGACGACTTTTTCCAGTTTTTGTCTCAAGTCGAACCAAGCCGAGCTATTTTTTGAGCCGTTTCGACTTTTTTATTACAGCCAAGGCGAGCCTTCTAGCCACTAAGCTGAGCCATTTTCTTGATTGGTATTTTTTTTATTAATTTATTTTATTTATTTTCATAGTATTTTGGCATGATTAAATTTAGAAAAAATAAAAATAGAAAAAAATAAAAATTTGAGAATATATATTAATTTTCCAATAATAAAATTTATAGACATTTCAAAATGGTAAATTTTCTATAAAATTCCTTACCTAAGGAATTTTGTCTAAAATTGTCCCAAATGGTGGAATAATTTAGATAAAATTTTAATAACAATAATTAATATTTATTTTCAAAACAAAAAAATATAAAAGATTAAATAAAATTTTGGATTTAAATACAACTTACCCAATGATGAGATTTTTAGAAATTTCAAATGGTAAATTCTTAAGAAATCTCTAGGTGAGAAATTTTCTATAAATTTGTCCCAAATGATGGAATAATTTAGATGAAATTTCAATAAAAGTAATTGTATTCTTTTCTAAATAAAATTTTTGGTTGAAAATATTCGATAATTATCCAATGATGAGATTCTTATAAATTTCAAATGATAAATTTTTTTTAATTTGTCTCAAATAGTGAAAGAATTTAAATAAAATTTCAATAAAAAATAATTGTCATATTATTTTCTTTCTGAAACAAAAAAATAAATAAATAAAAAGAATTTCTAAATAGGCCAAAATGGTGAAGAATTTAGAAATTCAAAACAAAAAAATATTTTTAATTTGAACAAAATAGTGGAGTAATTAGATATATTTTCGATAATAAAAAAATAATTAAACATTTTTTCGACGATGTAGCCTTTTCAAAAAATCAAATGGGATTCTTGAATACTTTTGAGGTGAGAAAATATTTTTTAAAAATTCTATCAAATTGATGGAAGAATCGTATGAATTATTTTCAATATTTAACAAAAAAACTTAAAACCATTAGATCAAGACCTTAGGATAAATTTAAAATAAAATGGTACCATCCTTCGGAAGGGTATGTGGGGATGCTATAAGCTTTCCCATATGTAATTGAACTCTCGAATCCTGTTCTAATTTGTAGACCTAAACCTATTCTTTTAGAGACCTTTAGTCAAGCTTAGGAGTTCCTTAAGAGGATAGATTTATTAGGTAACCAATCACACCTAGTTAAGAAAAATTAGTAGCGACTTCATTCATCTATTAAGTCTAGCTATAGATTTTCGGATCTATATGTTATGACAATAATTATTATTTATATTTATTAAAATATAAATATTATTTATTAATATATAATAATTAATCTTTATGTAATAAAAAAGAAATATCCATATATAAAATTAATAAAAGGAAATATTTACATGTTTATATAAATTAGTACAAAGGAAATTAAAATCATTTTTATATTTTTTATATGAATGTAGATTTTTTCTATTAATTTTACATATATAGATTTTCTTTTATTAATTATTTTCTATCATTGTCAAATAATTAATCATTTTTATTAATATTTCATTTTTTATTAATTTTATATATTATTAATTTTATAATTATTTTTAATTATGGTATCAATTAATACAATTTTTTGTTAGATTATTTTTTTTAAATTGCTTATTTTTACACATGTATAAGTTTTTTTTTTTTTTTACAATGTCATTATCCATATGTCTTAAAATATAGCAACATATCATTAATATAAGAATACAAGGGTTTTGATAGTAAAAAACAAGAGTTGAGGAGTTTATTTAGATGAAATAGTAGTATAAGAGCTTAATTAGATTATTTTGAATACTTGAAGGGCTTTTATTCATATTTTACCTAAACTTACTAGTTGGTATTGAATCAGTCTAATTAAAAAAATTCGCATGATTTATTGGTTTATTATGTAAACCATCAGTTCACAATGATTTAAAATGGTTTAATTACAAAGCTTGTTTAATTACAGAATTATACTGATTTCAACACTAGTTTGTGGGTTCAATCGATCAAATTGGTGGTTCGATCCGATTCTGATAATAATGAAAAATACAATAGTAGGATTTGATAGAGCAATATATCGGAAGAAACATGGTTAGATTCAAAGAGACAATTTTTGTTATAGCCTTGAATTGAACATAAAAGGGTAAATATTATGAATGGCCTATATGTAAATTATAATGAAATGTTAAATTTGATATCTTAACTTAAGAAATTTTTAATATGATACTAATATTCTGAATTTATTAACTAATTAAGATGGTGTTTAGAGGGTTATTTGTGTCTCATATATCATAATGTAGAACTAGGTACATTAGGAGTAAATATCATATTAGTTAATAAATTTATAATATCATATTAAAAATTTTTTAAATTTAGGCACTTCATTTAATATTTCACTACAATTCAAAGGCATTCATAATATTAATCCAACAAAAAATAGATTGAAACAATTAATCAACAATTAAGGTCTGTCACCTGATTTGTTCCAAGTGCTATGAAAAACTTTGGTCAAAGTAATTTAATTTATCAATTGTTTTTGTCTTGCTAAAGTTTTACAAAATAAGAAAACCTCACTTACTTTCTCAGAGTGAGTGTTATGTTTCATTTATAGATATCACAGGGTACAAGAAATATACATTATTGTTTATAAAGAAAGATTAAAAATAAAGCTAAGAGAATGAAACATCTGTCCTAACATTTTGACATTAGTAATTTCGATTTTCCAAACTGATTTTACCACTAAACTTAGATTGGAACCAAGATCCTTGTCATTTTTATTGGTTCACCTTCCTGCAGTTGACACGAATTTGTCCTTGGTTCCCAGTCAAAGGCTTAATATTTCCCATCTTAATGATTGACTTACGGAAATCTTTCCAGAAAACTTCAGGGTACGAACTGTAAGTCTTTACACGTTTATCAGTGGAGCCGCCATTGAAAAGTGCCTGATCTGAGATGAACAGCCCCCTTTGCTTCACCAAGTTGTTGAAGTACGCAATGTCAAAGTGTACAGGTGTTGGGTCTAAAGGAGCAAGGATAGAGTCTCCTCCAGTGAATGGGCAGGTTGCTCTTCGCTTTTTTGCAAAGACAGGGTCGATGTTTGTTGCATTGTAAATTCTGTTCCTAAAGAGAAAACATCGTGCAAACCCAATGGTGTGGCCACCAGAGAGAGCTACAAGGTCTCTCCGTTTCAGACCTTGATTCTTGAAATTGTTGATTAATGCAGGGAGATCCATGGACGGGTTTGGAAGGTCGAGGTTTGCTTGTGTTCGATTGGCTGTTGTTGAATCTCTCCTCCCTAGCCGCACCTTCCATGATGGCCCTCCTAGCTGCAATTGAAAACCATATATTCCATTACAATTTTTTTTACCAACAAATTAGGTAACTATTCATGGCATAACAAAATAATGATATAAGTAATAGGATAGACGCAAATACGCACCGCAACTACAGAATCTCGAGCTGCTACGGCCAAGATATCAGCACAAGAAACCACAGGGCATCCACAAATTTTGTCCACCTCCGCCTTAATATGGTCGATCACTTCAAATCCTCTTAAAGAATTTTTATTCGGAGTAGCATTCTTTTCACTATCAAGGGTAGGCGTCGGATCCAAAAGATTTGAAGCATCACATCCCTGCAATTACAAAGACAAAAACAGTTCAAGTCAATACCCTCAACAGCTAATTTTTTAAGATTTCCTGAAAAATATTTAGAACTAAAATATATTGTAAAATACATTAACAAAGCAGTCATGGAAGTGAAGACGAAGTAAAGATGCTCCCATCCGTCGCTCTTTGTGCACTGCAGCCTCCACTAGTTTTTTGATGGTTGGCAAAGCTTTGGGACAAACATTTTTATAGTAATGCGGAGATAATGAGAAAGCTGTGGCTGCAAGAACCGACAAGACAAAGGTTTGAAACAGGATGTGAACACGAGAAGCCATGACAATTACTAACTTAACTGAAGTTTGCTTTGAGCTTAGTTTGTCTGAAATTTTCTGTGACTTTTTTGGTTGAGTTGGTGTCACTATTTATAGTGATTAATGATAATAACAATCAATCAAGTAGAATTATTTTTATAAGGATTTAGTAATATGGGACTTGGCCAGTTTGACCGGTTCTTCGCGAGTCACTTTAAATTAATTAATCAACTAACTGATTCAACTTCAATACGTTAACCCCTAATTTCAGCTACTGAAGTTGCCTTACTCATTCAACTTTTGAGATTTTTTTTCCGCCATAATTTCTATGCTCCATGTCAATTCTCTTAGCCTTCTAGCCAACACACACTCAACTATCACATCATTATCAGTACAGTGGCTCTAAAAATTAAAAAAAAAAAAGTTAGAACAAACTTTATTAAACCCTTAAATTATGACTCAATACCAAAAAAAAAAGGTAAGTTTCAAAATATTACTTCCTGTTATTGAAGTATTAACGTTGAAGCAGACTCAGTTTTAAATCCTTCTGCCCTGTATATAAAAATGAAAATTAAAAAGCAAGTTGATAAAAGTTCAAAATTATTGGAGAAAAATTATATTCATTTTTTCAAACAGTATAAGAATTTTAGATTTTATCTAGTACATTCCTTTTTGAATTAATCCAAATAGATTTATCTACGTTCATATCGAATTAATAAAAATCATCTTTTTACGATGACCTAATAAAATTAAATTCCAGTCAACCGAAACAAGAGCAAACTAAATTGCTACGTGAGGTAACATATATATTTTTTTCTTATCAATGGATATCATACATTATCCACTTTGACACAGTCAAAGAATGGGTTATTATATAAAATAAGAAAAGCAATCGTCAAATATTAATTAAGTAGCATTAATTGTGCGGGCCAGCATAATAATCATAATAATACAAAGTAAAAGCTTTTTGCTGGCCGAACAAAACAGGCCATTCTCCTGCTGATTACGTTGATTAATGTATCTGTTGATTAATTCTGTTAATTACGTTTCAAGAGTTTTCTTTTTTTTTTTGTTTTTTTTTTCTTCCTCTATCGAAGGCATCTACTGTTGAACTTATCAACAGTGTAATCAGTATCTTTAATATTTAGAAATTAACTATTATTAACTAATTACGAATAGGTTAACCTGCAGATTGTATATGTTTTTTTATCCTTTATGATCAACTGATTCGTCATTGCTTCAAACTCTTTTTTTTGGCAATCATGCTTTAAAGCGGAGCCGATTGACCATGGAACTTGGTTTAATAAAATAATTTAGATATGATAATTATCAATAATAGAATTTTGGTGATAGTCATAGTGCAAGGTAGAAGAGTTGGAGAGAGTAGGGTATTTATTCGAACGGTTCGATTAATTTTAAATCAAATTATTTAAAATTAAATTAATTAAATTAAATTTTTTTTATTTTCATTAATTGAGTCAAATTTATTAATTTTGAAAATTAATTGAGCGAATTTAAACTAACCGATAAACTTAATTAAATCGATTCGATTGGTTTGATTAATTTTAAATTAAATTATTTTGTTTTCGTTAATTGAATCAAATTTATTAATTTTAAAAATTAATCGAACGAATTTAAATTAACTGATTAAATGAATTAAATCGATTAAATCGATTAATTCAGTTAAAATTAAATTATGAACATCCTTAAGACAGAGAGTAGTAATATGAAGGACATTGAGATGGTTTAGCTTTTTCTGTTGTCAATCTTATTCCCAAACAATATTTTGAATGTATTTTACAGCTTTCATGTCTATTCAGACGGTTTTTGAACAAGAAGTTCTATATTTTCAAGCTCATATAGTTGAAAAGTATTACACGGAATTCATTTTGATAACTGGATTAATAATTAGATGATTTTGTTCGAGACGAAGTTGAATTGGTATGCCAATCGTGTGTGTGCATATATATGTCATGCGGCACTCTTGTTGATATCTTGGAAAGTTTAATTACCACAATTATTCGAGGCCTCAAATAGCAATAAATAAATAAATAAATAAAGAATATGAGATTGTTTGGTGAAAACAAAGTTCTATACACCTGAAACAAACAATTCTTAATTGAGCACAACGAATCAAACAATATTAATCCGAAGATCTTCCGTGTGGCTTTTCGTACTGAAGACTTACAATGTCTTATTTAACATTAAAAAAATGAATACTATTTATCAAAATGATTTCTTGAAATAATAAAAAATTTTAGAAAAATTGTCACTGAAAGGATCAATTTGCTTCACCAGTTCACTTTCCTACAGTTAGTTGTCACGAATTTGTCCTTGTTTGCCAGTCAAAGGCTTTATATTTCCCATCTTAAGCATAGACTCAGAAAAGTCGTTCCAA
Source organism: Durio zibethinus (assembly GCF_002303985.1). The sequence continues at coordinate 1,152,614 of NW_019167904.1, forward strand.
AAACTTCAGGGTTAAGTGATTAGAAAGTTGAATTTGCTGTGAATTAATTTTCTTTCTTTTCAAGTTTGTGAGTTTTGGGAATGGTTGGAGTGCTGCAGGGCATTTATAGCGAGCAATTTCGATTAGGACTTAGCCAGTCATTAGATTAGTTCTCAAGGCTTTTATGTTACTTTTAAATCAAACTATTCACGGTAGGCCCGTTCCTAATAGATTTTTTAGCATTGAAATTGACATGGTTAAGTTCAAAAGGAATTATCTTTTAATTGTAGACATAAAAATCTGATCAAAACAAGAAAAGAAACAAAAGAAGAACTTAAAATGAAATGGATAAGGAAAATAATGAAGATTGAATTGAAGGTTAGATTTGAGTTCTCTTCATAAAATACAAGATAAAAAAAACTAAGCAAGTTTATCAAAATATTCAAAATTATTGGAGAAAATTATATTGATTTTTTCCTTATCAAGGTATATAAGAGAAAGGATTGTTAATGTTGAAATTTAAATTTTAAATTTATTAGGTAAATCAATTTTATTTTTTAAAAGCTATTACATGAATCAATAAAATTAAAATTCAAGATCTATATTAAAAAATTTAATAATTATTATATATTTATAAAAAAGGATTAACTTATTTAATGTAAAATTAAAAAAGTTTTATATATTTTTTTAATCATTAATTTCGATAGATATTAGACATGAGAGAGTTAGTATAAAATAAAAAAATTTATTTAATCTAATCTTTTAGATATATTAAAATAAATAATTAAAAATATATAATTGTTTTTTTGTTTTATATGTATAAATTAATCTTTTCTCTATCTATCTATCTATCTATATATATATATATATATATATATAAATCAATTTGTACAATATAAAACTAAAAAAAATTCATACAATTTTTTAATCGTTGATATATTCAAAGAATGAGATATTGATTAAGACAAGAAAGACTACGGTCAGATATTAATTAATTAAATAGCACTGACTGTGCAGCCCAGCTCAATTATACTTATACAAAGAAAAAGCATTTTGTTTTTGGCCAAGAAGTAAAATCTTTATTATTGGATTATAAATCTTAAAGTCAAACAATCTCATATGAATTAAATCAAATTTTGATCAAGCAGAACAGGCCAGTCTCCTGTTAATTTTGATTAATTTATTTTTTGATTAATTCCCTTAATTATGTTTCAAGAGGAATTTTCCTTTTTTTTTTTTTTTCCACAATCAGAGGAATCCAGTGTTATACTTATCAACAGTGTAGCCACTCTCTTTAATATAAATTTAGAAATTAACTAATTAAGAATAGGTCAAGCTGCTGGTTGTACTTTCTTTTTAATCCTCTATGATCACTGTAGACATCCAATTTGATCCAGGTTCAGATTAATTGGACCTGATCCAAATAGGTAAATCTATTTTTTTTATTTTTATATTTTATATTTTATTTTTAATTTTATTTTTATTATTGTTTTTATATATATTCTTCTTTTATTTTTATCTTATGTATTTATTAATATATATCCTTATTATTATTATTATTTTTTTGTTAATATTTATATGTATATTTATCAGATTATATGTTATAATTTATCTATTATTTAATTTTAATTTATCTGTTAATTTTTTGATTTATCTGATTTATTTTCATTAATATTTTTATTTTATTTATTTTTTATTTTTTGATTTATTCGGTTGAAGATTGGATTGGGATTCAATCAGAAGAGTCCATGTTGGATTCCATGATTGAATCCCGATCCAAAGAGGAGTTGGGATTGATTAAAAACTCTTTTGATCAATACCTATAAAAGGACCCTTAGGATTAAAGGAAAAACAGACAGAAAAACAAAAGGAAAAAGCTACTGGCTGAAAGAAAAAGGCAGACAGAAGAGATTTGAAAGCTGAAAAAGGGTTTAGAGGCGTTAGAATAGCTTTAGGAATCGTTGGAAAATTTTTGAAGATTTTTCTGCGAATTTTTTCTGGAAATTTTTGAAAAATTTTCAGATTCCGATTGAATTTTCTGACGAAAGTTAAATTTTTCGGTGACAATTTCGGTCAAGATTGAAGTTTTCGGCCAGCTGCCTAGTTTTCGATGAAGATTCCCAGAAACCAACCAACTTTTCGGTGAACTTTCGGTGAAAAACCCAGATTTTGATGAATTTTCCAGAATCCGGTGAATATTCAACCAAAGTTCTTCAAAAATTTTAAAGAGAATGAGGAGAAGAGAAAGGAAGAGAGAGAGAGAGAGGAGGCTCGGTGTACTGAAAAAATGAAGGAATCAGCCTTATATGCCCTCTCAAAACGACGTCGTTTTTGCATTAAGTAACCCAGAGGATCTGCGCGTTTTGCTGAGATCCGACCCAACCCGAGTGTCGACTCGCTTTCGACCTGCGCGTGTCTTGCTTCTCCGAGCCGTTAGCTGAGTCAAGCCGACACCTCTGAGCCGAGCCGTTCCAATTTTTTTATATATATTTTATTTCTTTATTTTTTTATTTTTTATTTTCACTTTTATTTTGATTTATTATTTTATTTTCTTTAAATAAAATCCAAAAAAAATATTTTTGGGGAAAAGTTGAAAGTATCAATTTTCTTTAAAAATAAATTTTCAAAAAAAATTTTTTGAGGAAAAGTTGAAAGTATCAATTTTTCCTTAAAAATAAATTTTCAAAAAAAAAATTTTTGAGGAAAAGTTGAAAGTACCAATTTTCCTTAAAAATAAATTTTCAAAAAAGGTTTTTGAGGAAAAGTTGAAAGTATCAATTTTCCTTAAAAATAAATTTTTAAAATGGTTTTTGAAGAAAAGTTGAAAGTATTAATTTTCTTCGAAATTAAGGTTTCCAAAAAATATTTTTGGAGAAAAGTTGAAAGTATCAATTTTCCTCGAAATTAAAGTTTCAAAAGATATTTTGGGAAAAAGTTGAAAGTATCAATTTTTCTTAAGATTAAAATTTCTAAAAAAAATATTTTGGGGAAAAGTTACAAGTATCAATTTTTTCTGCACAAAAAACAATCATTCTTTTCTTCCTTTTTATTTGTTAATGTTAAATAATCCGACGATGGAGCCTCTGCAAGTGAAACAATAGTTTTCTTGCATACTCTTGAGGTGAAGGAATTTTTTCAATTTTTTGCTAAAAGTATTAGAGTCAATTGAGAATAATTTCTAATAATTAATTACTTGGTAAAATTTTAAGGCTCATTGGATAACACAAATTTAAGCTGGTACCATTTTTTGATTGGCGTTGTGAGGATGCTATAATCTTCCTCACACGTAATCGAACTCCCGAACCTTGTTCTGGTTAGTAGACCCGAACCTATTCTTTTAGGGACCCTTAAATTTAGATGTTCCCTGAAAGGATAGATTCCTTAGGTGGTCAATCGCACCTAAATAAAAAAGATTGGTGGTGACTCCTTTAAGTCAATGTCTAGCGATGGATCCCCGGATCTAGACGTTATGATAGCTTGACGACTCTGTTGGGGAACTCTAAGAGTCAGGCCAGCAAATAAATTTGTGTTATCCAAAAGCCTAATAAAATTGAACCTTTTTTGTTTAGATTTTTTATTCATTCATGTTTATTTACTTTATTAATTATGTCATTCATATGCATATGCATAACATGAGCTCTATACCCGAGCTTTGTCCCTCTAGGAGGGAGTAAAGTACCTATTACTTTCATGAGGTTTAATGCCTCCGCAGTGGCTAGCAAAATACTCCCATTCAAATTGAACTTTTTTCGCTTGTAGCCTGTAATGGGTGAGGATTAGGGTGCCTTACTAGTCTGTGATGGACAATGATGTAAGGAGCAATTTGGAAACCTTTAGATTTTAACCTTGAATCACATATAATGAACCTTAGAGGTGCCTAAACCTAGGATAGAGCCCTTTCTGCCCAATGATAGATATACCCTGAAATTAAGACACAAAAAGGGTGTTTATCTAATCATTTTGATTGTTTAACTTTGTGCATCATTTTCATTATCATATGTAACATTATGCATCAGCATCACTTTCATTTCATCGATGGAACTAACTATGTTGTTTGTCTGATTGTATGCATCTGCATTACTTTCATGATTATGTTTTAACATAATCATTTGCATCCATTTCATATTAGATTTCATTTAGGAAAATGTACATTTCATTCGTGCATCAAAGCATCATACATAAAGCATAGCATAACATTTCTAATCATAATTGTGGTGCTAAAGGTTCAAGGATAGCTCCATCTAGTGAGAACCCTGCCCATCGATACAACACAAGATCCAGAGCCAGACAAATGGAGCAGAAAAATTCTCACAGATTTGAAAAGATAAAAAAAGCACAGGAGAAGATTAAAAGTGAGTTAAGTAAGATTTTGGATGCTCTTAATAAGCTATCATTCAGGAAAATGTACATTTCATTCGTGCATCAAAGCATCATACATAAAGCATAGCATAACATTTTTAATCATAATTATGGTGCTAAAAGTTCAAGGATAGCTCCATCTAGTGAGAACCCTGCCCATCGATACAACACAAGATCCAGAGCCAAACAAATGGAGTAAAAAAATTCTCACAGATTTGAAAAGATAAAAAAAGCACAGAAGAAGATTGAAAGTGAGTTAAACAAGATTCTGGATGCTCTTAATAAGCTGAATAAGGGAAAAAAGTTGAAGAAGATACAAGCCAACAAGTTCCCTCATTGCAAGAAGTGGCTAACCCTTTGTATCCTTCAAGTTTTGGCCCACCTCAAGTCCAGTCTACTCAAGAGGTTCTACCGTAACACTTCACATATCCAATATATCCTGGAATACCGTCAGCTTCCAAACTAGGGCATTATAATAGCTATGTAAATTCTGTCTTTACTGAAAAGGCAGTAAAACCAATTTCTGATCTAGATGATTTAAAAGAGAAAAAAAAAAGATAAGAGTGGAAACTCAAGAAAGCTCCAAGATTAGTATGCTAGAACAAAGGCTACGGGCTATGGAAGGATTTGGTTTCTATGGTTCAGTTGATGCTGTTGGGCTTTGCTTAGCCTCTGATGTGGTCATTTCTCATAAGTTCAAAGTATCAGAATTTAAAAAATATAATGGTACGAAGTGCCCCAAAACCCACATCACCATGTATTACAGGAAGATGGCAGCTCATGCTCATAATGAAAAACTCTTGATGCATGTCTTTCAAGATAGCCTTACAGGCTCAGTGGCCAGGTGGTATGTTCAGCTGGATAAAACCCGCATTCATTCTTAGAGCGATATGCCTCATGACTTCATCAGTCAATATCAACATATTATCGATTTAACCTCTGATCGTTTGTCTTTACAAAACTTGAAGAAAAAGGCCAATGAGACTTTTAAAGAGTATGCCCAGAGGTGGAGGGATATTGCTTCTCAAGTACAGCCTCCTCTGACTAAAAAAAAAACTACAGTGTTGTTTGTCAGCACTTTGAAGTCTCCCTATTATGAAAAGATGATAGAGAATGCAATAAAGAATTTCACCGACATGGTGATCTCTGGAAAAATTATTGAAAGTGCCATAAAAAATGGCAAATTGAAAGGAGGAGAAACCAAGAAGGCATAAGAAAAGAAAGAAGCTCAAGCTCAAGCTGTGAGCTTTAATAGACGATAATTCAGGGGTTATCAACCCTATCCACCCCAAGGTTACTCTCTATACTATCCTGCTATGAATAATGCCTCATTCTACCCATACCAGCTAGCTCCACAATCACCTTATTCATCCATATATCGATCAATTTTTAGCCTTCAAGATCTTACATATAGCCTTAACATTCAAGCTCCTGCAAGAGCCCAAATTTGCCCTACTAACCCAGTAAGTGGTTCACGAGAGCAACAGATTACTCGAGAGAAACCTGTATTTGATCCAATTCCCATGACTTATATGGAGTTATATCGAGAAGTCTATAATAGCCATTTGATTGCTCCCAACCATGTGGAGTCGCTTAAGCCATCCAATCCTAAGTGATATGATTTTACAGCCCACTACGACTACCACTATGGAATTACTGGCCATTCTACTGAAAATTGCCCTGCTTTAAAGCATAAGGTGCAATGATTGATCAATGATGGAATGGTAAGTTTTGATCAAGAAAAAGCAACAACACCTAATGTTAGCGCTCTAAGTGAAAGTCAAGAACACATTGATCAAAAAGGGTTCAAGAAGTCACAATGAATTGAGGGGCAAGATGTCAATATAGATTCTTCACTTGATCATATAGGGGGATAATTTTGAAGAATGGAGATAAGGCTGGTTGAAGGTTTTTTTTTTTTTTGTCATTTTAAGATTTCTTTTTGAGTAATGTTAGATTTCTTTTTGCAATATGTCTTCACTTGTTGCATTTCATTACATTTTTCTCTTTTACTTGATCATTACTCCATGCTTTGTTACCTTTCATAACTTTATACTCCCATTCTTAAATTTCAAATGATGAATATTTAGACAATGATAACAATAATTCTGAGATTTAATTTTAAGAACTCATCCACATTAATATGAAGAGATGATTTGAGCAAAAAAAAAAAAAGGTAAGCCATTACCAGAGGTGAAAGAGATATGTCTTGAAGATATGTAATCTTTTATACAGGTTCATGAGCTATGTTCAATAGATGATATTCAAGAAAAGTATTTACAATTGAGATGAAAAATGACCATCTTTCTTTTACCATTCGAAAAACCATTTATTGCTACCCCTTTAAGCCTATCATGATTTTTTTTTCTGAAGAACCCTAACCAATGATCACCCTCTACACTGGGGTAATTTTTGAAAAAATATCACAAAGGGTCTCAAAGATGGAAAGAGAAAGAAAAGCAAAAGAAAAAAATAAATGCCACACATGATTTGGGACAAAATAATGAAAATCTTTTGTGTGAGGAAAGAAAAAGTAGTGAAATGATATGAGGGCAAAATGCCAAGTTGCATCAAATTATCCTTTGGTCTTGAACCTTTTTAATACATGTTTTGAGCCTATTATATCCATTTTTTTTTACCTCTCACCTTGACCTACATTACAACCCTGAAAAGTTTATTTGGATCAAGTGTAAATGCTCAAATTGAATGATCATATATTGGGCAAAGACATGGTCATGATGAAACAATAGAATCATGCCACATTGCTCTAAAGTTTGATGTATGGAAGATATCAACAATGCATGAAAAATGAAAAAAAAAGAAGATGATGAAAAAAAATAAAAAATGAAAAAAATGAAAAAAATGAAAAAATGAAAAAAAAAAGATATTCAAATTGAAAACCTGAAAGGGTGATTTTGATAGAAAAAGATCCAGGTCAAATGGTTCATATGGATGGAAGATCAAAGACATCTGAAGACTCCTCAAAGATTGGGGCAAAGTTCGCCAAGTTCAAAATGACTCCAACAATAAATGGAATGAGTTTTTGAAAAAGAATACTAGATTAATGTTGAGAATTATCTGAATATTCATCATTTGGACATACCATTCATCCCTATGACATGTATCCAATTTATTTCCTTTCCCATTTGTTTTGTACCCAAATAGTTCTTCATTGATTATCTTTATCGTAATTCACCTTGTGTTCTCTTATTGTTACACCCCTAGAATGAATTGAGAAAATGCTTGATTGCATTGTATTTGTCAAGATTTGAAATGATAATGAATGAATGAATATGTGCTTAAAAAAGTCTTGCATTCATTTGAAAAGAAATCTAAGATGATGGTGGTGACAAAATGAAGAAATGGTAGAAACCTAAAAGAGATGATTTGGAAAGACATATGATGTGACCAAATGAAGAATATGATGATGGATTAGACAATAAAATGAAGATGGGATAATTCTTGAAAAGTGGTATAATCAAGTGATGAACATGGAGATGTATTGGTTATGGTTAAGTGATGAAAATGATATGGAACAATAGATGAAACTGGTGCTAAGAAGCTTATGAATGATGACCAAGTGATGAGTTTACAAGGATGAATTGGTCGACATGACTTGCAAGTTATGATTGAATGATAAAAATAATCAGTGGACAAAGTTTTTTTTGGAATGGTTAGGGTTAAGAAACCTATAAGTGTGACCTAGTTCGGAATGGTTAATGCTGAGACGCCTATAAGTAATGACTCAGTGATGGTGGATGAAACTTGTTTTGAAATTTTTTTTAGTGCTGAGAAGTCCATGAATGGTGGTCAAGTGATGATTGATTGATGAAACTTGTTTCGAAGTATTGAGAAACTAAACAAGGAAGACATGCGAAATGGTGAAGTTTTGAGAGCCATATCACCATAATTATTTAGAATTTTGTTACATAGACATCTGCATTACATGCATCATGGTGACATCGTCACTTGAATAGTACATGCACATAATTTGATGAATTAAACTTTGTTTAAACATGCAAGGCACTATGAGAATATAGGTTGTCACATTTGCATCATTAAGAAGCCATTTGCATATTTGGTCATAACATTCATTCATGCAAAATTTTGAGTTGAAAAAGAAATTGTGAATATTTTGATGAGAATTTTTGAGAACTCAAATGAGAATCTTTGAATTTCAAAATGAAAATCTTTTAGGAGTGAAATCCTAAAGTTTGTCGAATGTGAATCTTCGAACAAATGAAAAGTTTTAAACTTTTGGATGTGAATCTCCCAAATACAAAGCTTCAACCTTTTGGATATGAATTTCTAATGTTTTAAATGAGAACCTTTGAACTTAGACATGAAACTCTAAGTTTTATTGCATGTGAGCCTTTGAACTCAAATGAAAAGCTTTGAATTTTTGGATGTGAATTTCCAAAATTCAAATGAAAAGCTTTAGATTTTTGGATATGAATTCCAAGTTTGCCAAATAAGAACCTTTGAAAAGCCTTGAACTTTTGGATGTGAGCCTCTAAAATTCCAATAAGGATCTTTGATACCAATCTTGCAAGTTGCAAATGAAAATCTTGAGATCTTGTAAATTTGAACAAAATTGAAATTTTAAGAATCAAATTTCAATAAATTCTTACGAAGTTGAAAGGTTCTTGCGAATCTGAACCTATGAATGTTGAACTCAAATTGTGAATCTTTGAGTTTCCATTACAAAATTTCTTCAATCACGATCTATAACTCATTTGGACATGATTGCCAAAGAGCAATTTATTTTTTAAAGTTGTGGTGCCTCTATTTATAGGAGCAATTTACTTTCCAAAAGTTGAGGTGCCTCTGTTTAGAGGAGCAATTTACTTTACAAAGTTTCGTTGCCTCTGTTTAGAGGAGCAATTTACTTTTCAAAGTCGTGGTACCTCTGTTTAGAGGAGCAATTTACTTTCCAAAGTTGTGGTGCCTCTGTTTAGAGGAGATATTTACTTTACAAAGTTTCGTTGCCTCTGTTTAGAGGAGCAATTTACTTTTCAAAGTCGTGGTGCCTCTGTTTAGAGGAGCAATTTACTTTCCAAAGTCATGGTGCCTCTGTTTAGAGGAGCAATTTACTTTTCAAAAGTCGTGGTGCCTCTGTTTAGACGAGCAATTTACTTTTCAAAGTCGTGGTGCCTCTGTTTAGAGGAGTAATTTACTTTTCAAAAGTTGAGGTGCCTCTGATTAGAGGAGCCATTTATTTTTTCAAAGTCGTTGAGCCTCTGCTTAGAGGAATTTTGATCAAATCTTAAAAAAAAAATGTTGAGTTGAGTCTTGATTGAGTGTCTACGTCTTTGCGCAATTTTTGTTTCACAGAAAATGTGCAAAGAGGGACAGTTGTAAACACCCAATTTGGTCCAGGCCCGGATCAATTGGGCCTAGTCCAAATAGGTAAGTCTATTTTCTTTATTTTTTTATTTTACATTTTTATTTTATTTTTATTTTTATTATTGTTTTTATATATATTCTTCTTTTATTTTTATCTTATGTATTTATTAATATATATATATATCCTTATTATTATTTTTTTCTGTTAATATTTATATGTATATTTATTAGATTATATGTTATAATTTATCTGTTATTTAATTTTAATTTATCTGTTAATTTTTTGATTTATCTGATTTATTTTTATTAATATTTTTATTTTATTTATTTTATTTTTTGATTTATTCAGCTGAAGATTGGATTGGGATTCAATCAGAAGAGTCCATGTTGGATTCAATGATTGAATCCCGATCCAAAGAGGAGTTAGGATTGATCAGAAACTCTTCTGATTAATCTCTATAAAAGGACCATCAGGATCAAAGGAAAAATAGATAGAAAAATAGAAGGAACAAGCTACTGGCTAAAAGAAAAAGACAGACAGAAGAGATTTGAAAGCTAGAAAAGGGTTTAGAGGCGTTAGAATAGCTTTAAGAATCGTTGGAAAATTTTTGAAGATTTTTCTGCGAATTTTTTCTGAAAATTTCTGAAAAATTTTCAGATTTCGATTGAATTTTTTGGTGAAAGTTGAATTTTTCAGCAATAATTTTCGGTCAAGATTGAAGTTTTCGGCCAACTGCCCAATTTTCGATGAAGATTCCTAGAAATCGACTAATTTTTCGATGAACTTCCAGTGAAAAACCTAGATTCCGATGAATTTTTCAGAATCTGGTGAATATTCAACCGGAGTTCTTCAAAAATTTTAGAGAGAAAGAGGAGAAGAGAAAGGAAGAGAGAGAGGGAGGAGGCTTGGTCTGCTAAAAAAAATGAAAGAATTAGCCTTATATACCCTCCCAAAACGATATCGTTTTTGCGTTAAGTAACTAAGAGGATCCGCGTGTTTTGTCAAAATTCGAACCGATTCGAATGTCGACCTGCTTTCGACCCACGCGTGTCTCGCTTCTTCGAGCCGTTAGCCGAGCTGAGCCGACACCCCTGAGCCGCTTCTCCGATCCAAAGAAGAGTTAAGATTGATAAAAAAACTCTTCTGATTAACCTCTATAAAAGGACCCTTAGGATCAAAGAAAAAATAGACAGAAAAACAGAAGGAAAAAGCTACTGGTTGAAAGAAAAAGACAGACAGAAGAGATTTGAAAGCTGAAAAAGGGTTTAGAGGCGTTAGAATAACTTTAGGAATCATTGGGAAAATTTTGAAGATTTTTTTGTGAATTTTTTCTGAAAATTTTTGGAAAATTTCCAGATTTCGGTTGAATTTTTTCGTAAAAGTTAAATTTTTCGACGACAATTCCGGTCAAGATTAAAGTTTTCGGCCAGCTGCACAGTTTTCGATGAAGATTCCCAGAAACCAACTAACTTTTCGGTGAACTTTCGGTGAAAAACTCAGATTTCGGTGAATATTCAACCAGATTTTTTCAAAAATTTTAGAGAGAAAGAAGAGAAGAGAAAGGAAGAGGGAGAGGGAGGAGGCTTAGTCTGCTGAAAAAACGAAGAAATCAGCCTTATATACCCTCCCAAAACGACGCTGTTTTTACGTTAAGTAACCTAGAGGATCTGCGCGTTTTGCCGAGATTCGATCCGACCCGAGCGTCGACCTGTTTTCGACCCGCGCATGTCTTGCTTCTCCGAGTCGTTAGCCGAGCGGAGCCGACACCCCTGACCGCTTCTCCGAGCTATTTTTCTTCCTTAAGTCGAGCCGTTCCAGTTTCTTTTATATATTTTATATATTTTATATATTTTTTTTATTATTAGATTATGTTTATTTAATATTCTTTTATTTTTATCTTTATTTTTATTTTTATTTTTTTTATTTTTACTTTTCTTTATTTTTTTATTTTTTATTTTCACTTTTATTTTGTTTTATTATTTTATTTTCTTTAAATAAAATCCAAAAAAAATATTTTTGAGGAAAAGTTGAAAGTATCGATTTTTCTTAAAAATAAATTTTCAAAAAAAAAATTTTGAGAAAAAATTGAAAGTATCAATTTTCCTTAAAAATAAATTTTCAAAAAAAAAGTTTTTGAAGAAAAATTTAAAGTATTAATTTTTCTTAAAAATAAATTTTCAAAAAAAGTTTTTGGGAAAAAATTGAAAGTATCAATTTTCCTTAAAAATAAATTTTTAAAACGGTTTTTGAGGAAAAGTTGAAAGTATAAATTTTCCTCGAAATTAAGGTTTTCAAAAAATATTTTTGGAGAAAAGTTGAAAGTATCAATTTTTTCTGCACAAAAAAAATCATTCTTTTCTTTTTTTTATTTTTTAATGTTAAATAATCCGATGATGGAGCCTCTGTAAGTGAAACAATAGTTTTCTTGCATACTCTTGAGGTGAGAGAATTTTCTCAATTTTTTGCTAAAAGTATTAGAGTCAATTGAGAATAATTTTCAATAATTAATTACTTGATAAAATTTTAAGGCTCATTAGATAATACAAATTTAAGCTGGTACCATCTTTTGATGGGTGTTGTGAGGGTGCTATAACCTTCCTCACACGTAATCGAACTCCCGAACCTTGTTTTGGTTAGTAGACCCGAACCTATTTTTTTAGGGACCCTTAAATTTAGGTGTTCCTTGAAAGGATAGATTCCTTAGGTGGCCAATTGCACCTAGATAAAAAAGATTGGTGGTGACTCCTTTAAGTCAATATCTAGCGATGGATCCCCGGATCTAGAGTTATGACAATCATTGATTTGTCTTTGCTTCAAATTCTTTTTAGCAATTATGGTATAAAGCAGATGAAAGACCATGCAACTTAGTTTAACAAAATAATTTAGATCTATGATAATTATCATCACTAAAATTAAAAGACTAAAGGTATAAAAAACTCTTAAATTATAATTAAAAGTCATCTAAGTTTTTTTTTTTTATTTATTTCAATCAATTAATCCTTTCAATATTTACTTATATTCAATTAAACCTTTATTTAAATAAAAAAATTAATACTATTAATTTTTTTCCAACAAGATAAAATTTAATGTGACATTAATAAAATAAATAAAAGTTTACCACGTTACACAATTAATATATGTAAAAGTTAAATAAAATAATTTTTTAATTTTCTTTTATCTTCTCTATTTTTTTTGTTCTCTCTCTAAAATTCCTTTAAAATTCAATTAACTGTAATCCAAGATTGATTTATTAAATTGTGTTATGTGACTAGATTTTGTCCATTTAATTGAGTTGAAATAGAAGATTAAAAGCTTAATTGATTGTAATAAAATATTAAAAATTTAAATGATTATTAAATTATAATTCAAAAATATTCTTGATATTTTAGTTAATTAAAAATTAACAGTCATATGATATGTTAATAGAAAATCGAACTTTTAGTTCCCAATAATTAAAGTTCAATTTCTAATAATCTCAATAACTTAAAAAACAACTAAAATTAAAGATGTATAGCAAAGGTTTTTTTTATTCTCTTACATTTTTCCCACCTTCGTTTCAACTTAATATCTTCAGTTTCAACTGCCTTGAAATTTTGAGAGTTCAAAAACAAAGTAACGGTGGAATAAGGGGATACAAAAATTTTTTTTGAATAAGTATTTATTTATTATCTAAGAAGTAATAATCACTGCTACAAGTACCAAGTACAACAATGTCTTACTTTCTGTAAAACTATATCTCTACTTAATTTCTTATTATTTCTTTACTGTACAACCATATCTCAACTTAATTCCCATCTCTTTCTCATACTTTGGTTTATTCAATTATTAGCAATATTGATTATTCCTACTAATCTTAGCTCTACTACATCTCTTATCTGTTTCACTATTTGCTCTCTTACCATTTCCTTGAAATTGTTGAGCCTCCTACTCCTTTCCATCCAGATCATATGTATGTAAAGCTCCCCAAGCCAGCCTCAATAGTACTAAATCAATGGTCTTTCCTTTCAGCTGTCGAATTGCTCGCTGAAACTCGTCCCAACCTGTCACCTCCCTTTGCAACTTACAAAGCTGCAGAATTTGTTTCCGAATTTCCTTTGAATATGTGCGACTAAAGAAAATATGATTCATACTCTCCCTTTTCCGTTTACAAGGCACACAGCCTTCGTTCATAGATATCCCTGATACAAAAAGTTTTCGTGATAGTTATATACTATATATATATATGAGGGATCAACTTATATAGTGTTTGTGCCGAGCTACGATATGAAGATATTCCAAAAAAGATAAAAAAAAAAAGGATAGTTAGAGGCAAATACAAGGAATGTTTCCTGGGTTTGCACTCCAATGCTTAAATTAGAATGAGTGAGGTTAGTAGTAGAATAACAAAAAGAATTAATAGTAGATTGGACTTACTTTAATAATGCCTGGACATTCGTATTTATAGGTAAGAGATAGAGGATCATCGGGGGGACAATAAGAACATGACCGAGTTGATGTGACATTGAATATGTTAGGTCGACTTAATACATCAGGTCAACACAAATATCAAAATTATCCCTGATTATTTATTGAAAGCTTCTAGTGAGGAAAAAAACTACTATATCATTTTGACTATCAAATGTCTCCAATAGATAATGTAAAATTTTTTTAATTTTACACGTTTTTTATTCATTCATTTCAATATATACATAAAATGAGATTAAACCATGTTTTTTTATTTTTAATCGTCTTTTTCATGTTTTAGATTTATTCAAATCAAAAGCAAAAAAAAGTATAAAACTTTTTTAATTCTATATTGTATAAATGGATCCATATATATTAGGAGTAAAGGAGTTGGAGAGAGCAGCAGTACTCATGTTAAATGGAATTCGAGGATATTGAGATGCTTTGGCTTTTTCTGTTGTCAATCTCATTCCCAAACAATATTTTGGATGTGTTTGACAATTTTCATGTCTATTTAGTGGGTTTTTGAATAAATAGTTTGTTTATTTTCAAGGTCATATAATTGAGAAGTGTACAAGAAATCCATTTAGACAACTAGATTAATTAGGAGTTTATATTAAAATATTATCAGTATATATAAATATATATATATATATATATGCTATGTATATACAAGTAATGAATCACATAATTATATTTTATAAAAAAAATAATTTAAAAATTTAAAAATACTAAAAACAAATGCACTTAATTTTAAAAATATATTTAAAATTAATTTTTTTAAGAGCTGACATTTTAAAGTTTTCTAACAGTTTATAACCATATATAGACATATGTCATGCGGCACTCTTGTTGATGCCTTGGAAGATTTACCACATTTATTCAAGGCCTCTAATTGCAAAAGGTAAATATATAAATAAATAATCAAGAATGTGAGATTATTTGGTGAAAACAAAGTTTCTATACACTTGAAACAAACAAATCTTAATTGACTACAACGAATCAAACAATATTAATATGATGATCTTCCATGTGGCTTTTCTTATGGAAAACTTAATTATGAAAATGATTTCTTGAAGTAATAAAAAATATTTCTGAAAAAAGAAATTGTCCCTAAAAGGTTCAATTTGTTTTACCAGTTCACCTTCCTACAGTTGACACGAATTTGTCCTTGTTTGCCAGTCAAAGGCTTAATATTTCCCATCTTAATCATTGACTTAGAAAAATCATTCCAGAAAACTTCAGGGTTGGAGCTGTAAGTCATTACAAGATCATCAGTTGAGCCACCATTGAAAAGTGCTTGATCTGAGATGAGCAGTCCTCTCTTCTTCACCAAGTTTTTGAAGTATGAAGTGTCAAAACGTGCAGCCGTGGGATCTAGAGGAGCGAAGTTAGTGTTGCCCCCATCACGTGGGCAAGTTGCGCTACGCTCTTTTGCAAAGGCAGGTTCGATATTTGTTGCATTATAAGTTCTGTTCCTAAAGCTAAAACATTGTGCTAACCCAATGGTGTGGCTACCGGAGAGAGCTACAAGATCTCTCTGGTTGAGACCTTGGTTCTTGAAGTTGTTGATTAATGCAGGAAGGTCCATGAATGGAGATGGAAGGATACTGTTTGCAAGAGTCTTGCTAGCTGTGGTTGAATCTCTCCTCCCTAGCCTCACCTTCCACGATGGTCCTCCTTGCTGCAGCAACAATGACAGTTATCATTAGAAAATGATTGTTCACAAAATTTCTGACAATGGAAATGACAGATTGAGTTTTCAATTCAATCGGATAACTTATGTCAATACCGCCACTACGGAGTCTCGAGCAGCTACAGCCAAGATATCGGCACAAGACACTACGGGGCGTCCACAAACTTTGTCCACTTCAGCCTTAATTTGGTCGATCACGTCAAATCCTTTGGTAGAATTTACATTGGCACATGCATTCTTTTCACAATCAATGGTAGCTGTGGAATCCAGCAGAAGTGAACCATCACAACCCTGCATTGCAATGGCAAACAATTCAAGCTTGCAACTTAAAAAAAGGCTAAATATCAATGATAATAATGAAGAAATGTTGTGAAGTAAATGTAGTACATTAACGAAGCAGTCATGGAAGTGCAGTCGAAGTAGAGAAGCTCCCATGAGCCGCTCTTGGAGGACAGCAGCCTGGACTATTTTCTTGATGGCAGGCAAAGCTTGGGGACAAACTTGGTCATAAAATTTGGGAGATAAGGAAAATGCTGTGGCTGCAAGAGCTAGCCAGACAAAGGTATGAAGAAGAAAATTGGTGGGTGAAGCCGTCGATTAGAAAGTTGAATTTGCTCTGAATTAATTTCTTGCTTTTCAAGTTTGCTAGTTTTCGGAATGGTTGGGGTGCAGATGGGTATTTATAGCGAGCAATTTGTATTAGGACTTAGCCAATCGTAAGACTGGTTGTCGATGCTTTTATTTTGATGGCCAATCATTGGACTGGTTCTTAAGGCTTTTATGTTACTTTTAATTCAGACCTATCACCGTAGGTCCGTTCCTAATAGATTTTTTAGCCTCGAAATTGAAATGGTCAAGTTCAAAAAGGATTATTTTTAAATTGTAGAAATAAAAAATCTGATCAAAATAAGGAAAGAAATAAAAGAACTTAAAATGAAATGGATAAGGAAAATAATATAGATTGAATTGAAGGTTAGATTTGAGTTCTCTTCATAAAATACAAGATAAAAGACTAACCAAGTTTATCAAATATTCAAAACTATTGGGGAAAATTATATTGATCAAGATATATTAAAGAAAGGATGTCGTCGTTTAATAAGAATAAAAACTTTTTTAAGTAATGGAATTTAAAATTTAAAGTTACTGAATCGATTAATATCATTTTTTATAATCAATTATATCAATTAGCAGAACTAAAATTTAGGTTTTATATTAAAGAATTTAAGAGAAATTATATATATATATACCTGTTCCACTTTGACACACTCAAAGAATGGGTTATTAATTAAGAAAAGAAAAACCACCGTCAAAAATTAACTTAATTGTGCTGCCCAGCTAAATAATAATACAAAAGTAAACCTTTGGTTTTTTGGTTTCAGCCAAGAAGTAAAAGTTAACTGTGAAGTCAGCTTATTACAAAGCAAGGGAAGAGTTAGACGAGTTTTTTCTTAAACTAGTATATTTCTAAATCTTAATTCCTTAACAAGAGTAGTTTTAAATTTTATTACAAAATAAAGATATTTTCACTCTAATAAAATTCTACATCAGCTTTTTATTCCACGTCATTATTTTCTTCCTTCGATATTCCTCCTTCATAACCAGAGGAATGGTTAGATGTCGATGCCGGAATATAGCTTGCGTCATCTTACTATTCCTCGTATGGGTCAGGGCAACTCCAGCAACCAGTTCCCTTAGAGATAAAATGAAATGGAAGGTCCATGGAGTCCTGCTTACTATTTTCTTAGGCACCATGGACATCATGATCCCAAAATAATATCACTACCAGAGTTTCCACCTTTCACCGTCTTCTGCTCGTCACCGAATACTGTTTCTAGAATTACCAAACAAATGCTTGGATAAAATGCATGAAGAATATTTGTTGCAGTAATTAAATCATCATCCCCAATATGAACACCAGCCACGGTTTTGAGATAATGTAGTATGGATGCCAATTGGAGCTATTTCTGGTGATAAGGTTGGTGTTCCTTAGGTTAATAATCCATGTGCTAAATGCCCCCAAAACCAGGAAGCTTTCATACTGAATGCGGATGGAAAATTGTATTTTGGGTTTTATTCCAAAGATCAAACTGATCCCTCTTCTACTTACGGTGAAACACACGGTCATGGAAGAGGATGGATTTTACCGCACCAATTGAACCGTCGTGTTGAGGAGGCGAGAAATCATACATGAGCTGGAAGATTGAATGGCCGGTATGTTCTAGATGACGCTGGCATGAATTTTCCTCGTGGGCATGCTAGTTTAGCTGATGGCCATCATCTTCCTCAAATTATGCTTATCACCGAACTGGATATGAATTGGGGAATGAAGTGTTTCATTATCAAATTGTGGTTGCTTCACACCACATCCACATTCCTCATAAAGAACATGAAGTCCGTTATGGGAATTATTCTTACACTTATGGAGGAGATAATGTTTACCAAGTGTCACATGGACATGTATATGTGCAATCTTTATGGAGAAACGTTCAGAATCCAACTTATGGTACAGTCGTACAGATAATCAACTCAACACTCTGTCATTATGGAACCAGTTCGATCCCCTCGAGACATACTAAATTTTGCCATTTCCATAGAACTTGTTTGGTTGCCCGATCAACCTTCAACTTTAATTTGTGATAAATCTGTTTGCAGTAACAATCCCAAATCACGAGATGATTGTAATGCCACCAGAGCATTGAGGACAAAATTGTTCCCATGGAATATAACGAAGCAAATCATGTAGTGAAGATGGAAAAGTCTGATGTTTCAAGTATTTGCTGTCCAAAACAACAAAAAAAGAAAGAAAGAAAGATGGCTGATGGGTTGCACAGGAGAAAGAGAATGCAGAGGATAGAAGAAAAGAGGCGCTGACGTGAAAATAAAATCTGATACGGAAGTCCACTGAGTCAAAGTATATCTATTTTAGAATAAAGTTTAACACTATTCTAATTAGGGAATTAAGATTATTAGAAAAATGGAGTCCTTCAGTTTCATATAATTGGTTTTGGATCAATCAAAGGGCATGAGCCTTGGTTTTTTTTTTTTTTTTTTTTTTACAGTGTCCTAGCTATTTAATAAAAAGAGATGGAGTTGTTTTAAAGTGATGTTACAAACCAAGAAGAGAAAGAAGAAAAGCCAGGAAAATAGAGTGAAAAGGGAAAAGGGAGAGTTAGTTTAAGGAAAGTTAATTCGTGATCCGGTTGAGCTAAAATTTCATCAACAGTGTTATAATTCAGAGTTCTACATTTTGAACGGTGAAGATTAGGTTTGAAGCTTTCTAGGAACAAATCCAAGATGTATTTGGTGAGATTTCTCTAATTGTCTCATCTAGTTGTTGATTAGCTTTAATTTTAGCTAGAAAAAAACTTTGTATATCCATTATTTGATAGTGAAGATTTTTCTGGTGGTTTGTAGTTTTTTCCTCTACACTAGAGGGTTTTTTATGTAAATCTTGGTGTACTTTATTTTATTTTATTTTTTGTTATTGATTGTTATCAATTGCTATGGGTTTATTACGATATATTGCTTATGCATTATTATGTTTATTGCTTCAAGCCCAACAAGTGGTATCAGAATAAGGGTTATTTTGAGACAACGATACAAAAGCAGCTCAAGATAAAAGTAAATTCTATTTAAAATCATGCAGGGTGATACAGGTTCTATGATAAAATTAACAGCATCAAATTATTCAATTTGGAAGCCTGTAATGAAATATCATTTATATTGTAAAGATTTGTATGAGCCGATATTGAGTGATTTGGCTAAGCTAACAATATAAAAGATGAAAGCTAGAAGAAATTAGGCAGAAAGACGCTGGCTACAATAAAAAAATGAGTTGATATCAGCGTATTCCATCATATAGTGCAAGAGGCAGATGCCTACATTGTTTGAGAAAAATTAACAACATTGTATGAAAAAAAAAACAGGTATGAATAAAGTTATGCTTGTTAAAAAGCTTGTAACTTTATAGTATAGGGATAAACAATCTATTACAAAGCACTTGAGTGATTTTCAAGATATATTTAATCGGATGACTACTATGGAGCTTAAGATAGATGATGAAATGAATGCATTATTTCTTTTAGGTTTATTGTCAAACAGTTGAAATACTCTAGTTGTGATTGTTCTTAATTTAGCTCCTGATTATAAGATAACATTGGAGATGGTAAAAGCTAGTATGCTTAATGAAGAAATAAGGTAAAAAGATGTAGACCCTGGGAATCAAGCTCTGATCACAAAGAATAAGGGTAGAAACATCGACAGAGGTCAAAACTCAAAAGGCTATAGTAAGTCTAAATATAGATCCAAGTCCAGAGATAAAGTAAAGTGTTTCCATTATGGTAAAGCAGGTCATATAAAATGACACTATAAAATCTTGAAGTAATAGAGAAAAGATGAGAAAGGCAAGAGTTTAGCTAATGACAAATTTACAGTAGTGAATTTAGATAGTGATTTTGATTTATACACATGGTGATTGTAATCACGTTGGTGATCCCGGCATTGAATGGATAGTTGACACATGAGCGACATATCATTGTGTTCTTAAGAGAGAGTTGTTTATAACTTACAAAATATGAGACTTTGGTTACACCAAGATGAGAAGTAAAAGTGTGTCACAGATTATTGGGATTGGTGATATTGTTGTATAAACTAGTACAAGCTACATGTTGACTTTGAGGGATATTAGACACATTTCGGATATGAGAATGAACTTGCTTGCTATTAATGCCCTTGATAAGGAAGGATATGATAGTCGACAAAAGAATGGGCAGTGAAGTTCTCAAAGGATATATGGTAGTTACAAGTGAAAAACTATGCTGCATAATGTATAAGACATGGATGCAATTGAATGACAACCAGGTAAATACTGTTGAGGATAATGTTTCAGCAAACTTGTGGCACAAGAAGCTAGCACATATGAGTGAGAAGGGATTACAGATTTTGGCAAGACAGTTTCTCATTCCCTTGACCAAAGGTATGTCTCTCAATTCATGTGATTATTGTTTGTTTGGTAAGCATCGTAAGTTTTTTTTTGTAAGAGTTCTTAGAGAAAAAATAGATTGAAATTGATTTATTTTAACATAAGTGATCTCATTGAGGTTGAGTCATCAGGTGGTAGCAGGTATTTTGTTACTTTTATTGATGATGCTTCATGTAAGATTTGAGTGTATATGTTGAAAAACAAAAGTCAAGTATTGCAGTATTTTTAAAAATTTCATGCCATGGTGGAAAGGATGATAAGGTTGTCTTTGAAATGTATTCGAACTAATAATGGTAGGGAATACACATCAAAAGACTTTGAAAAGTACTGTTCAAAGCATGAGATCATGCATGAGATGACAGAACTTGGAACACCGTAGCATAATGGTGTAGCTGAAAGAATGAAACGCACCATTATGAAAAAAGTCAAATGTATATTGAGGATGGTAAAATTATCAAAGCCATTATGGGGTCAAGTAGTTAACACAGTTTGTTATTTGCTTAACAGATCACCATCAGTTCTTTTAAACTTTGACATTTCAGAAAGAGTGTGGGCAAGAAAAAATGCTTCATACTTTCACTTGAGAGTTTTCAGATATAAAGCATTCATGCATGTGCTTAAAAATAGAGGTCAAAACTTGATAGTAAAGTTACACAGTGTGTTTATAGGATATGGTGATGAAGAATTTGACTACAGGTTATGGGATCCAGTGAAGAGAAAGACAGTTAGAAGCATAAATATGGTTTTCCATGAAAAAAAATCATATTAGACCTTGAAAAAAATGAGAAGACTACACAAGGTACTACTGAGTATGATATTTCAACACCGATAGGGGTTCCACAAGAAAGAGCCATAGATGGTGAAAATAGCAAGAAATAAAACTTGAGGATATGAATGAGCCAGCTATAGTTAGTAATGAGCCAGATGCAATCAATTTTGAGTAGTAGGAACAATCATCTCTACCGAGAATGTTAAGTAGAGAGAGCTACCTTCAACATCAGGTGAGGTAAAGTTTCAACCTAGGAGATCTACTAGAGAGTGCAGGCCATCTATCAGGTATCCAAGTTCATATTTTATTTTAGTTACCAGTGAGAGAGAGCTAGAGAACTTTCAAGATGTGTAAGCTATTTTGAATAGAGAACATTAGTTAAAAGCAATGAAAGAAGAGATGAAGTCATTGCAAAAAAATGATACTTATGATCTTGTTAAACTTTTGAAAAGGAAGTGGCCATTGAAAAATAAATGGGTGTTCAGGTTAAAAAAAAATGGTGACAAGCTAGTGAGGTATAAAGCTCGATTGATGGTGAAAGGTTTTTATCAGAAATTAGGTATCGATTTTGAAGAGATTTTTGCTCCATTTGTGAAGATAAGTTCCATTTGAGTGGTATTGAGATTAGCAGCTAGTTTGAATCTTGAGCTTGCGTAACTTGATATTAAAACTGCATTCTTGCATAGTGACTTACAGAAGAACATTTATATGAATCGGCCTGAAGGTTTTAAAGTGAAAGAAAAATAGCACTTAGTTTGCGAATTAAAGAAAAACTTGTATGATTTGCAATAAGCTCCGTAACAATGGTACAAGAAGTTTGATTCTTTAATGGTGAGTCATAGCTTTAAAAGAACGGCAGCAGATCCTTGTGTGTATGTCAAAAAATTTTCTGATGATAACTTCATTATTTTCTTATTATATGTTGATGATATATTGATTGTGGGATAAGATATTAATATGATTTACAGGTTGAAAGAATAATTGTCTAAGTCCTTTGACATTAAAGATTTAAAGTCCAACAAAACAGATTCTTGGTATGAACATTATCTGAGATAGGAGAGTTGAAAAGTTGTGATTGTCACAAGAAAAGTATGTTAAATGGGTACTTAGTAGATTTAACATGTAACATGCTAAATCAGTTAGCAGTCCACTTGCTAACTATTTTCATTTGAGTAAAAAATCTTATTAAGTATCTAAGGAAGAACAACTAGCTATGTCTAGTATTCCTTATTCTTTTGTAGTTGGTTCTTTAATGTATCTTATGATTTGTACACGGCATGACATTTCTCATGCAGTTGGTGTAGTGAGCAAATTTCTTTCTAATTCGAGAAAAGTTCACTAGGAAGCAGTGAAATGGATTTTCAGATATTTGAAGGGCATCTCAAAAATGTGTTTGAGTTATGAAGTTTTACAACCAGTTTTAGAAGGGTTTACTAATGCTAACATGGTAGGTGATCTTGATGATAGAAAATCTACTTCAGGGTATTTGTTCACTTTTGCAGGAGGAACTGTATCTTAGCAATCTAAGTTGCAAAAGTGTATTGCTTTGCCAACTACAAAGACTGAGTATATTGCAATAATCGAAGCAGGTAAAGAAATGCTTTGGATGAAATATTTTCTTTTTGAATTAGGGTTGAATAAAAAAGAGTATGTGATGTTTTGTGATAGCTAGAGTGCTTTAGATTTGAGTCAGAATGCCATTTACCATGCTAAAACAAAATACATTAATGTTAGATATAATTGGTTATATTCAGTGATTGAGGAACAATAGATGTTGTTGAAGAAAATCCATACTAATAAGAATGTAATAGATATGTTAACTAAGATACTTTTCAAGAAAAAGCTTGAGCTCTGCAGTAACTTGGCCAGAATGAAATCCTTGGCCAAGGTAAGTTTCAAATGAAATTGCTATGGTGATGAATCTCCTTCTAATGGGGCTAAAGGGGGAGATTGTTAGAAAAATGAGGTCCAACCCCATGTAATTGGTTTTAGACCAATCGAAGGCCATGGGCCTTAGTCTTTTTTTCTTTTTTTTTACATAGTGTCCTAGCTATTTAATAAAAAAAGATGGGGCTATTTTAAGGTGATGTCACAAACCAAGAAGAGAAAGAAAAAAAGCTAGGAAATTAGAGAGAAAATGGAGAAGGGACAGTTGGTTGAGGTTGAATGGAAGTTGATCCATGGTTCGATTGAGCTAAAATTTCGTCAGCACGGTTATGATTTAGAGTTCTACATTCTGAAAGGTGAAGATCGGGTTTGAAGCTCTCTAGGAACAAATCCAATGTGTATTTATTGAGTCACTTATTTGATGAGATTTTTTCAATTGTCTCTCTCTAGTTGTTGAGTAGCTCTAGTTTTAGCTAGTGGAGAATTTTCTGGTGGTCCATGGTTTTTCTCTTTACACTGAAGGATTTTTCACGTAAATCTTGATGTATTTTATTTTTCCTATATTTTTTTTTATTATTGATCGTTGTCAATTGCTATAGGTTTATTACGATATATTGCTTTTGTATTATTGTGTTTATTGCTTCAGGCCTAACAAAGATTTGAAAGAACCTTAGTGTGAGAAAAAACTCAGAGTTGGACAGAGAAGGTCCAAACAGAGAACATAGACATCTTGCGTGGAAGCTTGTCTGGACAGCAAAGGTGGCACCGAAGGAGAAGTATTTCTTCTGGAGGTTGATTCAAGGATATCTCCCAACAAAAGACAAACTCATTGGGAGGGGAGTGCAAGTGGGGGAGTGAATGTCTAGTTTTTGGGACTGGGGAGTTACGGCAACATTCGTTTTTTGAATGCCACATAAGCATGCATATCTGGGCTGAGATTGATCTCTCCGATGGCTATGATTCTCATTCTCGTATTTCTACAGATGTTCGGCATAGTTTCCTGTACCTAGCAGACCAGAAGGTGGCCTTACATTTGGCTATGAACTGTATATGGCTTTTATGAATGAACAGAAATAAGTATCTACATCACAGGGTTTGTTTGCTGCATAAAACCTTGCATGGAAAGGCCCACTGCATGTTGAGTGATAGACATGCATAGGAACCACAGCACCTATCCTCAAAACAACACAGCCAACAGGTGGACTGGTTGCCTCTTGTGGGCCTTTTTAAGCTTAACGTGGATGCATCTTATGCGGCCCAAAAGAACGAGGTAGGGTTGGGGGCCGTTCTTAGGGACTGCGATAGAAATACCCGCTTCTCAGCTTGTTATGGGGGAGCAAAGGCAAATAGTGCTTTAATGGCAGAAGTGCAAGCAATTAAATAGGGTTTGCAGATAAGTGGAGAAAGTTGTGGTAGAAAGTGACTGTCTTTTAGCTATAAAAGAGATACATGAAGTGGGAAATTCGTTTTTCACTAGAAGCAATATAATCCAGGATATGTATCAAGGTATTAGCTTCTGGTTTGCAGACATGTGCTTTTCACCATATTGATAGAACTGCTAATAGGTTAGCTTATTGTCTTGAAAAAGTGTCCTTTACTTTACGGGTACAAAGGTATGGATGTACTCTCTTCCTCGACTTTTGTGTAATAAGCCTTTGTAATGAGTGACTGAAAACTACTGCTTCTATCAAAAAAAAAGAAAAAAAGAATCATATGAATTAAATGAAAATTTGGCCAAACCAAACAGGCCAGCCTCCTGCTGATTACATGGATTAATGTATTTGTTGATTAGTTCCCTTAATTATGTTTCAAGAGAAATTTTCTTTTTTTCTTTTCTTCCTCTATCATAGGCATCCAGTGTTGAACTTATCAACAGTGTAGTCACTCTCTTTAATATGTAGAAAATAAATAATTAGAAGAGGTCAGGTTGCTGGTCGTACTTTTTTTTTAAAGTTCTCTATGATCACTGATTCGTCTTTGCTTCAAATTCTTTTTGGCAATTATGGTATAAAGCAGAGATGAATGACCATGCAATTTGGTTTAACAAAATAATTTAGATATGATAATTATTTATACTAATATTAAAAGATTAAAGATATAAAAAGCTCTTGAATTATAATTAAAAAATCATTCAAAATTCTTTTATTGCAATAAATTAATCTGTCTAATATTTATTTATATCTAGTTAAAGTCATATTTAGATGAAAAAATTAACACCGTTAATTTTTTGTTTGCTACAATAAATTTTCATATGACACTAATACAATAAATTAAAATTTAGTATATTACGTAATTAATATATGTGAAAATTAAATAAAATAAACTTTTTTTTTATCTCTTTTTTTGTTTTTGTTTAAGGGGAGGGTATAACCCTTATAAGGGTGAAAAAAGGAAGAGATCTTAACTCGAAATCAAAACTTCTATGTCTTTGTAAAACCTCCTTAGCCAATAGACCAAGAGGTGAATGACTTATCTTTTTTTAAGATCCCTTTAAAGATTTAGTTGACTATAGTTGGTGTATTGATGGATTAAATTTTGTCATGTGGTTATATTTCATCCATTTATCAAAACAAAAAATTAAGGGTTGGATTGATCGTAATAAAATATTAAGCCCTTAAAAAATTATTGAATTATAATTCAAAATTATTTGTGACGTCTTAATCAAATTAAAAGCTAACAGTTGCGTGACATGTTAATAAAAAAACAAACTTTTAGTTCCACTAATAAAAGTTCAATTTGTAATAATCTCAATTACCAAAATCAAAAACAACAACTAATGTTAAAGATGTATAGCAAATTTTCTTTATTCTCTTACATTTTTCCCTCATTCTTCTCAACTTCATATCTTTATTTTCAGTTTCCTTTGAAAGTTTTAAGAATTCAAAAACAAGGTAATGATAGAATAAGAGGATACTAAGAAGATTTACCACAATTATTCATGGCCTCCAATAGCAAAAAAATAAATAAATAATCAAGAATGTAAGATTATTTGGTGAAAACAGAGTTTTATACATTTGAAACAAACAATTCTTAATTGAGTTCAACGAAATCAAACAATTAAGGTTAATCTGATGATCTTCCGTGTGGCTTTTCGTATGGAAGACTTTCAACGCCTTATTTAACATAAAAAAAATGAATACTATTA
This sequence comes from Durio zibethinus, assembly GCF_002303985.1. The sequence goes on from NW_019167904.1 coordinate 1,179,220, forward strand.
ATGAAAATGATTTCTTGAAATAATAAAAAAAGATATCTGAAAAAAAACTTTCCCCAAAAGCATCAATTTGCTTCACCAGTTCACCTTCCTACAGTTGACACGAATTTGTCCTTGTTTGCCAGTCAAAGGCTTAATATTTCCCATCTTAATCATTGACTTAGAAAAATCGTTCCAAAAAACTTCAGGGTTGGAGCTGTAAGTCTTTACAAGATCATCGGTTGAGCCACCATTGAAAAGTGCTTGATCTGAGATGAGTAGTCCTCTCTTCTTCACCAAGTTTTTAAAGTATGAAGTGTCAAAACGTGCAGGTGTGGGATCTAGAGGAGCGAGGTTAGTGTTGCCTCCATCACGTGGGCAAGTTGCTCTACGCTCTTTTGCAAAGGCAGGGTCGATATTTGTTGCATTGTAAGTTCTGTTCCTAAAGGTAAAACATTGTGCTAACCCAATGGTATGGCCACCGGAGAGGGCTACAAGATCTCTCTGGTTCAGACCTTGGTTCTTGAAGTTGTTGATTAATGCAGGAAGGTCCATGAATGGAGATGGAAGGACACTGTTTGCAAGATTCTTGCTAGCTGTGGTGGAATCTCTCCTCCCTAGCCTCACCTTCCATGATGGTCCTCCCAGCTGCAGCAACCATGACAGTTTTCATTAGAAAATGATTGTTTACAAAATTGCTGACATTGGAAATGATAGATTGAGTTTTCAATTTCAATCGGATAACATAAATCCATACCGCAACTACAGAATCTCGAGCTGCAACAGCCAAGATATCGGCACAAGACACTACGGGGCGTCCACAAACTTTGTCTACTTCAGCCTTAATTTGGTCGATTACTTCAAATCCTCTGGTAGAGTTGACATTGGGACGTGCATTCTTTTCACTATCAATGGTAGATGTAGAATCCAGCAGAAGGGAACCATCACAACCCTGCATTACAATGGCAAACAATTCAAGCTTGCAACTTAAAAAGAAAGGCTAAATATTACCGATAATAATGAAGAAATGTTGTGAAGTTAATGTAGTACATTAACGAAGCAGTCATGGAAGTGCAACCGAAGTAGAGAAGCTCCCATGCGCCGCTCTCGATGGACAGCAGCATGGACTATTTTCTTTATGGCAGGCAAAGCTTGGGGACAAACTTGGTCATAAAATTTGGGGGATAAGGAAAAAGCAGTGGTTGCAAGAACTAGCCAGACAAAGGTATGAAGAAGAAAATTGGTGGGTGAAGCCATTGGTTAGAAAGTTGAATTTGCTCTGAATTAATTTTCTTTCTTTTTGTGAGTTTTGGGAATGATTAGAGTGCTGCTGGGTATTTATAGCGAGCAATTTCGATTATGACTTAGCCAATCGTTAGACTGGTTCTCAAGGCTTTTATTTTATCTTGTATTGACTGTAGGCCCGTTTCTAATAGATTTTTTATTCTCGAAATTGACATGGTCATGTTCAAAAAGGATATTTTTTAATTGTAGACATAAAAAAATCTGATAAAAATAAGGAAAGAAATAAGAGGAGAACTTAAAATGAAATGGATAAGGAAAATAATAAAGATTGAATTGAAGGTTAGATTTGAGTTCCCTTCATAAAATACAAGATAAAAAACTAAGCAAGTTTATTAAATATTCAAAATTATTGGGAAAAATTATATAGATTTTTTCCTTACCATGGTATTTCAGATCAAGGAGGTTGTAGTCTAATTAAAAAAAAAATTATAAGTGTTGGAATTTAAATTTTAAATTTGTTGGATAAGTCAATTTCATATTTTATAAGTAATTACATGAACCAACAGAATTAAGATTTAAGTTTTATATTAGAGGATTTAATAACAATTACATATATATGAAAATGGATTAATTTATGCATTGTAAAATTTTAAAAGTTTTATATATTTTTTAATCATTAATTTTGATAGATTCAAGAGATGAGAAAATTAAATAAAAAAATAATTTACTTTCATCCCTTTAATATATTAATCAATAATTAAAATATATATATATATATAATTTCTTTAATATTATATATCTAAATTGATCTCTCCTCTATTTATATATATGAAAAACCAAGTCAATTAACGTGATATAAACTTAAAAAGTTTATATAATTTTCTAACCATTGATACATTGAAAGAAAGGAAAATTAATTAACAGACGAAAAACCACAGTCAAATATTAATTAAGTAGCATTAATTGTATAGCCCAGCTCAACCATAATAATACAAAGCTTTTTGTTGGATAATAAATCTTAAAGTCAAATAATATCATATGAATTAAATCAAAATTTGGTCAAACAGAAAAGGCCAGCCTCCTGCTGATTACGTTGGTTAATGTATTTGTTGATTAATTCCCTTAATTATGTCCTTTTTTCTTTTCTTCCTCTATCATTGGCATACAGTGTTGAACTTATCAACATTCTAGCCACTCTCTTTAATATGTAAAAATTAAATAATTAAGAATAGGTCAGGTTGCTGGTCGTACTTTTTTTTTTAGTTCTCTATGATCACTGATTCGTCTTTGCTTCAAATTCTTTTTGGCAATTGTGGCATAAAGCAGAGATGAATGACCATGCAATTTGGTTTAACAAAATAATTTAAATATGATAATTATGTTCACTAAAATTAAAAGCTTAAAGGTTTTAAAAAACCCCTAAATTATAATTAAAAAATCATCCAACATTTATTTGCATCCAATTATACTTTTATGTGGATGAAAAAGTTAAACATTATTAATTTTTTTCCTAATTAAGATAAAATTTTGTATAATATCAATAAAATAAATAAAATTTTATCCCGTAATTCAACTAATATATGTAAAAATCTAAAATATAATTTTTTTTTTCTTCCCGACATTCTCTGTCTCTCTCTCAAATTTCTTTAAGAATTCAATTAATTATAGTTCGAAGATTGATTCATTAAAATTTATCATATAATTAGATTTCGTTCATTTATGAATTTAATTGAGTTGAAATAAAAGATTAAGAACTTAAGTTATTGCAATAAAATATTAAATACTTAAATGATTATCCAATTATAATTTAAGGATTTTTTTATCTTTTAGCAAAATTAAAAACCAATAGTCGTGTGAAATGTTAATAGAAAAACGAACTTTTAGTTCCCCATAATTGAAGTTCAATTTCTAATAATCTCAATTACTACAAAACCAACGACTAAAATTAAAGATGTATAGCAAGTTTTTTTTATTCTCTTATATTTTTCTCACCTTATTTTATATGTCACCACAGGGCGTCCACAAATTTTGTCCACTTCAGCCTTAATTTGGTCGATTACTTCAAATCCTCTGGTAGAATTTACATTGGCACGTGCATTCTTTTCACTGTCAATGGTAGCTGTAGAATCCAGCAGAAGGGAACCATCACAACCCTGCATTACAATGGCAAACAATTCAAGATTGCAACTTAAAAAGAAACGCTAAATATTACCGATAATAATGAAGAAATGTTGTGAAGTAAATGTAGTACATTAACAAAGCAGTCGTGGAAGTGCAGACGAAGTAGAGAAGCTCCCATGCGTCGCTCACGATGGACAGCAGCGTGGACTATTTTCTTGATGGCAGGCAAAGCTTGGGGACAAACTTGGTCATAAAATTTGGGAGATAAGGAAAAAGCTGTGGTTGCAAGTGCTAGCCAGACAAAGGTATGAAGAAGAAAATTGGTGGGTGAAGCCATTGATTAGAAAGTTGAATTTGCTCTGAATTAATTTGCTTTCTTTTCAAGTTTGTGAGTTTTGGGAATGGTTGGGGTGCTGCTGGGTATTTATAGCGAGCAATTTCGATTAGGACTTGGCCAATCATGAGACTGGTTCTCAAGGCTTTTATTTCCTTAGCCAATCATGAGACTGGCTCTCAAGGCTTTTATTTTCTTAGCTAATCACGAGACTGGTTCTCAAGGCTTTTATTCTACTATTAAATCAGACTTTTCATCGTAGAGCCGATCCTACTATTAAATCATTGAAAAAGGATTACTTTTTAATTGTAGACAAAGAAATAAAAGAACTTAAAATGAAATTTATAAGGAAGATAATAAACATTGAATTGAGGTTAGATTTGAGTTTCTTCGTAAAATACAGGATAAAAAATAATCAAGTTCGTCAAATATACAAAATTATTGGGGAAAATTTTATTTATTTTTTTTCTTATCAAGGTATATTAGAGAAAGGAGATTGTAGTTTAATTAGGAATAGAAGATAAGATTGTAGGTGTTGTGATTTAAATTTTAAATTTATTAAATTCATCAATATCATTTCTTAAAATTAAACCAATTACATGAATCAAAAACTAAATTTTAAATTTATATTAGACAATTTAAGAACAATTACACATATAGCTGTTCCACTTTGACACACTCAAAGAATGGGTTATTCATTAAGACAAGAAAGACCACGGTCAAATAATAATACATAGTAGTAGCTTTTTGTTTTTGGCCAAGAAGTAAAAGTTTTTTGTTGGATAATAAATCTTAAAGTCAAATAATATCATATGAATTAAATCAAAATTTGGCCAAACAAAACAGGGCAGCCTCCTGCTGATTTTGATTAATGTATCTGTTGATTAATTCCCTTAATTATGTTTCAAGAGGAATTGTCTTTTTTCTTTTCTTCCTCTATCAAAGGCATCCAGTGTTGAACTTATCAACAGTGTATCCACTCTCTTTAATATTTACAAATTAAATAATTAAGAATAGGTCAGGCTGCTGGTCGTACTTCTTTTTTAGTTCTCTATGATCACTGATTCGTCTTTGCTTCAAATTCTTTTTGGCAATTATGGTACAAAGCAGAGATGAATGACCATGCAACTTGTTTTAACAAAATAATTTAAAGATGATAATTATCAACACTAAAATTAAAAGGCTAAAGGTATAACAAATATCTGAACTATAATTAAAAATATCCAAGCCCATATTTTTTATTATAATTAATTAATCTCTTAGATAATTATTTGCATATAATTAATCTTTATTTAGATAAAAAAAAGTTAAATTATTAATGTTTTTGCCAATTAAAAGATTTTTTATGTGACATTAATAAAATGAATTAAAGTTTACCACGTGAAATAATTAATATATATAAAAATAAAATAAACTAAATTAATCTTCTTTTTTCTTCTTTAATTTTTCTATCTCTCTCTAAGATTCGTTAAGAATTTAATTGATTGTAATATGAGAACTGATTAATTAACTTTTATCACATGATTAGATTTTATCTATTTAAAATGTTCAATTAAATCAAAATAGAAGAGTAAAACTTTGATTACGATAAAATATTAAGAATTTAAATAATTATTGAATTAAAATTCAAGAATATTTTTAATCTTTTAACGAAATTAAAAGCCAAAGGTCATACGATATGTTATTAGAAAAACAAATTTTTAGTTCAAAATAACTAAAGTTCAATTTCTAATAATCTCAATTTCTATAAAAACAATGACTAAAATTAAAGATGTATAGCAATTTTTCTATTCTCTTACATTTTTACCACCTTAGTCTGAGCTTAATATCTTCAGTTTCAGCTTGAAGTTTTAAGAATTCAAAAACTTGGTAATGGTGGAATAAGGGGATACAAAAAATTTTGGTGGTAGTCATCTATATATATATATATATATATATAGGGGTATAAACGAGTCGAGCCGAGCCGAATAGTGAGAAGCTCGAGCTCGAGCTCGACTCACAATTCGGGGCTCGATACTCGGCTCGAGCTCAATCGAGTTTTATTTTTCAAGCTCGAGCTCGATTCGTGATCGAATTCGAGCTACTCGAGCTTGCTCAATTAAGCTCAATTAATATGTAAAAATAAGCTCGATTCATATATTCGATAAGAGTTCGATTATTCATACTCGAATTCGAACTCAAACTCGGACTCGAAATATTTTATTAATTAAAATAATAAAAAAATATTTAAATATAAAAGCTCGATTAGGCTCGCGAGCTACTCGAGTCAGATATAAGAATACTTGAGTTTTTTTCGAATCGAACCCGAGTAGCTTGCGAGTACTAATGTATAATTTACACCCCTATATATATGTGTATGTATATGTGTGTGTGTGAGCGCATGGAAGGATCAAGTTAAACAAAAAAAATTTTACATCTTTTTTTAATAATTTATTTCAATAGATTTAAGAGATGAGATTAAACCTTTTTTTTTTACTTGTCTCTCTAATACATTGGACCTATTAAAATAAAAAATTAGAAAAATATGTAAAAAAATTTTTAGTTTAATATCATGTAAATTGATCTTTCCTTTTATATATATATATATATATACATACATACACACACACATACATACATACATACTAGTTTTTGGCACATGCATGATGCATGTGTAATTTTTATTTCTAAAATTTCATTTCGATAAATAATTTTTTTGATATTATGATAATAATGATAAACACTAATAATTTAATTTTGATTTTGGTATAATATAAGTAAAATTTGATAGTTTTTGATATATTTTAATTTTGATAACCTTTGATAAAATTTTGGAAACCTTCAATATATTTTGGTAACTTATGATATAAGTTTGGTAACTATTGATGCAATTTTAATAATTTTTGATAAAATTTTAATACTCTCTTGATGTAATTTTAATAAGCTTTAGATAACTTGTAATATACTTTTGGTAATTATTGATAATATTTGTGTAATCATATAGTTAATAATGGATTCTTGCAAGAAGGCACGGGTTCAGTTCTAATATAAAATAATTTTTATTTTATATAATAACATTATTATTTTATTCAAATTTAGAAAATTTTCACTAAATCTTTTTATTGAATAAGTTTATGGTATTGACAATTTAGTTATCATTGATTTATTATTATGTTATTAATGATTTGTTACTAAACTATCAATGATATATTAATAAATTATTAATAATTTACTACTAAATTACTATTGATTTAATACTAATTTGTAAATGATTTACTACTAAATTATTACTGATTTACTACTAAATTGTTGATGATTTACTACTAAGTTACTAATGGTTGATTATAAGTTATAACTAATTTACTATTAATTTATCGGTAATTTACTATAAAGTTATTAATAATTAACTAATTAGCTACTAAATTATCACTTATTTATCACTAAATTATTAGTAATTTACTACTAAGTTATTAATAATTTACATCTAAATTATCATTAATTTACTGTTATGTTATTATACATTTACTACTATATTATCATTGATTTACTACATAGCTTTTGATTATTTACTACAAAATCATAACAAATTTATTACAAAATTAACCATAATTCGTTATCAAGTTATCATTGATTTATATTAAATTATCCATGATTTACTCTTAAATTATCATTGATTAACTATTAAGTTTTTGATGATTAACTACTATTAAGTCATGTTGATTTACTTTTAAGTTTTCAATGATTAACTACTAAATTATCATTGATTTACTATTAAGCTATTTATGAGTAACTACTAAATTAATTAATTAATTACTATTAAATTGAAACTAATTTACTATTAAATTATCATTAATTTACTATTAAATTATCAGTTATTACCTAAAAAGTTATCACTTATTTTTTATTAACGTATCATTGATTTACTAATATGTTGTTATGTATTTACAACTATGAAACATGAAATTTAAAAATTCATTAATAATATATGAGATAAATTTTTTTATATAATAACATTATTGTTTTGTTTAAATTTATAATTTTTTCACTAATTTTTTATTAAATCTGTTCATGGTAGGTTTATCCTAATTCCTAAGATAAAAGTTTTGAGTTCTTTTCTATTAGTACCTAGGGTTCAATTCTTGGCAACTTAGTATAATAAAAGTTATCAGTAATTGATAATTAAGTTATCAATTATTCACTACTAAGCTATCAATGATATATTACTAATTTATGAATGATTAGGGTAGACACCCAATTTGGTCCAGGCCCAGATCAATTGGGCTTGGTCCAAATGGGTAATATGGGCTCATTTTTCTTTTTAATTTTAATTTAATTTAATTATTTTTCATTATTATTATGATTATTATGATTATTATTTATCTATTAATATTTTTTATTTACCTATTAATTTTTTTTTAGTTATCTATTAATATATTTTATTATTTATCAATTATTTTTTATTTTTATCTTTTTTTCTTGATCAATTTTCAACTGGGATTAGGATTAGGATCAGAAAAAATTGGAATGAATTTGGCTGTGAATTTGGGGACTAGCAGAGTTGGGATTGGATTAAAAGTTTGAATCCTAGTCCCAGAAGGAATTGGGATTGATTAGAAACTCTTCTGATCAATCCTTATAAATAGATGTTGAAATAGAACCCAAGGACACGGAAAGACCACACAGGAAGAAAAGAAAAGTATAAAGGCATTTAGAAAGGTCCGAAGCAATCTTAAGGATTTTAGGAATTTTTTCGGGGAATTTTTGGTGATTTTTTTTGGGAATTTTTTGAAATTCCAAATTTCGGTTGATTTTTTCGACGATATTTGAATTTTTCGACCAATTATCTAATTTTTGGCATACTATTTCCAGAAATCGACCAACCTTTCAACGAATAACCCAGATTTCGATGAGAATTTCTAGAATCTGATTAAATTTCAACTGGTGTTCTTGATGGGAATAGAGAGAGAGAGAGAGAGAGAAAAGGGGAGTAAAGAGAGAAGGAGGAAGAGAATTCTACTGAAAAAAGGCTGAAATTTACCTTTTATAGTATCGAAAAACGATGCCATTTTAAGTTTAAAGAAAACTTGGGATCCGCGTGTTTTCCATTCGGGTGACCCGATCCGCAACATAACCTCTTTCAACCCGCACCTCAGCCATCAAATCGAGCCGAGCTGATTCTGCTAAAGTCGCATTCTTGAGCCTTTTTCTTCCTTTCGTCGAGCCGATTCAAGGTTTATTTTATTTATTTATTTATTATTATTATTTTAATTTAGAATTATTTGGTATTCCTTAATTTTAATTTTAATTTTTTCTTTCTTTTCAATAATTTTTTTCTAAAAAAATAAAAATTTCCAAAAAAAAATATTTTGAGAAAAAGTTGAAAGTATCAATTTTCTTTGAAAACAAAAAATATTTTTTTAAGAGAAAATTGAAAGTATCAATTTCTCTGAAAAGTAAAAGGTTTTAAATATATATATATATTTTTAGGAAAAAGTTGAAAGTATCAATTTTTCTCAAAATTAGAATTTCAAAATTTAAAGAAAAAACATTTTTGGGGAAAATTGGAAGTACGAATTTTCCTTAAAAATAAAAATTATCAAGAAAAACATTTTAAAGAAAAGTTGAAAGTATTAATTTTTCTTAAAATAAAAACTCTAAATGCTTTAAGAAAAAGTTGAAAGTATCAATTTTCCTTGTACAAAAGCAATGAATTTTTAAAAAAAATAAAAAAAAGAAAAGGATTTGTATCAAAAAGTGAATCGTTATTCCTTTTTTGTTTTTTTTATTTTATTTCTTTTTCTTCTTTTCTTTGTTGAATTTTTTTTTAATGTTAAATAATCCGACGGAGTCTTTGTAAGTAAAACAGTAGTTTTCTTGCATACTCTTGAGGTGAGGGGATTTTTTTAGTTATATTGATTTTTTTTTCTTATCAAGATATATTAAAGAAAGGATGTCGTCGTTTAATAAGAATAAAAACTTTTTTAAGTAATGGAATTTAAAATTTAAAGTTAATGAATCGATTAATGTCATGTTTTATAATCAATTATATGAATTAGCAGAACTAAAATTTAGGTTTTATATTAAAGAATTTAAGAGAAATTATATATATATATATATATATGACACACTCAAAGAATGGGTTATTAATTAAGACAAGAAAAACCACCGTCAAATATTAACTTAATTGTGCTGCCCAGCTAAATAATAATACAAAAGTAAAGCTTTGGTTTTTTGGTTTCAGCCAAGAAGTAAAAGTTAACTGTGAAGTCAGCTTATTACAAAGCAAGGGAAGAGTTAGACGAGTTTTTTCTTAAACTAGTATATTTCTAAATCTTAATTCCCTAACAAGAGTAGTTTTAAATTTTATTACAAAATAAAGATATTTTCACTCTAATAAAATTCTACATCAGCTTTTTATTCCACGTCGTTATTTTCTTCCTTCGATATTCCTCCTTCATAACCAGAGGAATGGTTAGATGTCGATGCCGGAATATAGCTTGCGTCATCTTAATATTCCTCGTATGGATCAGGGCAACTCCAGCAACCAGTTCCCTTAGAGATAAAATGAAATGGAAGGTCCATGGAGTCCCGCTTACTATTTTCTTAGGCACCATGGACATCATGATCCCAAAATAATATCACTATCAGAGTTTCCACCTTTCACCGTCTTCTGCTCGTTACCGAGTACTGTTTCTAGAATTACCAAACAAATGCTTTGATAAAATGCATGAAGAATATTTGTTGCAGTAATTAAATCATCATCCCCAATATGAACACCAGCCACGGTTTTGAGATAATGTAGTATGGATGCCAATTGGAGCTATTTCTGGTAATAAGGTTGGTGTTCCTTAGGTTAATAATCCATGTGCTAAATGCCCCCCAAACCAGGAAGCTTTCATACTGAATGCGGATGGAAAATTGCATTTTGGGTTTTATTCCAAAGATCAAAATGATCCCTCTTCTACTTACGGTGAAACACACGGTCATGAAAGAGGATGGATTTTACCGCACCAATTGAACCGTCGTGTTGAGGAGGCGAGAAATCATACATGAGCTGGAAGATTGAATGGCCTGTATGTTCTAGATGATGCTGGCATGAATTTACCTCGTGGGCATGCTAGTTTAGCTGATGGCATCATCTCCCTCAAATTATGCTTATCACCGAACTGGATATGAATTGGGGAATGAAGTGTTTCATGATCAAATTGTGGTTGCTTCACACCACATCCACATTCCTCGTAAAGAACATGAAGTCCGTTATGGGAATTATTCTTACACTTATGGAGGAGATAATGTTTACCAAGTGTCACATGGACATGTATATGTGCAATCTTTATGGAGAAACGTTCAGAATCCAACTTATGGTACAGTCGTACAGATAATCAGCTCAACACTCTGTCATTATGGAACCAGTTCGATCCCCTCGAGACATACTAAATTTTGCCATTTCCATAGAACTTGTTTGGTTGCCCGATCAACCTTCAATTTTAATTTGTGATAAATCTGTTTCCAGTAACAATCCCAAATCACGAGATGATTGTAATGCTACCAGAGCATTGAGGACAAAATTGTTCCCATGGAATATAACGAAGCAAATCATGTAGTGAAGATGGAAAAGTCTGATGTTTCAAGTATTTGCTGTCCAAAGCAACAAAAAAATAAGAAAGAAAGATGGCTGATGGGTTGCACAGGAGAAAGAGAATGCAGAGGATGGAAGAAAAGAGGCGCTGACGTGAAAAAAAAAATCTGATACGGAAGTCCACTGAGTCAAAGTATATCTATTTGAGAATAAAGTTTAACACTATTCTAATTAGGGAATTAAGATTATTAGAAAAATGAAGTCCTCTAGTTTCATATAATTGTTTTTGGATCAATCAAAGGCCATGAGCCTTGATTTTTTTTTTTTACACAGTGTCTTAGCTATTTAATAAAAAGAGATGGAGCTATTTTAAAGTGGTGTTGCAAACCAAGAAGAGAAAAAAGAAAAGCCAGAAAAATAGAGTGAAAAGAGAAAAGGGAGAGTTAGTTGAACGGAAGTTAATTCGTGATCCGATTGAACTAAAATTTTATCAGCAGGGTTATAATTCAAAGTTCTACATTTTGAACGGTGAAGATCATGTTTGAAGCTCTTTAGGAACAAATCCAAGGTGTTTTTGTTAAGTCACCTATTTGGTGAGATTTCTCTAATTGTCTCTCTATAGTTGATGATTAGCTCTAGTTTTAGCTAGAGAAGAACTTTGTATATCTATTATTTGATAGTGGAGATTTTTCTGGTGGTCCGTAATTTTTCTCTCTACACTAGAGGATTTTTTATGTAAATCTTGGTGTATTTTATTTTTCCTGTGTTTTTTTTTATTATTGATTGTTATCAATTGCTATGGGTTTATTACGATATATTACTTCTGCATTATTGTGTTTATTGCTTCAAGCCTAACAAGTGGTATCGGAGTAAGGGTTATTTTGAGACAACGATACATAAGCAGCCCAAGACAAAAGTAAATTTTATTTAAAATCATGGAGGGTGATACAGGTTCTATGATAAAATTAACAGCATCAAATTATTCAATTTGGAAGCCTGTGATGAAATATCATTTATACTGTAAAGATTTTTATGTGCCGATATTAGGTGATTTGGCTAAGCCAACAGATATGAAAGATGAAAGCTAGAAGAAATTAGGCAGAAAGACGCTAGCTACAATAAAAAAAAATGGGTTGATATCAGCGTATTCCATCATGTAGTGCAGAAGGTAGATGCCCACATTGTTTGAAAAAAATTAACAACATTGTATGAAAGAAAAACATGTATGAATAAAGTTATGCTTGTTAAAAGCTTACAACTTTATAGTATAGGGATGAACGATCTATTACAAAGCACTTGAGTGATTTTCAAGATATATTTAATCAGATGACTACTATGGAGCTTAAGATAGATGATGAAATGAAGGCATTATTTCTTTTAGATTCATTGTTAGACAGTTGAAATACTCTAGTTGTGACTGTTCTTAATTCAACTCCTAATTATAAGGTAACATTGGAGATGGTAAAAGCTAGTATGCTTAATGAAAAAATAAGGCAAAAAGATGTAGACTCTGAGAATCAAGCTTTGGTCGCAGAGAATAGGGGTAAAAATATTTACAAAGGTCAAAACTCAAAAGGCCATAATAAGTCTAAATATAGGTACAAGTCCAGAGATAAAGTGAAGTATTTCCATTATGGTAAAACAGGTCATATAAAATAACACTGTAAAATCTTGAAGAGAGAAAAGATGAGAAAGACAATAGTTTAGCTAATGAAAAAGTTACAGTAGTGAATTCATATGGTGATTTAGTTACTTTGATTTATACACATGGTGATTGTAATCACGTTGGTGATCCTGACATTGAATGGATAATTAACACATGAGCGACATATCATTGTGTTCCTAAGAGAGAGTTGTTTATAACTTACAAAATGAGAGACTTTGGTTGTACCAAGATGAGAAATAAAAGTGTGTCACAGATTATTGGGATTGGTGATATTGTTGTATAAACTAGTACAAGCTACATGTTGACTTTGAGGGATGTTAGACACATTTTCGATATGAGAATGAACTTGCTTCCTATTAATGCCCTCGATAAGGAGGAATATGAGAGTCGATAAAAGAATGGGTAGTGAAAGCTTCTCAAAGGATCTATAGTAGTTACAAGAAAAAAATTATGTTGCATAATGTATAAGACATGGATGCAATTGAATGACAACCAGGTAAATACCATTGAGGATAATGTTTCAGTAAACTTGAGGCATAAAAAGCTAGCACATATGAGTGAAAAGGGGTTGCAGGTTTTGGCAAGGCAGTTTCTCATTCTTTTGACCAAAGGTATGTCTCTCAATTCATGTGATTATTGTTTGTTTGGCAAGCATCGTAGAGTTTTTTTTGTAAGAGTTCTCAGAGAAAAGAAAATAGATTGGAATTGATTTATTCTGACATATGTGGTCCCATTGAGGTTGAGTCATTGATGGTAGCAGGTATTTTGTTACTTTTATTAATGATGCTTCACATAAGACTTGAGTGTATATGTTGAAAAATAAAAGCTAAGTATTGCAGTATTTTTAAAAAGTTCATGCCATGGTGGAAAGGATGACAGGGTTATCTTTGAAATGTATTCAGACTGATAATGGTAAGGAATACACATCAAAACTTTGAAAAGTACTGTTCAAAGCATGTGATCATGCATGAGATGACAGAACTTGAAACACCACAGCATAATGGTGTAGCTAAAAGAATGAACCGCACCATTATGAAAAAAGTCTTGTATGTTGATGATGACAAAATTACCAAAGCCATTCTGGGTTGAAGCAGTTAACACAGTTTGTTATTTGCTTAACAAATCACCATCAGTTCCTTTGAACTTTGACATTCTAGAAAGAGTGTGGACAGGGAAATATGCTTCATACTTTCACTTGAAAATTTTTGGATGTAAAGCATTCATGCATGTGCTTAAAAAGCAGAGATCAAAGCTTGATAGTAAAGTTGCACAATATGTTTGTAGGATATGGTGATGAAGAATTTGACTAAAGGTTATGGGATCCAGTGAAAAAAAAGACAGTTAGAAGCAGAAATGTGGTCTTTCATGAATAAAAAACCATATTAGACCTTGAAAAAAAATGAAAAGACTACACAAGATACTATTGAGTGTAATGTTTCAACACCGATAGAGGTTCCACAAGAAAGAGCCATAGATGGTGAAAATGAACAAGAAACAAAACTTAGGGATATGAATAAGCTAGTCATAGTTAGTGATGAGCCAGATGCAATCAATTTTGAACAGAGAGAACAATCATTTCTAACAAGAGTGTTGAGTAGGGGGAGCTACCTTAAGCATCAGATGATGTAGAGTTTCAGTCTAGGAGATCTACTAGAGAGTGCAGGCCATCTATCAGGTATCCAAGTTTATATTTTATTTTAGTTACCAGTAAATAGAGCTAAAGAGCTTTCAAGATGTGTAGGCTACTTCGAATAGAGAACATTGGTTAAAAGCAATGAAAAAAGATATAAGTCATTACTAAAAAATGGTAATTATGATCTTATTAAACTTTTGAAAAGAAAGAGGCCATTGAAAAATAAATGGGTGTTCAAATTAAAAAAGGATGGTGACAAACTAGTGAGGTATAAAGCTCGATTAATGGTGAAAGGTTTTTATCAGAAATCAGGTATCGATTTTGATGAGATATTTGCTCCAATTGTGAAGATAAGTTTCATTCAAGTGATATTGGGATTAGTAGCTAGTTTGAATCTTGAGCTTGCCCAACTTGATATTAAAACTGCATTCTTGCATGGTGACTTGCAGGAAAACACTTATATGAATCGGCCTGAGAGCTTTAAAGTGAAAGAGAAAGAGCACTTAGTTTGCAAATTGAAGAAAAGCTTGTATGATTTGAAATAAGCTCTGCAACAGTGGTACAAGAAGTTTGATTCTTTTATGGTGAGTGATAGCTATAAAAGAATGGCAGCGGATCCTTATGTGTATGTCAAAAAATTTTCTGATGATAACTTCATTATTTTCTTATTATATGTTGCTGATATAGTAGTTGTGGGACAAGATATTGGTATGGTTTGCAGGTTGAAAGAATAACTATCTAAGTCCTTTAACATAAAGGATTTAAGTCCGACAAAGTAGATTCTTGGTATGGACATTATCCGAGATATAAGAGCTGAAAAGTTGTGATTATCACAAGAAAAGTATGTTAAACGGGTACTTAGTAGATTCAACATGCAACATGCTAAATCAGTTAGTAGTCTATTTGCTAACTATTTTCATCTGAGTAAAAAATCTTGTTCAGTATCTAAGGAAGAGCAACTAGTTATGTCTAGTATTCATTATTCTTTTGCAGTCGGTTCTTTAATATATCTTATAATTTGTACACGGCCTGATATTGCCCATGCAGTTGGTGTAGTGAGCAAATTTTTTTCTAATTCGAGAAAAGTTCACTA
Source organism: Durio zibethinus (assembly GCF_002303985.1). Next base: position 1,194,846 of record NW_019167904.1, read on the forward strand.
GTAAGTAGTAAAATGGATTTTCAAATATTTTAAGGACATCTCAAAAATGTATTTGAGTTATGGAGTTTCACAACCAGTTTTAGAAGGGTTTACTGATGCTAACATGACGAGTGATCTTGATGGTAGAAAATCTACTTCAAGATATTTATTCACTTTTGTAGGAAAAGCTGTATCTTGGCAGTCTAAGTTGCAAAAGTGTATTGCTTTGTCAACTACAGAGGCTAAGTATATTGCAATAATCGAAGCAGGTAAAGAAATGCTTTGGATGAAACATATTCTTTTTGAATTAGGGTTGAATCAAAAAGAGTATGTGATGTTTTGTGATAGCTAGAATGCTTTAAATTTGAATAAGAATACCATGTACCATGCTAGAATAAAATACATTGATGTTAGATATAATTGGTTATGTTCAGTGATTGAGGAACAACAGATGTTATTGAAGAAAATCCATACTGATGAGAATGTAACAGATATGCTGACTAAGATACTTCTCAGAAAAAAGCTTGAGCTCTATAGTAACTTGGCCGGAATGAGTTTCTTGGCCAAGGTAAGTTTCAAATGAAACTGCTATGACGATGAATCTTCTTCTAATAGGGCTGAAGGGGGAGATTGTTAGGAAAATGAAGTCTAGCCATGTAATTGGTTTTGGACCAATCAAAGGCCATGGACCTTAGTCTTTTTTTTTTTTTTACACAGTGTCCTAGCTGTTTAATAAAAAAAGGTGGGACTGTTTTAAAGTGATGTCACAAACCAAGAAGAGAAGGAAAAAAAGCTAGGAAATTAGAGAGAAAAGGGAGAAAGGAGAGTTGGTTGAACGGAAGTTGATCCATCGTTCGATTGAGCTGAAATTTTGTCAGTAGGGTTATGATTCAGAGTTCTACATTATGAACGGTGAAGATCGGGTTTGAAGCTCTCTAGGAACAAATCCAATGTGTATTTGTTGAGTCACTTATTTGGTGAGAATTTTTTCAATTATCTCTCTCTAGTTGTTGAGTAGCTCTAGTTTTAGCTAGAAAAGAACTTTGTATATCCATTATTTGATAGTGAAGATTTTTCTGGTGGTCCATGGTTTTTCTCTCTACACTGGAGGGTTTTTCACGTACATCTTGGTGTGTTTTATTTTTCCTATATTTTTTTTATTATTGATTGTTGTCAATTGCTATGGGTTTATTGCGATATATTGCTTTTGCATTATTGTGTTTATTGCTTCAGGCCTAACAAAGATTTGAAAGAACCTTAGTGTGAGAAAAAACATAGACATCTTGCGTGGAAGCTTGTCTGGACAGCAAAGGTGGCACCGAAGGAGAAGTATTTCTTCTGGAGGTTGATTCAAGGATATCTCCCAACAAAAGACAAACTCATTGGGAGGGGAGTGCAAGTGGGGAGTGAATGTCTAGTTTTTGGGACTGGGGAGTCATGGCAACATTCGTTTTTTGAATGCCACATAAGCATGCATATCTGGGCTGAGATTGATCTCTCCGGTGGCTATGATTCTCATTCTCGTATTTCTACAGATGTTCGGCATAGTTTCCTGTACCTAGCAGACCAGAAGGTGGCCTTACATTTGGCTATGAACTGTATATGGCTTTTATGGATGAACAGAAATAAGTATCTACATCACAGGGTTTGTTTGCTGCATAAAAACTTGCAGGGAAAGGCCCACTGCATGTTGAGTGATAGACATGCATAGGAACCACAGCACCTATCCTCACAACAACACAGCCAACAGGTGGACTGGTTGCCTCTTGAGGGCATATTTAAGCTTAACGTGGATGCATCTTATGTGGCCCAAAAGAACGAGGTAGGGTTGGGGGCCGTTCTTAGCGGCTGCGATAGAAATATCCGCTTCTCAGCTTGTTATGGGGGAGCAAAGGCAAATAGTGCTTTAATGGCAGAAGTGCAAGCAATTAAATAGGGTTTGCAGATAAGTGGAGAAAGTTGTGGTAGAAAGTGACTGTCTTTTAGCTATAAAAGAGATACATGAAGTGGGAAATTCGTTTTTCACTAGAAGTAATATAATCCAGGATATTAGCTTCTGGTTTGCAGACATGTGCTTTTCACCATATTGATAGAACTGCTAATAGGTTAGCTTATTGTCTTGCAAAAGTGTCCTTTACTTTACGGGTACAAAGGTATGGATGTACTCTCTTCCTCAACTTTTGTGTAATAAGCCTTTGTAATGAGTGACTGAAAACTACTGCTTCTATCAAAAAAAAAAAAAAAAAACAATGATATGAATTAATGAAAATTTGGCCAAACCAAACAGGCCAGCCTCCTGCTGATTACATTGTTTAATGTATTTGTTGATTAATTCCCTTAATTATGTTTCAAGAGAAATTTTCTTTTTTTCTTTTCTTCCTCTATCATAGGCATCCAGTGTTGAACTTATCAACAGTGTAGCCACTCTCTTTAATATGTAGAAAATAAATAATTAGAAGAGGTCAGGTTGCTGGTCGTACTTTTTTTAAAAGTTCTCTATGATCACTGATTCGTCTTTGCTTCAAATTCTTTTTGGCAATTATGGTATAAAGCAGAGATGAATGACCATGCAATTTGGTTTAACAAAATAATTTAGATATGATAATTATTTATACTAATATTAAAAGATTAAAGATATAAAAAGCTCTTGAATTATAATTAAAAAATCATTCAAAATTCTTTTATTGCAATAAATTAATCTGTCTAATATTTATTTATATCTAGTTAAGGTCTTATTTAGATGAAAAAATTAACACTGTTAATTTTTTGTTTGTTAAAATAAATTTTCATATGACACTAATACAATAAATTAAAATTTAGTATATTACGTAATTAATATATGTGAAAATTAAATAAAATAAACTTTTTTTTATCTCTCTTTTTTTGTTTTTGACTAAGGGGAGGGTATAACCCTTATAAGGGCGAAAAAAGGAAGAGATCTTGACTCGAAATCAGAACTTCTATCTCTTCGTAAAACCTCCTTAGCCAATAGACCAAGAGGTGAATGACTTATATTTTTTTAAGATCCCTTTAAAGATTTAGTTGACTATAATTGGTGTATTGATGGATTAAATTTTGTCATGTGGTTATATTTCATCTATTTAAATGTTTAATTAAATCAAAACAAAAAATTAAAGGTTAGATTGATCGTAATAAAATATTAAGGCCTTAAATAATTATTGAATTATAATTCAAAATTATTTGTGACGTCTTAATCAAATTAAAAGCTAACAGTTGTGTGACATGGTAATAAAAAAAACAAACTTTTAGTTCCACTAATAAAAGTTCAATTTGTAATAATCTCAATTGCCAAAGCCAAAAAAACAACAACTAATGTTAAAGATGTATAGCAAATTTTCTTTATTCTCTTACATTTTTCCCTCATTCTTCTCAACTTCATATCTTTATTTTCAGTTTCCTTTGAAAGTTTTAAGAATTGAAAAACAAGGTAATGATAGAATAAGAGGATACTAAAAAATTGTGGTGATAGTCATATATATATATATATATATAATATGTAGGAAGAATCAATTTATACTGCAAGATTGTTTTAGTTTTACATTTTTTAAATTAATTCCAATATATTCAAAAAATGAAATTAAACCATTTTTTATTTTTACTTCGCTCTCTTTTTTTTTTTTTTGGATTTATTAAAATTAAAGATCATAAAAATATGTAAATTTTTTTAAATTTTGTACCATGTAAATTGATTTTTTTTTAATATATGCATAAAAAGAGTTGGAAAGAGTGACAGTACTTATGTTAAATGGATCTTTTTTCTTTTTTCCTTTTGTAAGGATTATGCTCTCCCCTTAACAAAATAAATAAATAAATAAAATTCAAGGATATTGAGATGCTTTGCCTTTTTCTGTTGTCAATCTCGTTCCCAAACAATATTTTGGATGTGTTTCATGTCTATTGAGAGGGCTTTTCAATAAATAGTCTCCTTATTTTCAAGGTCATATAGTTGAGATCCGTACATAAATTTTATTTTAATAATTAGATTAATTTGGAGTTTATTTTTAAAATATTATCGGTATATATATATATATATACACAGACAAGCAGTAAATCACAAAATCACATTTTATAAAAAAAATTAACTTTAAAATTTAAAAATGCTAAAAACAAATACACTTAATTTTAAAAATATATTTAAATTTATTTTTAAATTTACCACTTTTGTTGATGTCTTGGAAGATTTACCACAATTATTCATGGCCTCCAATAGCAAAAAATAAATAAATAATCAAGAATGTGAGATTATTTGGTGAAAACAGAGTTTTATACACTTGAAACAAACAATTCTTAATTGAGTACAACGAAATCAAACAATTAAGGTTAATCTCATGATCTTCCATGTGGCTTTTTGTATGGAAGACTTCAACGCCTTATTTAACATTAAAAAAAATGAATACTATTAATGAAAATGATTTCTTGAAATAATAAAAAAAGATATCTGAAAAAAAAATTTCCCCAAAAAGCATCAATTTGCTTCACCAGTTCACCTTCCTACAGTTGACACGAATTTGTCCTTGTTTGCCAGTCAAAGGCTTAATATTTCCCATCTTAATCATTGACTTAGAAAAATCGTTCCAAAAAACTTCAGGGTTGGAGCTGTAAGTCTTTACAAGATCATCGGTTGAGCCACCATTGAAAAGCGCTTGATCTGAGATGAGTAGTCCTCTCTTCTTCACCAAGTTTTTGAAGTATGAAGTGTCAAAACGTGCAGGTGTGGGATCTAGAGGAGCGAGGTTAGTGTTGCCTCCATCACGTGGGCAAGTTGCTCTACGCTCTTTGGCAAAGGCAGGGTCGATATTTGTTGCATTGTAAGTTCTGTTCCTAAAGGTAAAACATTGTGCTAACCCAATGGTATGGCCTCCGGAGAGGGCTACAAGATCTCTCTGGTTCAGACCTTGGTTCTTGAAGTTGTTGATTAATGCAGGAAGGTTCATGAATGGAGATGGAAGGACACTGTTTGCAAGATTCTTGCTAGCTGTGGTGGAATCTCTCCTCCCTAGCCTCACCTTCCATGATGGTCCTCCCAGCTGCAGCAACCATGACAGTTTTCATTAGAAAATGATTGTTTACAGAATTGCTGACAATGGAAATGATAGATTGAGTTTTCAATTTCAATCGGATAACATAAGTCCATACCGCAACTACAGAATCTCGAGCTGCAACAGCCAAGATATCGGCACAAGACACTACGGGGCGTCCACAAACTTTGTCTACTTCAGCCTTAATTTGGTCGATTACTTCAAATCCTCTGGTAGAATTGACATTGGGACGTGCATTCTTTTCACTATCAATGGTAGATGTAGAATCCAGCAGAAGGGAACCATCACAACCCTGCATTACAATGGCAAACAATTCAAGCTTGCAACTTAAAAAGAAAGGCTAAATATTACCGATAATAATGAAGGAATGTTGTGAAGTTAATGTAGTACATTAACGAAGCAGTCATGGAAGTGCAGCCGAAGTAGAGAAGCTCCCATGCGCCGCTCTCGATGGACAGCAGCATGGACTATTTTCTTGATGGCAGGCAAAGCTTGGGGACAAACTTGGTCATAAAATTTGGGGGATAAGGAAAAAGCAGTGGTTGCAAGAACTAGGCAGACAAAGGTATGAAGAAGAAAATTGGTGGGTGAAGCCATTGGTTAGAAAGTTGAATTTGCTCTGAATTAATTTTCTTTCTTTTTGTGAGTTTTGGGAATGGTTGGAGTGCTGCTGGGTATTTATAGCGAGCAATTTCGATTATGACTTAGCCAATCGTTAGACTGGTTCTCAAGGCTTTTATTTTATCTTGTATTGACTGTAGGCCGGTTTCTAATAGATTTTTTATTCTCGAAATTGACATGGTCATGTTCAAAACGGATATTTTTTAATTGTAGACATAAAAAAATCTGATAAAAATAAGGAAAGAAACAAGAAGAGAACTTAAAATGAAATGGATAAGGAAAATAATAAAGATTGAATTGAAGGTTAGATTTGAGTTCCCTTCATAAAATACAAGATAAAAAACTAATCAAGTTTATTAAATATTCAAAATTATCGGGAAAAATTATATCGATTTTTTCCTTACCATGGTATTTCAGATAAAGGAGGTTGTAGTCTAATTAAAAAAATAAAAAAAAATTATAAGGGTTGGAATTTAAATTTTAAATTTGTTGGATAAGTCAATTTCATATTTTATAAGCAATTACATGAATCAATAGAATTAAGATTTAAGTTTTATATTAGAGAATTTAATAACAATTACATATATATGAAAAGGGGTTAATTTATGCAATGTAAAATTTTAAAAGTTTTATATATTTTTTAGTCATTAATTTCGATAGATTCAAGAGATGAGAAAATTAAATAAAAAAATAATTTACTTTCATCCCTTTAATATATTAATCAATAATTAAAAAATATATATATAAAATTTCTTTAATATTATATATCTAAATTGATCTCTCCTCTATTTATATATATGAAAAACCAAGTCAATTAACGTGATATAAACTTAAAAAGTTTATATAATTTTCTAACCATTGATACATTGAAAGAAAGGAAAATTAATTAACAGACGAAAAACCACAGTCAAATATTAATTAAGTAGCATTAATTGTATAGCCCAGCTCAACCATAATAATACAAAGCTTTTTGTTGGATAATAAATCTTAAAGTCAAATAATATCATATGAATTAAATCAAAATTTGGTCAAACAGAAAAGGCCAGCCTCCTGCTGATTACGTTGGTTAATGTATTTGTTGATTAATTCCCTTAATTATGTTTCAAGAGAAATTTTCCTTTTTTCTTTTCTTCCTCTATCATTGGCATACAGTGTTGAACTTATCAACATTCTAGCCACTCTCTTTAATATGTAAAAATTAAATAATTAAGAATAGGTCAGGCTGCTGGTCGTACTTCTTTTTTAGTTCTCTATGATCACTGATTCGTCTTTGCTTCAAATTCTTTTTGGCAATTATAGTATAAAGCAGAGATGAATGACCATGCAACTTGGTTTAACAAAATAATTTAAAGATGATAATTATCAACACTAAAATTAAAAAGCTAAAGGTATAACAAAATATCTGAACTATAATTAAAAATGTCCAAGCCCTTAATTTTTTTATAATTAATTAATCTGTTCGATAATTATTTGCATATAATTAAATCTTTATTTAGATAAAAAAGTTAAAATTATTAATGTTTTTGCCAATGAAAATTTTTTTTATGTGACATTAATAAAATGAATCAAAGTTTACCACGTGAAATAATTAATATATGTGAAAATAAAATAAAATAAAATAATCTTTTTTTTATTTTTCTTGTTTCTTCTATATTTTTGTATTTCTCTCCAAGATTCTTTAAGAATTTAATTGACTGTAATATGAGAATTGATTAATTAAATTTTGTCACGTGATTAGATTTTGTCTATTTAAATGTTCAATTAAATCAAAATAAAAAATTAAAACTTTGATTGCGATAAAATATTAAGAATTTAAATAATTATTAAATTAAAATTCAAGAATATTTTTAACCTTTTAATGAAATTAAAAGCCAACCGTTGTACGATATGTGATTAGAAAAACAAATTTTTAGTTTGAATAATTCAAGTTCAATTTCTAACAATCTCAATTTCTACAAAAACAATGACTAAAATTAAAGATGTATAGCAATTTTTCTATTCTCTTACATTTTTACCACCTTATTCTAAGTTTAATATCTTCAGTTTCAGCTTCCTTGAAGTTTT